>CP139508.1:75828915-76203547 GCA_021014915.2 Artemisia tridentata subsp. tridentata
TGCACCGATACACAAATGCAGTCAAGAAAAACACAAATCGTCCAATAACTAACCCACCACTACTGACTTTATCAATAATGATGCAAGATAGTTTTGTGAACATGAAAGTACAATGTTTTAACGATTTAAACCACAAACAAAGCACAAACCAACAATTTTGCCACCTTTCAAGTCGAACCACAAAAAGCAAAACAAAAAGTGCCGAAAACACACCAAAAATCCGTGAATATGCACTTACACGAACCTAACCATGGCTCTTGATACCAATTGTAGCATATTCATAACACTTAAACACACGTATGATGTGATTTGGCCGAATGGATTTAGAGAGAGAAAGAGGAGTTGGGAACTAGAGAGAGAAAATGAAGTAATATTAGATTAGAAGTGTGAGGAGTTCCAACCCTCTCCCTAGGTGGAGAGGGGTATTTATACGTGCTAATATTTGTGCCCCGAGTGGGCTGTGGAGCGAGCTGACAGTGGGTAAAGACCCGACCCCTCCACGAGTTCTATAATAACTAAAACTATATTAACTTACTAATATAATCCTAGAGCTATTCAATGCTAATGAGTACAGGGTGACCGAGTCTTCATTTGAATATTTATATTCCTAACATGGAATAAAAGAGATTAATTAGTGAGGTTGAGTCGAGTTAGAATAAAAGGAAAATGAAAGTTTGGGCTGAAATTGTGTTGGGCTTGAATAGTAACAGGCCCAAAATAAGGATTAAGGATCCGTTGGGTTTTTATTTGTGTATTGGACTGTCGTGGCGCGTGTGTGAGCTCGTTCCAAAGTATAGTGAATCACGTAATAACGTCTTTGTATAAACAAAATTTTTAAATTTTGCTCATAAAAATGGTTAGGTGAACTGAAATGATGGGTTAATACTAGATTAACGTTGACTAATGACTAGGGAATTCTACGGGTTGCTACACAAGGCTGTCGGTCCGGATGAGATCCCTATAGAAGTTTGGAGGTGCCTCGGAGACGATGGGGTGAAGTGGCTAACAATCTCTTCAACAAGACCGTTTTAAGAGCTAAGATGCCTGAGGATTGGAGACTCGGCGAGATTATACCCATCTACAAGAACAAGGGAGACGCGCAAGCCTGCAGCAACTACAGGGGTATAAAACTACTTAGTCACACTATGAAGCTCCGGGAGAGAGTTATTGAGAAAAGGTGCGACGAGAGACCGTGGTGTTAGAAAAACCAATTCGGTTTTATGCGGGGACGGTCTTCGACGGAGGCAATATACATTATTAGAAGCCTGATGGAGAAGTATAGAGAGAGACAAAAAGACTTGCACATGGCATTTTTAGATCTGGAGAAGGCCTATGACAGCGTTCCGGGAGTTGATTTGGAAGACCCTTAGAGATAAAGGAACCCCAGTGAGGTACTTAAAGTCATTCAAGATATGTACGAAGGGGCTAGGACTTTTGTGCGGACCTCAGCGGGAAACACAAGTATTTTCCAGTGGAAGTAAGTCTACACCAAGGCTTAGCTATTAGACCGTACATTTTTGCCTTGATTCTCGATGAGCTATCACGGGGATACAGGAGAGCATCCCTGGTGCTTGATATTTACCGATGATATTGTGCTAGTCTCGAAAACGCCAGAGGGGCTAAGTGATAGATTGGAGCAGTGGAGGGAGCGCTAGAAGACAAAGGCCTACGAGTCAGCAGGGAGAAGACAGAATACCTACGGTGCGACTTTAACATGAACGTGAACGGCCAGAACGAGGAAGCAAAAATCCGCATAGGTGAGCATATCTTACAACCGAGGGAGTACTTTAGATATCTCGGATCTGTGATTCACAAATCCGGAAGGATAGAGGATAATGTAAAACATCATATACAAGCAGGATGGTTTAAAGTGGAGAGCGGCCACTGGAATCCTTTGTGACAAGAGCGTCCCTCTAAAACTGAAAGGAAAATTCTATAGAATGGCGATTCGACCAGCGATGTTATACGGGTCAGAATGCTGGCCGTTAACGAAGACTCAAGCAAATAGGATGGAAGTGGCAGAATTGAGGATGCTAAGGTGGACTTGTGGTAAAACTATGTTAGACATGATCCCGAATGGAGTTTTTCGTAGTGTTCTCCAAGTTGCGACTATAATCGACAAGGTGAGAGAAGGAAGATTGCAATGGTTTGGGCATGTCAAGAGGAGACCCACGGTCAGCACCTGTTAGGAGAGTGGAGTCTATCATGTCGAGGGCTTGAGGAGGAGAGGTAGACCAAAGCTCAGGTGGGAGGACAGATGAATCTTGACTTAAGGAGCTCCTATTGTCTGAGGACATGACCCCTGATAGGAACGCGTGGAGATCTAGAATTAGGGTAGATGAGTAGGGTGCATTAGGTGTAGAGCTGCTTGGTAGCCATTAGAGTGGCCCTTTTTGCCTTTCTGCCTTTTAGTTTCCTTGCCTATAGGTTTTCTTGCCTTTTGCGTTGTGTAGAGCTTCTTGGTACCTTTAGAGTAGGCCCTTTTGCCTTTCTGCTTTTAGTATTCTTGCCTATAGGTTTTTCTTGCCTTTTACGTTTTTGGCTTTTATATGTTTGTTTGCTCTTCCCCTTTTTCTGCTCGTATGTTTGTTCCCTTTGTTGGCTTTTTGGGCTTTTAGGCTTGTTTATGGCTTTTATGCTTTTTATTCATTTATTTTTAAATTCATTTATTTTTATTTCTAGTTATTTATTATTTATGCTCGTATGCTTTTGCGTTGCTTATGCCTCTATTTTTGTTTGTTTTGGTGTGTTTGTTTTCCCCTTCTTATATGTTACCTCTGTGAACTTTGATCACTTGCGTCCTTAGTGCCTCTGTTCCTTTTGGCTTGCATGCTCTCTTCTTTCTTGGTTTGTCAGCGTTTTGTCTCTGCACTTTTGGCTTGCATGCTTCCTTGTTTCCCTTTGTATGTATGTGTTTATGTCTTTGCACACGTGTTTGTTTTTGCTTTATATGCTTCTGCTTTTGTTTTTGTATCTCTTTACTCGATCTTGTTTTTTTGTTTGCTCGCTTGCACACGCGCACTTGTCGGAGGTCTTTCTGGAAGAAGTCCCTTTACCTTCGGGTAGGGTGTGACTGTCTACATCTCACCTCCCCCATACCCTGCTCCGGCTGGATTGGGTATCGTTGTTGCTGTTATTGTTGTTCTATTGGAATTTCTAAATTATAGTTGGACATGAAAAGGCGATTTCATTCTCCACCGGTTTTGGAGTCCACTAGTTTATGAGATTATCTTGTTGATTATCATTCTCCACAGGTTCTTTAAATTTGTGTTATGGTTGCTTAATTTTGATTTAAGTGCAACCATGAATATGTTGGTTAATGTTTTTAACTATGTGTGTTTATATTATACGGAGTACAATGTAGCGCTAATTTTTGTTTAGTTTAGATAGTAAATTCCAAATGTTAAAGAAAGAGTAAACTAAGAGATTAAAAATGGATATTTCCTTTTAATAAGGGTCTTGAATGTCAACTTTCAAATTAAACATATTTGAGTAATTGCCGAATTGGTTATTTTTAATCTTATTGAGAGAAGGGTAAAGAGGTAATTTAACATATTAGGTAATATTGATAAAAAAATAAATAATTTTAAATCCATTATATTATGAAGAAAGTGTGTTTTTGGATAATTTTGTGTACTTTAAAGTTTAAAAATATATTGATGTAATTATAAAAATTAAAAGAAAATTGATGTAATTATAGATATTTTTAAGGATATATATGTAAATCTCCCTAAAAATAAAAATGTATAATCTCCGTATATTTTCTTATTACTCCATAATATTTATAGTTGGGGATCTATTGTAAAGTGGGTAAAATTAAAAAGTGTAGAAAGCCATTCATAGTGTGACACGTGTCCCCCACTTTAAATTATACATAAAATCCGCCTAGAGGTAATATGGTCTTTTGAACCGTTTTTTCTTTTCCACCTTAAATTTCAAACGCACATATCTTTTAAATGACAAACTTTTAGAAAAAACCTATTTCACTAAAAATTTTAAAATTTGATTCTCTTTCATTTGGTATAAATCTTGTTAATTATTTCAAAACTTTTTTTTTTTACATATTTATTGGGTCATGATTTTCTTGATGTTTTTGCTATTTTTGACCCTATTTTTTACCTTAAAAATTGCCGAATCATAAAATACTTAAAACACAAAAGTTTTAGATTTTGGTTAACTCTTTACCCAGAAATTTGAATCACTCAAATCCGATATGATATGAGTAAGATATCGCACGTTAAAGATGACGTTTTAGTCATATTTTGTTGCACACAAGGTGTTTGATAAAATGTCTAGCTTAGATTTTTAGTGTTAAAATTGCGTTAAATGCACTAATTTTTGTACCACAACGCATCATTAATCATTTTATTAATGTAAGATTTAAAAAGTGATGTTTTTTAATCGTTAATTTTTAAAAAAAATGTACGTATTGTGTTTTATTTTTTTTTTACCATAAATTTGACCAATTTAAATTCGAATTAGAAAAATTGTAAAATATAAAAGTTATAGATTCTAGATCAATTTTTACTCATGTTTTTTATTAACTCAAAATCCGATGTCATATGAGTGAAATATCACATGTTAAAAATGACATTTTGTTCATCAGTTACTTTAGTTCATCAATTTTTATTCATTAACATTCGTTTGGGATTTAGGGTTTTAGGTGTTGGGTTTACGGTTTAGTTTATCAGTTTTTGTTTAGGTCATCGGTTCATCAATAATCAGTTATCAATTGATGATCATTTTTATAGTTTACCAGTTCATCAACTGATGAAACAATTTTGTTTAGTTCATAAGTTATTGACTTTTAGCTATTATGTCATCATAGGTTCATCAGTTAACTTATGCTTTTTTTGGTTCATCAGTTATTGACTTTTAGCTATTAGGTTATCATTGGTTCATCAGTTTGTTTATTTTAGCTATTATGTTATTATAGGTTCATCAGTTAGTTTATTTGTGTTATCATAGGTTATAGGTTTATCAGTTAGTTTATGCTTTTTTAGTTGATGAACATTAGTTGTTTTAAGTTCATCAGTTATTGACTTTTAGCTATTATGTTATCATAGGTTCACCAGTTTATTTATTTTAGCTATTATGTTATCATAGGTTCATCAGTTAGTTTATTTGTGTTATCATAGGTTATAGGTTCATCACTTAGTTTATTCTTTTTTAGTTGATGAACATTAGTTGTTTTTGATTCATCAGTTATTGTCCTGTTTTATGTTTTTTTTATCATCTAATTGTTATTGTTCCCCTCAATTTCTTAACTGATGAACTAAACCCTAAACCCAACACCCAAAACCCTAAATCCTTAACTGATGTTCTGAATAAAAATTGATGAAACAGAGTAACTGATGAACAAAACGTCATCTTTAACATGTTATATCTCACTTATATGACATCGGATTTTGAGTGAATAAAAAACATGAGTAAAGATTGACCTAAAATCTATAATTTTTATGTTTTACAATTTTTTTTAATTTGAATTTAACATTGGTCAAAAACACAATACGTACATTTTTTTAAAAAACATTAACTATTAAAAAAAATCACTTTTTGAGTCTTACATTAATAAAATGATTAATGATGCGTTGTGGGACAAAAATTAGTGCATTTAGCTCAATTTTAACACTAAAATTTGAGCTATACATTTCATCAAACACCTTGTGTGCAACAAATATGAGTAAAACACCATCTTTAACGTGTGATATCTTACTCATATGACATCGGATTTGAGTGATTCAAAAACCTGTGTAAAAAGTGAACAAAAATCTATAACTTTCATGTTTTAAGTTTTTCACGATTCGACATTTATGAGGGTAAAAATTAGGGCCGAAAATGCCAAAAAAAAAAAGAAAATTAATAACCATTTTATATGTAAAAAAAAAGTTCAAAATATTTAACAAGATTTATACCAAATTAAAGAGGATTTAATTTAAAAATTATGGTGAAATCGATTTTTCATAAAAGTTTATCGTTTGAAAGATATTTGCGTTTGAAATTTTGGGTGAAATTAAAAAAACAGGTTAAAATGACAAAAATGCCCCTAACCGAATTTTAAAAAAAAAAAGAAAAAAAGGTGGGGGACACGTGTCACTAGCTGAATGGCTTTGCAAACTTTTTATTTTTATTCCCTTTCTATTAGATCGTGACTCATTTAATATTTATACCTTAATAGAAATATGGTTTCTCCACCATCAACTTTGTTTCCGGATATTCTACCATGAACACAAAGTCACCATTTTGGATGATTTCTCACAAGTCAATATCCTTAAACTTAACATAAGTCTCAAACCGGGTTTTCCAAAAACAAAAACCCTCGGACTCTAGCCAAGGTGGTCTTTGCATAAAATACCCCTCAACATAGTTCTCTTGAGCCATGGATCTATACTCAACTTTTCCAAAAAATTTCGTTGGATTTTCGAATTTTGGAAAAAGAAGTTTTTGCTTTAAAACGAATTTTCGGGAAGATTTTAACGCTCAAAAACTTGTGTGAAAGCGTAACGGGCTAATTTATATTTTTTCATTATATGGACTCCAATCAAATGAGACTAGGTAACCCTATTCAACTCGAGTGGCGAGTACTAACAACATCAAGACCACATTTTACGAACAATCAACTCGAAGACATAAACACCTAATTAAACAAAAATCAAATGTAAAAACAGATTCTCTAATGTATGAAATATAAAACCATGCATGTGCACTTTGTAATTGAACACTGAGAGGATTCGATACACTGTAAGGTGGTTAAACCTTTGTTGCTTTGTGTATGTGATAAGTTGAGTTAATATGATCAAGTACGCGGAATTTACTTAATCACACTTAGAAGGTTATTTGTGTTATGGAAATGGAACAGTTATGCTTGTGTATATTGAACAAAGAACATGCAATGTTAACACCAAACGATTCAATATTATTCAAGATAATACGAGTGATCTTCACTATCACTAGAGTTACAAAGACCTTGAATCTTATGTTTTCTATGACTTGTGATATATGTGATTGTTCTATGTTCTTGAGAGTTATTTTCTAAGCACTTAATAATTCACACTTAGTCACACATATATCTAGACTAAGATCTTTCTTTTATATATCAAGAAAGATCTTTACAATATTGTTAAGTCTTATCAAACTACTTGCTAACTTATCTTGAGTGTGTCAGTACATAAGATACAACATGTATCTGTGTACACAACTTGTTACTGATCACTTTGTCCAAAGATATTATCTACCGTATATACTTGACTTTAGTACACAAATATCTTTTCAATACTTATCCAACCAGCAGTGGTATCACTCAGCAGTATCGACCAGCAGTACCTTCTTTATACTACCAGTACTAACTTCAGTTAGTACGGTTAGTTATAACTTGAATAGTCCTTAGATATACACTAGCAGTTGGAACTGTTAGAGTATTCTTCTCAGCAGTACTAACCTTCAACACTTGTAATTCTTGATACTTAATCTTCAGAACATTTAATTCCCAACAATCCTCCCCTAAACATGTGGATTCTCTAATCATCATGTTTCTTCTGAATTAAATCATGATTGTGAGGATCTTGCAAATACTTCATAGTCAGACCCTTGGACTGAACTTTCTTCTGTTCTGTGAGATTGAATATCTTTCTCAGTAGCTCATCTGCCATTTACTTTGACTTTAACAATATCAATACACATCTTCAGGCTTCAAACAAGACCTAAAAGATGGTGCAATTTCCTTGGATGGAGGAATTATAAGAGGCAATGGTGCTGTGTATCTTGGATGTTTGTTTCAACAAGTGAAATCATCTATCAGCATGCCTTTGCAAGTGATGAACAAACGTAGTGAACTGAAATTGAAACTTTTCTCCGTTTGACCTAGATAGAACTTTCTCCTTTGGAATGCTTCATCCCTTCTGAATATATATAATACTCCAGAATCAGCTATGTTCTTGTCATTTTCAACCTCCATGTCATCATCTTGTATGCTCTTGTCTTTTCCTCCCTTTCATTGGTTAATCTTCCTTCTTTGGATTTATTTCCTCCCCTGAGACATTTCCTCCCCTGGATTGCAAATAACATTTCCTCCCCTGTTTGGAAGATCTCTCACAATGTACCAAAATATTTCTCTACCCATCATCTGATCTACCAATGTGAACTTGTTATCAGAAAATGTTGTACATGAAGCCATCAATTCCTTAAGAGTTTAATTTGCTGCCCTCATCACTTCTAGGTGTGTTAACTCCTATGAGAGGTGATTCATGGGGCATTGACTCATTATCCATCAATGGATGGTTTTACAGAGTCCTTTTGAAAATCCTTTTTAAGAAACTTTTGACTGAGCAGTATGTTCATGATTTTATTATTAAAACTCATACTGCTTTCAACCATTTTGAAGGGATTAAGTGTGTAACAGACACTTAATCAAGATTTTGGTTTAAAGCAACCTCTGGTTGTGTGAGAACCAATGTTTTTCAGTTATAAATAACTACCTGTGTAAAGATAAACCTATTCAAAAGGCTTTCTTGACAGGGTTTTCAGCTCATAGCAATTTTTTACCTCTAACACAAGTGTTAGATTCATTTTTACTAGCTGTTCTTTCTATCAGATGTCCTTAGACTTGCTCATTATACTTAAAAGTATAAAATGATAGAAAGTGAGTTGTATCAGTTACTATCTGATCAACTAAGTCATCAATTCAATGTGAAATATGATAACTAGGTTTCAAGAAAGCAGTTTTAAAGAATTAGTTAACTTAGATGTTAATCTTTGTTAAGAATTCCCAGACTCAGTCCATCATAAACCTATTATGTCAGCAACTGATATCATCATTCTGCTGCTTCCATTTCACTTGAAATTTCCTTTTTGCTCAAAGTTCATACCTGAAATTGTTAGTCCAAAACCAAGAAACAAAATGCATAGCATTTGTCTTATAGCAGTATTTAAAATATGACCAACAGTATGAACTGTTTAAACAAAATATGAACTAGCAGTATAAACTGTTCTATTAACAGTATCAATTTACAAAGATATCAGTACAAACGTAAGATATATAAAAACCACACAGATTAAAAATCTTAAGGATTTAGCATGCCAATACTTGCTACCAAGTATTGAAACCTTCCAACATCAAAAGCTTTTGTTAGCAGATCTGCAAAGTTGTATTCTGAAGCAATTTTAAGAACTTGAATTAATCTTTTCTCATTGTAGTCTCTTATAAAGTGATGTCTAATTTCAATGTGTTTTGTTTTAGAATGTTGTACTGGATTTTTAATGATGCAAATTGTACTACTATTATCAATATGAATGGCAGTGTTTAAGAAATTGTACCCATAATCAAGAAGTTGGTTTTGAAGCCATAGAACTTGAGCACAGCAACTTGCAGCAGCTACATATTCAGCTTCAGTTGTTGAAGTAGCCACAATAGTTTGCTTCTTACACTGCCATGAGATAAGTCTACACCCAAGGAATTGACATCCTCCAGTTGTTGACTTTATGTCCAAGCTAGCACCAGCATAATCACTATCCGAAAATGCTACCAAGTCAAAAGGTGACTCTCTAGAATACCATAGTCCCAACCTAGGTTGACCCTTGAGATATCTAAAAATCCTCTTGACTGCTGTTAAATGAGAAACCTTTGGAGTTACTTGAAATCTTGCACAAGCACAAACAGAGAACATGATGTCAGGTCTTGATGATGTAAGATACATCAAAGATCCTAACATAGATCTGTATGTGTGTACATCCACATTTTCTCCATCTAAGTCTTTAGGAAGTGGCTTCTCAGAGTCCATTGGTGTGCTTGCCATTTTTGAATCAGCAAAGTTGAACTTCCTTAGTATCTCAGCAACATATTTATCTTGACTAATAAATATGCCTTCATATGACTGTTTAACTTGCAAACCCAAAAAGAATGTAAGTTCCCCCATGGAACTCATCTGAAACTTATGATGCATAAGCTTCTCAAACTCCAAACACATTTCCTTCCTTGTAGACCCAAAGATAATGTCATCCACATACACCTGCACTAACAGAAGATCCTACTTGTGCTGTTTGATGAAAAGTTTCTGATCAATCTTTCCTCTTTGAAATCCATTTTCTTTAAAATAGGAAGCCAGTGTTTCATACCATGCTCTAGGTGCCTGATGAAGGCCATAAAGAGCCTTAACTACTCTGTACACTTTTTTTGGATGATCAGGATCAATGAACCCTGGAGGTTGTGAGACATACACCTCTTCTTCAATAGTACCATATAAAAATGCACTCTTGACATCCATTTGATAAACTGTGAAGCCTAAAAATGAAGCATAAGCTAAGAAAAGCCTAATTGCCTCAAATCTTGCTACTGGAGCAAAAACCTCATCATAGTCTATACCTTCTTGTTGTGTGTACCCTTGGGCTACTAATCTAGCCTTATTCTTAATCACTATGCCCCTTTCATCCCTTTTATTCTTGAAAACCCATCTAGTGTCAATTACCTTTGCATCCTTAGGTAAATCAACTAGCACCCATACCTTCTGAATCTTGAACTGAAGAAGCTCCTCTTGCATAGCTTCTACCCAGCTTGAATCATCTAAGGCTTTCAGAATGTTCTTTGGTTCATCTTGTGAGAGAAAACATACAAACAAGCAAGAGTTTGAAAACTCATGCTGCTTTGAAGCATAAAGGGCATCAAGAAGCCCTTGTTGGTCTGAAGACATCAGTTGTTGTCTTGTCTTCACACCTGATTGTACATCTCCAATCACATTTTCTAGGGAGTGGACTTTGTGAATCCTTGTGTGTGGGGTTGAAGGAACTTGATAGTTAGGTGTGATATTGCTAACTTGACTGTCTTGTTTCTCAGTTCCATCTTCCTTGATTTCATCATCAACACCTTCTTTTGATTTACCAGAAGAAGATTCATCATTGGTTGAAGTTGAAGCCACACTTGTACTTATTGGCATCCATACATGATCTTGATTTGTCTCCTTGTCTAACCCTGCCTCATTTGTTGTTTGTGAACCTGAAAAATCATTAGTTTCTGCAACAACAGGCACATAATTCATAGAATGGGTTAATGACTCTAGATCAAATAGCCAATTAGGACCTTCACCTACTACATTGGATTTATGCTCTAAAAATTCCACATGTAGGTTTTCCTCTACTTTCTTGGTTCTTAAGTTGTATACTCTAAAAGCTTTGCTATTGAGAGAATATCCAACTAAGAATCCTTCATCTGCTTTACCATCAAATTTTTCTAAATGGTCTAAGGTATTGAGAATTGTCACATGACATCCAAAAGGTCTAAGAAATCCTATTGCAGGAGTTCTACCTCTAAAAAGTTCATATGATGTCTTATTGTGAGGCTTGACAACTAAAACTCTATTCTGGACATAGCAAGCAGTGTTAACTACTTCAGCCCAAAAAGTGATAGGTAACTTAGAGTCAGCTAACATAGTTCTAGCAGCTTCTATTAGTGTTCTATTTTTTCTTTCAGCAACTCCATTCTGTTGTGGAGTTCTAGCAACACTAAATTCTCTCCTAATACCTTTTTCTTTGCAGAATTCATCCATAACTCTATTTTTGAACTCTGTCCCATTATCACATCTAATGACTTTTACTTTCTTGTCTACTAGGTTTTCTATCTCTGTAATGAAAGTCTTAAGGATGCTAGGTGTCTCATCCTTAGTAGCTAAAAAGAAAACCCATGTAAATCTACTATAGTCATCAGTAATAACTAGACAATATCTCTTATGTTGCATACTTCTAACATTTGTAGGACCAAATAAGTCCATATGAAGCATAAACAATGATTGATTGATAGAGTTAAAAATCTTGGGCTTACAAGTGGCTTTGTGTTGTTTGCCTTTAAGACAAGCAATGCATGTTTGATCATTTTCAAATCGTTTTTGAGGTAAACCTCTTACCAAACCATTCTTAACAATCTGATTTATGGTTTTGAAATTAATATGACCAAGCCTCCTATGCCATAACATTGATTCATCCAATGTGGCCTTTGCAACAAGACAAGTTAAAGCCTTTTTAGGAACAATGTTCTTCATATCAACACTGTACATATTGCCCTTTCTAGGAATTTTAAGAAGCACTTGACTTTCATCAGGCATCTTAAAATCAGGAGAAAGCACAAGACATTCAGTGTCACAGAAAAGAACTTTGTTCTTTTTATCACACATTTGTGAGACACTAAAAAGATTATAATTTAGCTCTTGTACATAGTACACATCTTCAAAATCTAAATTTCCAGTTTTAATTGTACCTTTACCAGAAATTTTGCCACCAACACCTCCTCCAAAGGTAACATAGCCACCATCTAATGTTTGAAAATTATAAAGATAGGACTTGTTGCCTGTCATGTGCCTTGAACATCCACTATCTGAGTATCCTTGATCCTCTTGTTTATCAATTGAATGTTCCTGCACATTAATAAGAAGTATTAGTTTCCTTTGGGGACCCAAGCCATTACTGACTTGGATCTGCCTCTTGCATCAATGAAATTTAATCTCTTGAGAACAGTTGATGCAACATTGGATTTAAGAATCCAACATGCTGAGGCCTTAACAGCATTTGCCCTGTTTTTCCAAGCAGCAGTATTAACTACTTGCCTAGCAGTATTAACTGCTGGCTTTGCAGTTTTACCCTTTGGTTTCCAAACTTGTTTTTGGACCACTGCTTTTGATTGAATGAGCCTTGTAACAGTTTTTGATGCATTTTTGTAAGTTGTTTTTGCATTTTTAACTGTTGGTCTTGGGTTAACAGTCATGAATGGTCTAGCAGTAGAAACTGCTTTTGAAACTGCTCTGGGTTTTATTCTATTAAAATTAGAACTAGAGTGAAAATAAGTGTGAGGAGTTTGCCTTTTGAAATTCACCCTATTGTTTTCATACCCAGATACCCATTTGTTACAGAAAGCTACAAGATGATCAAAACTACCACATGAGTAACAAGCTTTGTTATAAAAGAAAAAGTCATCACCTAGTTGGTTAGACTTGAGGCCATTCCAATTTCTTTGGTTACCTCTAGGCTTGCTAGTGGATCTATATTGTTCACAATATTTAACTGGTTGCCTAACATGTTTAATGTTTGATTTAGGCTTAACAGTATCCTTTTTGATCACTTTAGGAACCCTTGTTCCTGCTTTCTTAACTACTTCAGGTTTAGACATAACCTGTTCATCTTCATCATCATCAGATATCCAGTCTTCAATGACTACACTATCTGATCTTCTATCAGAGGACACCTTGTCCTCAGGAAGTGAAGTTTTACATAAACTTTCACTAACTTTCTTAGGCTCATCAACAACTAGCTTTGTTTTTTGCTGTACACCATATTGTAGCTCAAGTTGTTGAAATTCAGGGACACCTGAATTTTCTAGGTCAATCCCTGGGGGTTTAGGGATACCTCTATATGGAGGTGGGACACTCTTATATCCTACTCCTGACTTAGCTCTATTAATCACTTGACATTCTATCATGTTGGTCACACCTCTAGAAGCATGTTCTAGTGTTTGTGTAGTCAAGTGAATGTTTTCATTTTCCTTTTTGACCCTATCAAAAGCCTCTTTTAAAAGCTTAATTTCAGCATCTCTAAAGAATATTTCTTGTCTAAGTAGAGCTTTGTCATCAGAAAAAGCAAGTTCATTTTCTTTGTAGTATAAGATCTGTTTTTCTGTTGATTCTAAACCACACTTATAATTAATGTAGTTTTGATGAGTTTTGCTTAGCTCTTTCTTTTGTTCATCATAATGTTTGATTAAAGTTTGTAATTCATTAAGAGCAGTACAAGCATTTGAACAAGCTTTATGAGATTGTACCTCAGTAGTAGAAAAAGCCATGAGTGCCATCTGTGAAGAATCTTCTTCTTCATCAGCCATGAAACTCCAATCAAAACCTAGCCCATCAATAGCTACCATAGCTTTTGAGTTTGGCTCAGAAACCTCCCTTGTTTTGGATGTGCTTCCAAAACCTTTGTTCTTGCAATCTTGTTGCCTTGGCCTTCTACATTCTCTTGAGAAGTGCCCTATCATGTGGCAGTTATAGCACTCTATCTTTGACTTATCAAAACCAGCATTATCAGTATTGCTGATTAAGAGCTTCTTCCCCGTCCTTTGATAGAACTTCTTGGCTCTCATGCTAAGAAGAGAAATTTGCCATTTTAGGTCCATTTCCTCCAGATCATCATCATTGATCTCTTGGAGGTCTTCATAGGTGAGCATGGACCCATTATTTTGACTTGTAAGAAAAGCACAACAAGTCTTTTGGTATGTGCTTAAACACATACCATTTCTCGACCAAAACCGGACCCAAAACGACCAAAAACCCGACCAAAATGCCAAATATATTGTGTTTTTGTGTTTTTACATATGCAGGCACGGATATCGAAGAAAAGGACAAAATCAAGCAAAAGACCGGGAAACCGAGCACGAGATATGGAAGTGTTATTTATAGCCAATACCGGGAAGAAATTATGGTCAAAAAGTCAACCAAGGTCCTCCATCTTCCAGAAGTTGTCAAATTGAGCCCTTGGATCACAAGTTTGAATAATGGCAGAAAAAGTCCTTTGATCTCAGAAATTACACCATTAGTCCTTGCACTTTACCTAAATCTATTTATCCTAAAAACTTATATCCGGATTATAATTCCCCAACCTAAACTTTAGCCCACCTTAAAAACCTAAGCCCACTAAAAAATAATCCATAGCCCACTACCCTTTCATCACCTAACCCGATCCATAGAAAAAGATAAACCCGGTCAAATTCACTAAACTCCCACTCGGTCAAAAACAAAATAAACAAACACACCCCCTATCTCTCTCACAACCCGCCTCCCTCAATTCACCCCCAATCCCAATAGTTACTATTCACGCAACCCTAAGAATTACCGTACGAAGTTTAACAGCAATTAAGGGTACTAATGTCAATGATTGGATCTTCTAGAAGGCCCTGACAGAGAGAATGACACGTGGGAGCAATTTATTGGACCGAACACGCATCAACTTTGATCAAACGGTGGGAAACTAAAGATTGAAGAGCAAGGATGATCTAAGGGTGGATATAGCTGTGGACACACGAGGATCGCCAGCGTGGACACTCCAGAAGGATCGGCCAAGTGCTATAAATAGAGGGATTTCTCCTCTCGTTCGAGGCTAGTTTTTTTTTAGATAGATATGATTTAATTTTAATTGTTTTATTGTTACTTTAAATTTTTCAGTCGATTTTAATTTTGTAACGAGAAGGCTTGTAATTTTTTTATTAATGTTTTAGATTAAATGTTTTATTGTAATTCTTAGTTTTAAATCAATTTTATTTGTATCCGAATTAAAGTTTAATGTTCTAGTTTAAATCAATTTTATTTGTATCCGAATTAAAGTTTAAATCAATTTTATTTTTAGTTTAATGGTAGTTTAATGTTCTTGAAATTAAAGTTTTCTTAGTATTGTTTTTATATCTGAGTATCAGTTAAAAAAAAATATATATATATATATATATATATATATATATATATATATATATATATATATAATATATATATATATATATATATATATATATATATATTCTCTGATAAGTTGATAAGCTGGTGAATAAGCTGTGGAATGGTGATGAAAAGCTGAGCTGGATGTTGGGTTATTTTCTGGCTTATTTAAGCCTGGGTTTTTGTGGTGATTCTTAGTTCATTTTATATCAGCTAGTGTAGTTTGTAAGTTTTTCATTTTTCATGTTCTTAACTTGTCTACGTTCTTAATTATTAGCTGCTCTTGTTAAATTTTTATTACTTTTAATTAGTTTTAAGTAATATATGTTATAGAGGTTTAAGAATAATATCAGTTTAGAGTAGATTGCACTAGATTTCAAGCTGATTTAGTGGTAGGGCTGTTTTTTTTTAGCTAAGCTTATTAAGATTTCATCGCGGCAATTTTTGAGGTTAATCTAAGTAGTTAAAAGAGGTTTGAAAGGATTGCTTTAGTTTTAGAGTTGAATTACAACCTTTGCGCCACTTTTCATTTTTCTGCTGTCAAAAATAGTGCAATATTTAGTGGAATTTGGACTGCTGTCATAAGCTTAATTCTGGCTTAACTAGATTAGCTTAGAACTTCGTTTTTGGTATTCACATAGTTCAAGTTGGTGACTTAAGGTTCTACATCTGGGATTTAGGTTTTCGGATTATTTAAGTGTTTTTTCTAGGACTGCAAATTCGGCCAAACAAAATCTGTCAAATAGTGCAGCAGAACTTGTGGTTTTTCACTACTGATCTAGGCCAAATTTAACTCAGCAATTAAGTTTTTGTGATAGGGCTTTTTAGATTTTAATAATCTCTGTTTGATGAGCTTTCCAAAACAGCTTTTATTTTAAAATTTGGTTAAGTTTTGAGCTTGTTTTAAGCTGTTGAAAGTAGCTTGTTAGAACTGCTACAAAAAGAAAAAAAATAAAGCAAGTTTCTTAGTTTGACAATTCTGGTCCCTTAGGTTTCTGTGTTAGTTTAAAATCGAGGCTAAGTAGTTTTAGTATTAAATAGTTTGTTTTTTTGGCAATTATAGTCCCTGTCTTTTATTAAATATATAATAGTTTCAATTTTTACAACTTTAGTCCTCAAGCTTTTATAAAACTTTTATTTTTCCAAAATTTCTTTTATAATTTCAATTTGTTTTCTATAAATTACATTTTCAGTCCATTAGTTTTTTTACTTTTGCATTTTAGTTAAATCACCTAATTAGTTTTAAATAGTTTTAATTCATAAAAAATTATTAAAAAAAATATATATATATATATTTTTCTTTTTCCAAAAATTTTCTTTTATCAATTTTAATATAGGAAAATTATTTTTATATTTTTAGGTTTTAAATTTCACAAAATCATTTTTATTTACGTTTTATAATTCGTCGCGTAACGTTTTTAAATTCAAATTTTCGCTTTTAGATTTACATGCTTAGTTTAATTGTTTAATTAGCTTAATTAGTTGTTTTTATTTCATATCTAATTGTTCGTAGTATAAAATCACAAATCAATCACTCTTTTTCACTCATTCACCACACGTATTCGACACGTTAACGACAACTCGATATTCGACCTTCGTTAGGAAACGACCCGGGGAAAACGCATACGTTGCCTTTTCCCTTGGAAAATAAAATACTACAAAAACGACAAATCAAAAAAAATGGCGCCGCTGCCGGGGAAGGCTTGAAAAGAGTTGGAGTTTCGCCATAAGAATCGTGTTTTGAAGATCCTTCCTCGGAAGTTTTCGTTTTCATAAAAATAAAAAAATACAAAAATATAATAATTAAAAAACACTTTTCCTAAAGTGTTTTCACCATTAATAATACATCCTCGGTCTTCCGTTGAAGGAGGGCGGTTGTAAACCATTCCAAAATAACAACAAAAGAGATCGGAAAATTAAACGTTTCTTGGATTATTTCTTTACTACAACCTAATTACGGGGTTTAAGGAGGTCTTGACATTAAATTGCAGACCGAAGAGAGATCCATTCTTCTCTCCCGCCACGCTGCGCGTAGTTTTGAAAGAAACGAGTACGGTTGATTAACGATCACCAAAAAGAAAATAAATATAATTTTTCTTATATAAAAATCCAAAAATATTTTATTTTCAAATTTGGTTTTTCTTTTTGATTTTGTGTTTATTTTTTGTGTATGCACACCCGATCTTCTACTTCTCACCCTCTTCTTTCACCACTATCAAATCCCGAGAGGATTATTCGTCACAATCACCGTGTTCATTTCTCAACCGTTGAAGAAATGGCCGACGAACCAAACAATCAACACCCGCCGGTGGGTGGTGATAATCACATGCCAGCTCCCGATCTCCGAACGATGGAGGAGCTGTGCCAACCCACAATGCACGGACGTGGTGGCCCGATTGCCCCCGTCAATATTCAAGCCGCCGATTTTGGACTTAAGCACCACATGATTCAACAAGTCCAAAACTCGTGCCAATTCCATGGCTTGCCGGGTGATGATGCGAACAAGCATCTTGACAAATTCATAACCGTCACCCAAAGTATGAAACAACATGGGGTCTCCGATGACGCCCTCCGTCTATATCTCTTTCCTTATTCATTGACGCATCATGCCACCGCATGGTTTGATCGTCTTCCCAAGAACTCCATTCGTAGTTTCGACGAAATGGTTACAAAGTTCTTGGTGAAATATTTCCCACCGTCGATGGTGACGAAATTAAGGAATGAGATTAGTAATTTCCGTCAGCTTCCCGATGAATCATTGTTTGAGGCATGGGAACGCTACAAGTTATCGATTGATCGGTGTCCGAACCACAATATGTTATTGGTCACTATTATAGATACCTTCTATAACGGTTTGACATTACGACACCGTGATACGATTAATGCTGTTGCCGGTGGTACGTTTATGAAATGTCGACCCGAAGAGTGCTATGATCTTATTGAAAACATGACCGCCCACCATAATTTTTGGGATTCCTCTGCCGAGAGGAATGAGTCAACAAGATCTAGCACTGATTCTTCTACTTCCGAGATAGCCGCTCTTTCTAAACAAATGAATGATTTGTCTACGGCTATCTTGAGAATTCATCAAAATCAGATTTCAACTCAAAACAACAACAATCAAGTGAATGTTGTTAACCATAGTTGTGAGACATGTGGTGGTCCGCACCAATATTTCGAGTGCCCAGCCGCCGGTGGCTACACTCAAGAGAATGTGTATGCTGCTTCTGGAAATTTCAATCAAGGTGGTAACGGTTACCAACCTCAAGGAGACCGTAATCTCCTCAGCTACCGTTCTAACAATTTTCTCGGACCACCCGGTTTCCCACCAAATCAAAATCAGCAAATGCAAAACCGTAATGTTCCAAATAATCAAAATCAAAATCGGGGCAATCAAGTTTATCAAAACCAAGGGAATTATAACCAAGCCCCGAATCAAGGAAATTTTCAAAATAACAATCAAGGTTTTGTTCAAAACAACCGAGGGCCAAATCTTCCAAACAATCAAAATCAAGGATTTGTGCCAAACCCATCGCCCTCGGATGAGTTATTAAAGCAATTCATTCTTCAAAACCAACAACAACAAAAGAAACAAGAGGAAATGAATAGAATGATGATTAATCAGATAACCGAATTGAACAAACGTTTAAATGATCGACCCTCGGGTTCGGGTACTACTACTCTTCCAAGCAACACGATCGCCAACCCGAGGGGCGATGCTAAGGCGATCACAACTAGGAGCGGTGTTTCATATGATGGACCCACGGCTCCGGCTACCCCTTCTTCTCTATCTCCCAAGGTAGTCGTCCGTGAGACCGAGGTGACCAAGGACACGGAACCTCCTACTAACAACGGAGGAACCAAAGACGTCCAACCTCCGGTCATCCAGCCATCTGAACCGAAAAATGTTGAACCAAAAGAAAAAGCTCCTAAAGAAGCTCCCGTTAAGACCAATCTTCCGTATCCTTCGAGATTGAGTGATCAAAAGCTCCGTGACAAAGCTTCGAGTCAAATGGAAAAATTCTTTCAAATATTCCAAGAATTACATTTTGATATAAGCTTCGCGGATGCTTTGATCTTGATGCCTAAATTCACTTCCACACTCAAAAGTTTGTTGAGCAATAAAGAAAAATTATTTGAAATGACAAAAACTCCAGTGAACGAAAACTGCTCCGCGGCAATTCTCAAAAAGCTTCCGGAAAAGCTTGGAGATCCCGGAAAATTTCTCATCCCATGTGAATTTCCGGGAAAGGTTGAATGCCACGCTTTGGCCGATCTTGGTGCGAGCATCAACCTAATGCCGTTATCCATCTGGAAGAAATTGTCTCTACCCGATCTCACCCCCACTTGCATGACCCTCGAGCTTGCGGATCGGTCCATCACCCTTCCTAAAGGTGTAGCCGAGGATGTCTTTGTAAAGGTGGGGCAGTTCCATTTTCCTGCAGACTTTGTGGTAGTTGATTTCGAAGCCGACCCCCGGGTTCCTCTTATTCTCGGAAGATCATTCTTGAGGACCGGGCGGGCTTTGATCGATGTCTATGGTGAAGAAATTACTTTGCGGGTCGATAAGGAAAAAGTTACATTCAATATTAATCCGAACTCGAATCCTCAAACCGACAAATGCAATGTCGCTACGATTGATCAAAAATCCGATCCCGTAATTGCTCCTAAAAGAGTTGATCCCAACCTTTCCAGATTCACGGTCAAGAGCATGTCAGAAAAACGTGCTGAGCTCAAGGCTATGAAAATCAATCCTGGATCGAGCAAATGGTTTGAGTGTTGTGCTGCAAATTCTAAGAGTATTCTTGACGACGATGATGAAGACGAATCGGAGACTACAACGGAAGCGGTGGAAATTGCTAGCTCTAAGAGCACACCACTTGTCCCACCTCCAGAACAAGTTTATCACATCGAGATTCTTAATTCCGACTCTTCCCATCCTTCTCCTCCGATTGAGGGAAGTGTGATCTTGCGGGAAGAGCTCGAGGTGTTTTTCAAAGATGAATCAATTTCACCGGAAATTGATGATTCTTGTCTTAATCCGGAGGGAGATATTCTTTTTGAAAAATTATTAGACCAAAAGCCATCTCTTTCTCTCCCTCCGAAGGAAGTTGAAATCAATCTTCCAAAGAAATTTGATGACCTTGTTCCCGAAACTTTCAAAACAACTATCACCAACCCTCTGTTTGAGTTCGAATCGGGGTTTACTTTGATTTCGGATAATCTAGTCTTTGATAGTCAGATGGAGGAAAGTGATGAGTCTGTGACGGAACTTGAGCTCACAAATCATCATATGATTGATTCTCTTCATGAGGAGTTCTCCGATGAACTCTCTCACTCTATGTCTCCTCCGGAATACGATCATTTCTACTTTAATCTTGAGGATGACACTAGTCTGGGGGAAGGCATTCTCAATCATGAGAATTCGCTATTTGATGATTTAATCCCGACCCTCCCACCCGACTCATTTCTTAAAAAAACGACCTTCATCGACAAATATCTTTTTGAAGATGACGACTTCATCATGATTGTAATCATGACCTTCTTTCCCTACATCACTTATGATGTTTCTTCTCTTCTCCGTTACTCCTTCGGGAGTGAGGACAAAATCTTTGACCCCGGTATCACCATTTATGGTTATTCTCTCTAAAAATACCGTGGGTATCTCATCGGAGTGGAACTTTCGTATGCTTCAATGTTTATCTAAACATCTTGAACGAAAGTCCGATTGAGATTATCTCTTCCACTTGCTCCCCCAAGGACAAATAAATTCGGGGTCGAGTCAAGCTCATGTGACTCGGTTACCAAAAACAAGCGCTTCGTGGGAGGCACCCCATGCTTATCTATCTATCTTCTTATCTTATTTCTAATAAAACGTGAGGAGGGATCCCCTCTTCCCTATCTGGTGCTTCGTGTTTTCTGTGGTATGTCCAGGAATGCTCGATGATGAAGACTCTCGTGCTCGTAGTTTCCTTCACGCTACTCGAGTTTCATCATTCGTTGCTCATCCGATATCCTTAATCTTATCGTTTTACATTTATCTTTTGGCATAATTAATAAACGGCCTTAGATTTATGTAGGAGAACCCTTACCTTTAAGACATTGAGGACAATGTCTCGTTTTAGTCTGGGGGGTAATCTTTCGATTTGATTTTTGCCTTGCAAATTTTTCCGTTTACTCATGCAACCCCGTTTTTTCCTCAAAAAAAAAATAAATAAAATAAAAAATCCAAAAAATGAGAAAAATTTAAAATTTTTTGCAAAAATATAATAAATTTTGACATTTTGTTTGACTTTCCGCTGGAGAGAGTAGGAATAAAATTCTGACTTGATCGGGCGTGTTGAGCCCTAGCTTGTTCCCTTAACCGTTTATAATCTATAAGCTCGTGCTAGTCTTTTACACAAGGAGCTAGAAAACGCGAATTCTTTTTAAGAATTTGCAAGTTCCCGTATTTGACTTTATATATGCATGGCTTGATTATTTGGCTAAGCATTCGCGGATCTTATTATTTAAGATTTTAAATTTGCGAAGAACGAGAAATGATAGAGTTGTTTATAAGTTAGATTGCTAAACGTGGAGTAGTTGGATCTCTTTAGAGCTCATCGAAGTTATTTGTGGCTTTTTGTTCCCATAAGCTTGTTTCACTCAAAAATAGAAATTTAGGAATAATTAAAGCTATTTTGGTTTTGGCGAAATTTAGTTTTTAATCCTTCTTAAGAGAATCCTTGCTTATAAGAGTTGGGTACACATCAAGGTACTGCCAGTGTTACGGTGTAATAGACTATTCCATCTTGCCGGCTCACAACCGATGTTGGGATTGTTATAAAAGCCGTAGGACTCGGGATTTGGCAAAATATATAATGAATAATGAATATTAATAATAATCCAAAGCCATAAAAAGTTTTCTGCATCTTGCCGGTTCGCAGCCGATGTTGTAGACTTCTAATAAAGGCAGAGGAAAAATTCCAAGGTCATAATAGACTATCACATCTTGCCGGTTCGCAGCCGATGTTGTGATTGTTATAAAGGGCCAAGGATCAATAATAATATGTGCTTAATAATGTTAAAAATGCCAAATTTCGACTCCGAGGTATCCTAATAAAGGCTTCCGTCTCTAGACTCGTAGATGAGTTGTTTCGGTCGCAAATAAAAGGGATATCCTCAAAATCGTGTTAAATCAGAGACCTTGATGTGGACCTCATTTTTGTATGCAACGGTTTTCAAGGGAAGGCTTGGAAAATACTTAGCGTCTAAACTAGGTATCTTTATTGGCTTAAAAATTATCGAAATGAGAATTAGAAGAAATTCATTTCTCACCAAAAATAAAATAAATAGAGGAAAATAGGAATTTGGGAACGAGAAGTCCACAATTAGCTTTCTGAGTAGTGTTGGCAATCTAACTTGTAAATGACAATGATTTCGTTTTTAAGCTTAGTTTGGGGACTCGTGAAAAATCAGGGACGACGAATTTTATCCGTATGGTCACTTCTTTATGAGTCGTGTTTCCTACTCGAAGATCCTTAAAATTATCGAAAGATAATGATTGTCGACAAAAGCCGTCACTTAAATAAATAAGAAAATACAAAAATAAAATAAAGGAAAAATGGGGAGTTTTTAGAACTTAAGATTTCTTAATCTCTTTTGAAAATTTTGCTACTTTTCAAAGTTAGTAAAAAGAGATTGGAAATTTTTTGGTTTCGAAAACGTGTTTTTATAACATTGCATGAGGACATTGCAATTGCTTAGTCTGGGGGAATTTTGGTATGTGCTTAAACACATACCATTTCTCGACCAAAACCGGACCCAAAACGACCAAAAACCCGACCAAAATGCCAAATATATTGTGTTTTTTGTGTTTTTACATATGCAGGCACGGATATCGAAGAAAAGGACAAAATCAAGCAAAGAACCGGGAAACCGAGCACGAGATATGGAAATGTTATTTATAGCCAATACCGGGAAGAAATTATGGTCAAAAAGTCAACCAAGGTCCTCCATCTTCCAGAAGTTGTCAAATTGAGCCCTTGGATCACAAGTTTGAATAATGGCAGAAAAAGTCCTTTGATCTCAGAAATTACACCATTAGTCCTTGCACTTTACCTAAATCTATTTATCCTAAAAACTTATATCCGGATTATAATTCCCCAACCTAAACTTTAGCCCACCTTAAAAACCTAAGCCCACTAAAAAATAATCCATAGCCCACTACCCTTTCATCACCTAACCCGATCCATAGAAAAAGATAAACCCGGTCAAATTCACTAAACTCCCACTCGGTCAAAAACAAAATAAACAAACACACCCCCTATCTCTCTCACAACCCGCCTCCCTCAATTCACCCCCAATCCCAATAGTTACTATTCACGCAACCCTAAGAATTACCGTACGAAGTTTAACAGCAATTAAGGGTACTAATGTCAATGATTGGATCTTCTAGAAGGCCCTGACAGAGAGAATGACACGTGGGAGCAATTTATTGGACCGAACACGCATCAACTTTGATCAAACGGTGGGAAACTAAAGATTGAAGAGCAAGGATGATCTAAGGGTGGATATAGCTGTGGACACACGAGGATCGCCAGCGTGGACACTCCAGAAGGATCGGCCAAGTGCTATAAATAGAGGGATTTCTCCTCTCGTTCGAGGCTAGTTTTTTTTTAGATAGATATGATTTAATTTTAATTGTTTTATTGTTACTTTAAATTTTTCAGTCGATTTTAATTTTGTAACGAGAAGGCTTGTAATTTTTTTATTAATGTTTTAGATTAAATGTTTTATTGTAATTCTTAGTTTTAAATCAATTTTATTTGTATCCGAATTAAAGTTTAATGTTCTAGTTTAAATCAATTTTATTTGTATCCGAATTAAAGTTTAAATCAATTTTATTTTTAGTTTAATGGTAGTTTAATGTTCTTGAAATTAAAGTTTTCTTAGTATTGTTTTTATATCTGAGTATCAGTTAAAAAAAATATATATATATATATATATATATATATATATATATATATATATATATATATATATATATATATATATATATATATATATATATTCTCTGATAAGTTGATAAGCTGGTGAATAAGCTGTGGAATGGTGATGAAAAGCTGAGCTGGATGTTGGGTTATTTTCTGGCTTATTTAAGCCTGGGTTTTTGTGGTGATTCTTAGTTCATTTTATATCAGCTAGTGTAGTTTGTAAGTTTTTCATTTTTCATGTTCTTAACTTGTCTACGTTCTTAATTATTAGCTGCTCTTGTTAAATTTTTATTACTTTTAATTAGTTTTAAGTAATATAGTTATAGAGGTTTAAGAATAATATCAGTTTAGAGTAGATTGCACTAGATTTCAAGCTGATTTAGTGGTAGGGCTGTTTTTTTTTAGCTAAGCTTATTAAGATTTCATCGCGGCAATTTTTGAGGTTAATCTAAGTAGTTAAAAGAGGTTTGAAAGGATTGCTTTAGTTTTAGAGTTGAATTACAACCTTTGCGCCACTTTTCATTTTTCTGCTGTCAAAAATAGTGCAATATTTAGTGGAATTTGGACTGCTGTCATAAGCTTAATTCTGGCTTAACTAGATTAGCTTAGAACTTCGTTTTTGGTATTCACATAGTTCAAGTTGGTGACTTAAGGTTCTACATCTGGGATTTAGGTTTTCGGATTATTTAAGTGTTTTTTCTAGGACTGCAAATTCGGCCAAACAAAATCTGTCAAATAGTGCAGCAGAACTTGTGGTTTTTCACTACTGATCTAGGCCAAATTTAACTCAGCAATTAAGTTTTTGTGATAGGGCTTTTTAGATTTTAATAATCTCTGTTTGATGAGCTTTCCAAAACAGCTTTTATTTTAAAATTTGGTTAAGTTTTGAGCTTGTTTTAAGCTGTTGAAAGTAGCTTGTTAGAACTGCTACAAAAAGAAAAAAAATAAAGCAAGTTTCTTAGTTTGACAATTCTGGTCCCTTAGGTTTCTGTGTTAGTTTAAAATCGAGGCTAAGTAGTTTTAGTATTAAATAGTTTGTTTTTTTGGCAATTATAGTCCCTGTCTTTTATTAAATATATAATAGTTTCAATTTTTACAACTTTAGTCCCTCAAGCTTTTATAAAACTTTTATTTTTCCAAAATTTCTTTTATAATTTCAATTTGTTTTCTATAAATTACATTTTCAGTCCATTAGTTTTTTTACTTTTGCATTTTAGTTAAATCACCTAATTAGTTTTAAATAGTTTTAATTCATAAAAAATTATTAAAAAAAAATATATATATATATTTTTCTTTTTCCAAAAATTTTCTTTTATCAATTTTAATATAGGAAAATTATTTTTATATTTTTAGGTTTTAAATTTCACAAAATCATTTTTATTTACGTTTTATAATTCGTCGCGTAACGTTTTTAAATTCAAATTTTCGCTTTTAGATTTACATGCTTAGTTTAATTGTTTAATTAGCTTAATTAGTTGTTTTTATTTCATATCTAATTGTTCGTAGTATAAAATCACAAATCAATCACTCTTTTTCACTCATTCACCACACGTATTCGACACGTTAACGACAACTCGATATTCGACCTTCGTTGGGAAACGACCCGGGGAAAACGCATACGTTGCCTTTTCCCTTGGAAAATAAAATACTACAAAAACGACAAATCATCTTTTCATCCAAAATACCCATGGTACTGCTTGATGAACTAGCAGCACCAACACCATCAACAACATTCACCTCTTCACTTGATTTTGAGGTACTAGGAGATGACATAAATGTCATGTTCCCAGTATTAGAACTAGTACCTCCATTCTTCTTCAAATCTTGCTCCACAATCTTAAAGTTGCTATACAAATCTATCAGCTCTATTGTATCAAGGTCTGGCTTATTCTTCCAGACAACAACATGCATAGCCCACTCTTCTGGTAAGCTTCTCTGAAATTTTGAATTCAAATCTTCTTGAGGTATTTCAACACCAAGAATAGCAAGTTGGCTCACAATATTCTGAAGCCTATTAAACATATGGTTAAGAGATTCATTGTTTGTAGAGGAGAAGTTTTCAAACTGCTGCTTGAGCAGTGTCTTGAGGGTTTTCTTGGTGGCTTCATTTCCACCATATCTGACAACAATAGCTTCAAATAATGACTTGGCATCTTTGAACTTGTTGAAGTTTAGAAGTTGATCATTAGGAATGGTCATCATCAGCATGCTTTTTGCCTTTAAGTCATTTTTCTTCTTTATTCTGTCTTCTGCAGATGTTGGTTGTGTCTGCAGAGTTGTCACCACTTTGCCGTCCACTGTTGATGTAATGGTGGTAGGCTGGTAAGAGTTTCCATCTTCAATGATTTCCCAAAGTGCATAGTCTTGCACTTGGAAATATTGCTCTATCCTCAGCCTCCACATCTCAAACTCATTCTGTTTGAGCATGGGTAGTTTTGCAGCAACATTGGTTTGAATAGATTCAACGTCCATTTCTTCTTCTTCTTCTTCTAAATCAACTATATCAACCTGGCTCTGATACCAACTGTGAGGATTCGATACACTGTAAGGTGGTTAAACCTTTGTTGCTTTGTATATGTGATAAGTTGAGTTAATATGATCAAGTACGCGGAATTTACTTAATCACACTTAGAAGGTTATTTGTGTTATGGAAATGGAACAGTTATGCTTGTGTATATTGAACAAAGAACATGCAATGTTATCACCAAACGATTCAATATTATTCAAGATAATACGAATGATCTTCACTATCACTAGGGTTACAAAGACCTTGAATCTTATATTTTCTATGACTTGTGATATATGTGATTGTTTCATGTTCTTGAGAGTTATTTTCTAAGCACTTAATAATTCACACTTAGTCACACATATATCTAGACTAAGATCTTTCTTTTATATATCAAGAAAGATCTTTACAATATTACAACAACAACAACAAACCCAATCCCGCCGGGGCAGGGTATGGGGGAGGTAGAATGTAGACAGACCCTACCCCTACCCCTAGGTAAACCCGGGAGTAGAGAGGCTGCTTCCAAAGAGACCTCCGGCAGGTGCATGTGTGCGCGTGAGAGAGCAAGGGCAGGAGAGCAACCGAGATACCATAGCAGACAACAAGAAGGCAACAGAGCAGACAAACAAGCAAACACAAAAACATAGAAGGAACAAAAGCACAAAAAGCACAGAGCACAAAACCAAGAAAAACAGGCAAACCTGAGGAGGCAAGACATAGCAAAGCAGGGCAACGCACGGGGCCTAGAGCTAAGGCAAAGCAACCACACAAAGCAAAGCAAAACAGAGCAACGCACGGGGCCTAAAGCTAAGGCAAAGCAACCAAACAAAGCAAATCAAAGCAAAGCAGGACAACGCACTGGGCCTAAAGCTAAGGCAACGCAACCCAACACACCTAGCCTGAGCTACCCGCAAATCCTAATTCTATCTCTCCACGTCTTCCTATCTGAGGTCATGTCCTCGGACAAGAGCAGCTCCTTCATGTCGAGCTTACAATATTGTTAAGTCTTATCAAACTACTTGCTAACTTATCTTGAGTGTGTCAGTACATAGGATACAACATGTATCTGTGTACACAACTTGTTACTGATCACTTTGTCCGAAGATATTATCTACCGTATATACTTGACTTTAGTACACAAATATCTTTTCAATACTTATCCAACCAGCAGTGGTATCACTCAGTAGTATCGACCAGCAGTACCTTCTTTATACTACCAGTACTAACTTCAGTTAGTACGGTTAGTTATAACTTGAACAGTCCTTAGATATACACTAGCAGTTGGAACTGTTAGAGTATTCTTCTCAGCAGTACTAACCTTCAACACTTGTAATTCTTGATACTTAATCTTCAGAACATTTAATTCCCAACAAACACTCAAGTTTGGAAACTATAGAAAGTAATGTACTTTGGAGAAAAGGGATTAACGACAGTCTATGCTGTAAATCAGTTGGCTACTAGGATATGTAAACGTTCAAAAAAATGGTTAGTTTTACGCATGAGGTGTAACTTGGTAGCTAAGACGAGCACAATGTCTGCCTGAAGTGTAACACCCGGTAATTTTTCAAACCTTTCCACTAGCCAAATATATTTTCTTTTTATTATTTATGCATCACCTTAGTATTTAAACTTTTCCCGAACTTATTTGAACTTGAGAAACGCGAGATATCTTGAGAAACGGGAACGTTGTCTCTTTATTTGAGCCGACACAACCTAGAAAGCACGAAACGAATCAAATTTGCCAAATAAATTAACTTCGAGAAAGTTATGCGTATTTATACTCATAATTTTTTGAGTCCGTTTGGTACGTCAAATGGGTCCCGCAAGAGATATATTAAAAGTTTGCTATAATTACCCTATTACCCCCTCCGCCCCTTTTTACACCCACACCCCTTACACTTTGAATTGTACACCTTTGGCCCCTCACCACTTATAAAACCATTTCATTTTCTCTCTCTCCTCTCATAATAACACTCACACACCCACATCATCTCTTTCTCTCTCTCACCCCTCGCCGGATCACCGCCGGCCGCCTCCACCACCGTCGCCGGAAAATTTTCCGGCCAACCCCGAAACTTACCCCAATCGTAGATCAAGCCCCTCTCCTCGTTTCTGGAGAGTTTGAAGTATTTTGGAGCCGTTTTGTTCACCACTGCTGCTACGCCGCCGCCACCTCGACACCACCACCACCCGCCGCTTCTTCCCCGCCACCTCCTCTTTCAGTTTTGGTAACGCACGCGCCCCTAAACCTTTTTATTTCTTTTAAAATCAAAACCCTGACCCTAAATTTTATTAAAACCAATTTTAATAAATAATTTTTTTATAAAACCTTTTGTTTTGCTTTAAAACTTGTGGATCCGTTTTGTTTTGCTCGTAACTCGGCCTAACTCGATCCGAGTCACGCGAATCGGCCGAGTCAACTCGCGAGTCGAGTTGACTCGGTACGAGTTCTTGTTTATTTTCATTTATTTGGCTTCATTTTGACTTGTGTATTTGTTCTTGTAGCTTGGATTTGGATTTCGAAAGCTTTTGGTCTCGGTTTGTGTTTCGGTCGTGGGCTAGATTCCCACCGAGTCGAGCCGTGACTCTAGGTGAGTCACGGCATAGGTTTAGTTTGGTTTTTGTTTGCGTTTGGTCTTGGAGATAGATTGGATTTGTTTGATTCGGTTTTGGTTAGTCGTAGCCGAGGGCCACAACGGCTCGACGAGGAGTGAGCCGTGACTCAAGGCGAGTCACGGCCCAAGGTGTAGTTTGTTGTTTGTGTTTGGGTTGGATTTGTTTTGGTTTCGGATTGGTTATGTTAATGCCGAGAGTTACAAAAGCTCGAATAGAGTCGACCCGTGACTCACGGGAGTCACGGCAACGGTTATTAAAGTTTATTTGTATCGAGTCGAGTTTGGACTTGGATAAGTCATTTGGGTCCAGTAATATTAACTTTGGGCCCGAAAGTCCAAAGTGAGTCCGTTAGCGTCTATTTATTTTATTTGGTTATCAATTGGTGTTTCGGGATAATATTTGCACAACTTGGGATATGATTTTGACATTTGACTTGGATATTGAATAACCTTTGCTTGGATGAGATTGGACGTTAGTGGATTTACGATATTAGTCGATGGACCTTATGGACAATTTTGGTACTTGAGACAGAAGAGTATGATAGACTCATAAGAGTTTAACATATTTGAACCCGAACATACACAAAATGGTCGATAAACTTGACAACTAATATATACGCGAATGATAATGTCTAATAATATATTGATAACTTGTAAAATGTGATGATAAAACTTATATTATTCAAGGGTCGTAACGACTTGGAAATGCTTTATAAACGGACGCATCATGTCCAATTTTCGATAAAACCTTTTATAACTAAATCATTTATAACTACTTAATATCCTAAAAACCTTTTCAAAACTTATACGTTTCCTCCCTAAATCATGACGTTATATCAACTATTTAGGAAATGGGGAAAATACCGAAACTACCTATTGATGTTTTCTTTATTGTTTTCTTGTTTTATTTTCCCTTTCTTATTATTATTTCTTCTTTCTTTTCTTATTTCTTCTCTCTTTTCTTTTACCTTTTCCTACGTGTTCATTTGTGTTCGCCAACTTTTGTTATTTTACTTTTCTTGAATATCCACACGAGTCTTAAACATCATTTCTTTCAAACGCCATTGTAACTAAACCGTTTTCATTTTCAAATACGAGTATTGCTTTATAAATCATTTCGAGGTTTATTTCTGAGACATGCCATTTATTTATTAGGTTGTGCTGAGGTTCACTTGCCGTGCTATTCCATCTGATTATTTGTGATATCTCGTTTCTCTGCTACTAAGGTGTGATTCATAGCCCCACTTTACTTTTAAATTGTTTATAAACCCATGGGGGAGATACATGCTACATACTTTTCAAGAACACAATTGTTTAAATGTATGCTATTCCTGACTAAAATGATATTGCTAAGTACCGTCCTCGCCAAAAGCAAGTCCCTCGATCATAAACCATTAATCATTTGCGAGTGAGCGCAAATATAGGGATATAGGCCTATAGGAATTGACCATCCCGCCATGTTGACTAGGTCCGGTCCGCATGTGATGTACTATATTCAATTTTATCAAGGTATCTGGCAAAGTACCTTCTTGAGGGCAACTATTATATTATGAAATTCCGCGGTTACTGTCGACTTACGCCAATGTTATTGGTGCCGGTTAACGTTTTGCGTGTCATGAGCTTAGCAATGGTTACGATGCTTTACCCGATATATGTATTTGTTACTTATATCTTCCAGACTTAAAATCTTGTGTTCAACTGGTTTACTTATTAAACCTATGGATTACACTCAACCTTTGTGTTGACTTTTTAGCATTTTTATCTCAGGTATTTGAGGCATACTTTGCTGGCATTGGGAGTGGCATGAAGACTATGGATGGCTATCTATTGGCTTTTACTATCTATCTACTTTACTATCTTTTCACTATCTTTATCATTCGAAAAACCCTTTTGAACTATGTCTTTTATTCCGCTACAAGTTATGTTTAAGAGTCTTTTGAACTCTAAATGTTTATTTATATATTTCGAATGATATGTTTTTGCTAAAACGACTCGTTATGAGGTCGTTTTCTATGATTGTGACTGTCTTACCCTCGAGTAATACCCCTAACTATGTTCCGCTGCCATATTCCGAGTTGGGGGTGTTACAGAATGGTATAAGAGCCACGGTTTATAGAGAATGAGGTCATACTCGACTATAAACATTTTGGTTCGAAACGTTTTCAAAATCGATAGCCATCAGCCCTCCGTGCCACTTCGCTCTTTTTATGCTTTATTTAAACTTTTGTATGCATGCACTTACACTATTACATACTTGGATTTTCCGCTGCTATCTTACTTCATACAAAACTGTTTTTATAAAAATTTGGCTAGAATTTTTATACTTTTTCCGATACTCCTTGTAGAGTATCATGTCTACATCAGTCCCATCCGGTCAGTTATCAGTTGCACCCCTTGATCCCGCACTTGCATCGCCTAGTCTAGAGGAGGATCCATATCCTGTTGATGCACCTCACCCGAAGGATGATGATGAGATGGAGGATGATGATGATGATGAGGAGGAGCCCTTGGAGGAGGAGCAGGAGGCTCTCCCTTTGCCACCTTCGCCAGCAGTGTCGGATGTGACTTACGAGTCAGATACTTCAGATGCGTTGGGTCATGCACTTGTTACCGAGGTGACGTCAGAACCACCGTCTACTTTTGAGATTGGCGAGTCTTCGGCTGTACAGCAAGTTTCCCCTACAGAGCTCAGGGCTGAGCTGAGCCATTTACGTCAGGATATCGGTTGGTGTACGGGTCGCTACATGTCGATGTCTAGACGATTGAGTGCGCGACAGACAGATGTTCTAGGGTTGAAGAAAGAGATTAAGGGAGATAGGAGAGATGTGGGTGATTTGTATGATGAGTTGTATGAGCATGCTGCGAGGTTGAAGTCGACAGAGCAGACAGAGACAGAGATTCAGGAGCGTTTGGTGTCGTTGGAGAAGAGGATGTCAGAGGTTGAGAAGATTGTGGAGATGCTGGATCTTAAGGATGTTTTCATCGATATTGATAGCCGTCATTACCAGCGTAGTATTCAGGAGTTGAGGGATGAGATACATGCCATGCAGTGGCAGGCGTACTATGACAGGATGGCGCGATTCCGTTTTGATGACAGTATTGATGTTTTGGCTAAGTATGGAGGAGCTTGTCTGTGAGAGATTAGTGATTATCTATGTTATGGTAGTTTAATATTGTAGTAGTTGTTTGCCTTGTACGTACTAAACTGATATGATTCAGTTAGTAGATTTTGATAAGAAACTTGTAATCGTTTTGCATATCCTGTAAGACTTATAACGAGTATTGAATCTATGATGTATTTTAGTGATGTACTATCTATAATGTTGAATGCGTACTATATTATGATGTTATCATTGTGTTATTTATCTTGTGATGTGATTCTGTTACGTTAGTCAAATACTTACCGTGTTGTACCTTTGTATTGATTGATAGAATTATGCAGCCTAGGAAGATGACACCAGCTGCGATCCAGCAGTTGATAGATGATGGTATTGTCGCGGCACTCGCAGGGCGTGCGGGTATTGACAATCCAAATGGTGGACATGCAGGAGTGCACGTTGCCAATGATAACCGTTTCTGTACTTATAAGGATTTCATGAATTGTAAGTCTATCACTTTCAAGGGAACCGAAGGAGCTGTTGGTTTGACTCAGTGGTTTGAGAAGACAAAGTCTTTGTTCCTATGGAGTAACTGTACTGAGGATTGCAAGGTGAAGTATGCGACAGGTACCTTAGTGGAGCATGCATTGTCTTGGTGGAATTCTTTTGCTCAAACTATGGGACTAGAGAATGCTTACAACACCCCGTGGGGAGAACTCAAAAAGGAAATGGTTAACAAGTACTATACTCGTAGTGATATGAAGAGGTTGAAGACTGAGTTTTACTATTTGGTCGTGAAGGGTGTTGATCTTGCTACTTATGTGCGTCGATTTCAAGAATTGAAGGTTTTATGTGCTCACATGGTGCCAGATAATGAGAAACTATTGGAGAAGTTCATTGGTGGGTTACCTCCCAGTATTGAAGGGCATGTGACATCTTACAACTCTCAGACCCTGGATGATACTATTCGCATATCTTAGCGACTTTTGGATCAAGTGATCAAACATGGCGTTGTTCAGAGGAGTAACAACTATGACAACAAACGGAAGTGGGATGACAACAGGAGGAACACCAACTACAACAACTTTAACAACCGCAACAACAACAACCACCCGCACTACAACAACAACAACCAGTATCGTAACAACAACCATCACCATCAACAGAACAAAAGACAAGAGATTGTTAAGGCTTATGTGGCTGCACTAGCACAAGTTGGAGGGTATGCTAGGCCACACCCCTTTTGTGATAAGTGTAAACAGCATCACGCTGGACCATGCACAGCTAAGTGTCAGAAGTGTCAGAAGGTTGGACACATTGCTAAACATTGTAAGAGCAGAGTTGTGACTACCGGGAGTAACACACAGCCAGTGGTAACTTGTTATGGATGTGGAGAGTGTGGTCACTACAGGAGTCATTGCCCTAAGAACAACGGACAGAGAGTTGAAGGTGCTCGTGGTAGAGCATATGTGATGGGCAATGGGGAGCAGCAGCAAGATCCAAATGTGGTCACTGGTATGTTTCTACTCAACAATCATCGTGTTAAGGTTTTATTCGATTCTGGTGCCGATATGAGTTTTGTTTCTTCTACGATTTCACCATTACTTGATATCACCCCTACCTCCCTAGACACCAGTTATAGTATTGAATTAGCTAATGACAACTTAGTTGACACCTGCACCGTAATCCGAGGTTGTACTCTAAACCTTCTAGATCACCCGTTTAGTATCGATCTCATGCCCATTGAACTTGGAAGCTTCGACGTAGTGGTTGGTATGGATTGGTTATCCAAGCATCAGGCGAGTATTATTTGTGGTGAACGAGTTGTTCATATTCCTTTCGATGGTGAAACTTTGATTATCCGAGGAGACCGTAGTGGAACCCGTTTGAGTATCATATCTTGTATCAAGACCTTGAAATACATCGAGAAGGGATGTCATGCATTCCTAGCACATGTGGCTAAGAAGAAGTCGGGAGAGAAGCGACATGAGTATGTTCCAATTGTGCGTGATTTTCCCAAAGTATTTCCCGAAGATCTACCTGGACTTCCAACGGTTCGACAAGTGAAATTCCGAATCGACTTAGTACCGGGAGCTGCACCCGTGGCACGAGCACCGTATCGACTAGCACCGACAGAGATGCAAGAACTGTCTGACCAGCTGCAAGAGTTGTTGGATAAAGGGTTTATCCGACCAAGTTCCTCACCCTGGGGAGCACCAGTTTTATTCGTGAAGAAGAAGGACGGATCATTCAGGATGTGTATTGACTATCGTGAACTGAATAAGCTAACAGTGAAGAACCGGTACCCGCTACCTAGAATCGACGACTTATTTAACCAGTTACAAGGATCAGGTTACTACTCCAAGATAGACTTGCGATCAGGTTATCATCAACTCAGAGTCTGGGAAGAGGATATTCCCAAGACAACGTTCAGGACTCGATATGGCCACTATGAGTTTCAAATAATGCCCTTTGGTTTGACAAACGCACCTGCTGTATTCATGGACCTCATGAACAGAGTGTATAAACCATATCTGGACAAGTTCGTTATAGTTTTCATCGACGATATTCTGATCTACTCCAAGAGTGAAGAAGAGCACAAGCAACATTTGACGATAATTCTTAAGTTACTCAAGGAAGAGAAATTGTACGCGAAATTTTCTAAGTGTGAATTTTGGATTCGCACTGTACAATTCCTTGGTCATGTGATTGACAGTAAAGGGTTACATGTGGATCCCGTAAAGATCGAAGCTATTGAGAAATGGCCAACGCCATCTAACGCTACAGAAATTCGTCAATTTCTGGGATTGGCTGGATACTACAGGAGATTCATCGAGGGATTCTCTAAAGTAGCTAAACCGTTAACTACGTTAACTTAGAAGGATAAGAAGTATGAATGGGGAAAGGACGAAGAAAAAGCATTCCAAACCCTGAAGCAGAAGCTTTGCAGTGCACCTATTTTGGCATTACCAGATGGAGCTGAAGATTTCGTAGTCTATTGCGATGCATCACACCAAGGATTGGGAGCAGTTTTGATGCAACAAGGGAAAGTCATGGCATATGCTTCCCGACAACCTAAGACTCATGAGGAGAATTATACCACCCATGATTTGGAGTTAGGAGCTGTGGTTTTTGCAATTAAGATTTGGATGCACTATCTATATGGCACGAAGTGTACTGTCTTTACCGATCACAAGAGTCTACAACACATTTTGGATCAGAAGGAGTTGAATATGAGGCAACGATGATGGTTGGAGTTGTTAAGCGACTATGATTGCGAGATCCGATATCACCCGAGAAAGGCGAACGTCGTGGCCGATGCCTTGAGCCGCAAGGAACGGTTGAAGCTGCTGCGAGTTCGAGCTTTGGTTATGACCATCAATTCAAACCTTCCCGCCCAGATTCTTCATGCCCAAGAAGAAGCAGTGAAGCAAGAAGATCTCAAGAGTGAGAATCTTTACGGTATGATACAGAAGAAGTTTGAGAAACGTTCAGATGGAACGTTATGTTTTAAGGGAAGAAGTTGGATACCCCGTTTCGGAGGACTGCGAGACCTAATCATGCATGAGTCTCATAAGTCGAAATACTCTGTACACCCAGGATCCGACAAGATGTACCACGACCTAGCTGATTATGTCCGCAAGTGTCTTACGTGCTCTAAAGTTAAAGCCGAACATCAGAAACCGTCTGGTCTCCTACAACAACCTGAGATTCCCGTATGGAAATGGGAAAGGATTACTATGGATTTCATCACCAAACTTCCAAGGACTGCAACCGGTTTCGACGCTATTTGGGTAATAGTCGACCGACTTACAAAATCTGCACATTTTCTACCCATCAAAGAGAACTACAGTATGGACAAGCTGACTAGACTCTACGTTAAGGAAGTAGTATCGAGACACGGGGCGCCAATATCTATCATCTCTGACCGAGACAGCCGATTCACTTCTAACTTTTGGCGATCACTTCAGGATGCCTTTGGCACGAACCTCGACATGAGTACCGCATACCACCCCCAGACCGATGTCAAAGCGAAAGGACTATTCAGACCTTAGAAGATATGCTTCGAGCTTGTGTGATTGATTTTGGAAATGGGTGGGATACCATCTGCCCTTGATCGAGTTTTCATACAACAACAGTTATCACGCGAGCATTAAGGCTGCACCGTTTGAAGCATTGTATGGTCGAAAGTGCCGATCACCTATTTGTTGGGCTGAAGTAGGAGAAGCTCAGCTTATTGGACCGGTATTGTTCGTGAGACAACCGAGAAGATTGTACAGATAAAGAACAGATTAAAACTGCGAGAGACCGGCAGAAGAGTTACGCAGATGTGAGCGTAAACCGCTAGAATTTCAAGTTGGAGATAGGTTATGTTGAAAGTCTCGCCATGGAAAGGCGTAATACGGTTTGGTAAGCGAGGAAAGTTGAACCCGAGGTACATTGGACCGTTCAAGATTTTGAACAGGGTTGGGTCCAGTGGCTTATAAGCTAGAACTACCACCAGAGCTCAGTAGAGTACATCCTACGTTCCACGTGTCAATCTGAAGAAGTGCTTATCTGATGAGTCAGTCGTAATTCCTCTCGATGAAATTCAGATTGATGAGCAATTGAACTTTATTAAGGAGCCCGTCGAAATCATGGACCGTGAAGTTAAGCAGCTGAAGAAGAGCCATATTCCCATTGTGAAAGTCCGTTGAAATTCCAAAAGAGGACCCAAGTTCACTTAGGAACGCGAAGACGAGTTCAAGCGCAAGTACCCTCACCTTTTCGCAACCATGACTGGTAACATAAATTGAAATCCGGGACGGATTTCCCAATATAATGTATGTGATGTAACACCCGGTAATTTTCCAAACCTTTCCACTAGCCAAATATATTTTCTTTTTATTATTTATGCATCACCTTAGTATTTAAACTTTTCCCGAACTTATTTGAACTTGAGAAACGCGAGATATCTTGAGAAACGGAACGTTGTCTCTTTATTTAAGCCGGCACAACCTAGAAAGCACGAAACGAATCAAATTTGCCAAATAAATTAACTTCGAGAAAGTTATGCGTATTTATACTCGTTTTTACTAGAAAAATTATTTCGTGAACCATGGCGCAAGTTTCGTAATTTTTCGAGTACGTTGGTACGTCAAATGGGTCCCGCGAGAGATATATTAAAAGTTTGCTATAATTACCCTATTACCCCTCCGCCCCTTTTTACACCCACACCCCTTACACTTTGAATTGTACACCTTTGGCCCCCTCACCACTTAGAAAACCTTTTCATTTTCCTCTCCTCTCATAATAACACTCACACACCCACATCATCTCTCTCTCTCTCTCACCCCCGCCGATCATCGTCGGCCGCCTCCACCACTGTCGCCGAAAAAATTTCCAGCCAACCCCGAAACTTACCCAATCGTAGATCAAGCCCCTCTCCTCGTATTCTGGAGAGTTTGAAGTATTTTGGAGTCGTTTTGTTCACCACTGCTGCTACGCCGCCGCCGCCACCTCGACCACCACCACCACCGCCGCTTCTTCCCCACCACTCCTCTTTCAGTTTTGGTAACGCACGCGCCCTAAACCTTTTTATTTCTTTTAAAATCAAAACCCGACCTAAAATTTTATTAAAACCGATTTTAATAAATAAAAACTTTATAAAACCTTTTGTTTTGCTTTAAAACTTTTGGATCCGTTTTGTTTTGCTAGTAACTCGCCTAACTCGGTCTGAGTCACGCGACTCAGCCGAGTCAACTCGCGAGTCGAGTTGACTCGGTACGAGTTCTTGTTATTCTTCATTTATTTGGCTTTTATTTTGACTTGTGTATTTGTTCTTGTAGCTTGGATTGGATTTCAATAGTTTTGGTCTCGGTTTTGTGTTTCGGTCGTGGGCTAGACTCCCAGAGTCGAGCCGTGACTCTAGGTGAGTCACGGCATAGGTTTAGTTTGGTTTTTGTTTGTGTTTGGTCTTGGAGATAGATTGGATTTGTTTGGTTCGGTTTTGGTTAGTCGTAGCCGAGGGCCACAACGGCTCGACGAGGAGTGAGCCGTGACTCAAGGCGAGTCACGGCATAAGGTGTAGTTTATTGTTTGTGTTTGGGTTGGATTTGTTTTGGTTTCGGATTGGTTATGTTAATGCCGAGAGCTACATAAGCTCGAATAGAGTCGAGCCGTGACTCACGGGAGTCACGGCAACGGTTATTAAAGTTTATTTGTATCGAGTCGAGTTTGGACTTGGATAAGTCATTTGGGTCTAGTAATATTAACTTTGGGCCCGAAAGCCCAAAGTGAGTCCGTTAGCGTCTATTTATTTTATTTGGTTATCAATTGGTGTTTCGGGATAATATTTGTACAACTTGGGATATGATTTGGACATTTGACTTGGATATTGAATAACCTTTGCTTGGATGAGATTGGACGTTATTGGATTTATGATATTAGCCGATGGACCTTATGGACAATTTTGGTACTTGAGACGGAAGAGTTTGATAGACTCATAAGAGTTTAACATATTTGGACCCAAACATACACAAAATGGTCGATAAACTTGACAACTAATATATACGCGAATGATAATGTATAATAATATATTGATAACTTGTAAAATGTGGTGATAAAACTTATATTATTCAAAGGTCGTAACAACTTGGAAATGCTTTATAAACGGACGCATCATGTCCAATTTTCGATAAAACCTTTTATAACTAAATCATTTATAATTACTTAATATCCTAAAAACCTTTTCAAAACTTATACGTTTCCTCCCTAAATCATGACGTTATATCAACTATTTAGGAAATGAGAAAAATACTGAAACTACCTATTGATGTTTTCTTTCTTGTTTTCTTGTTTTATTTTCCCTTTCTTATTATTATTTCTTCTTTCTTTTCTTATTTCTTCTCTCTTTTCTTTTACCTTTTCCTGCGTGTTCATTTGTGTTTGCCGACTTTTGTTATTTTACTTTTCTTGAATATCCACACGAGTCTTAAACATCATTTCTTTCAAACGCCATTGTAACTAAACCGTTTTCATTTTCAAATACGAGTATTGCTTTATAAATCGTTTCGAGGTTTATTTCTGAGACATGCCATTTATTTATTAGGTTGTGCTGAGGTTCACTTGTCGTGCTATTCCATCTGATTATTTGTGATATCTCGTTTCTCTGCTACTAAGGTGTGATTCATAGCCCCACTTTACTTTTAAATTGTTTATAAACCCATGGGGGAGATACATGCTACTTACTTTTCATGAACACAATTGTTTAAATGTATGCTATTCCTGACTAAGATGATATTGCTAAGTACCGTCCTTGCCAAAAGCAAGTCCCTCGATCATGAACCATTAATCACTTGCGAGTGAGCGCAAATATAGGCCTATAGGAATTGACCCTCCCGCCATGTTGACTAGGTCCGGTCCGCATGTGATGTACTATATTCGATTTTATCAAGGTATCTGGCAAAGTACCTTCTTGAGGGCAACTATTATATTATGAAATTCCGCGGTTACTGTCGACTTACGCCAATGTTATTGGTGCCGGTTAACGTTTTGCGTGTCATGAGCTTAGCAATGGTTACGATGCTTTACCCGATATATGTATTTGTTACTTATATCTTCCAGACTTAAAATCTTGTGTTCAACTGCTTTACTTATTAAACTTATGGATTACACTCAACATTTGTGTTAACTTTTTAGCATTTATTATCTCAGGTATTTGAGACATACTTTGCTGGCATTGGGAGTGACATGAAGACTATGGATGGCTATCTATCGGCTTTTACTATCCATCTACTTTACTATCTTTTCACTATCTTTATCATTCGAAAAACCCTTAATGTTATTGGTGCTGGTTAACGTTTTGCGTGTCATGAGCTTAGCAATGGTTACGATGCTTTACCCGATATATATATTTGTTACTTATATCTTCAAAACTTAAAATCTTGTGTTCAACTGCTTTACTTATTAAACTTATGGATTACACTCAACCTTTGTGTTAACTTTTTAGCATGTATTATCTCAGGTATTTGAGACATACTTTGCTGGCATTGGGAGTGACATGAAGACTATGGATGGCTATCTATTGACTTTTACTATCCATCTACTTTACTATCTTTTCACTATCTTTATCATTCGAAAAACCCTTTTGAACTACGTCTTTTATTCCGCTGCAAGTTATGTTTAAGAGTCTTCTGAACTCTAAATGTTTATTTAAATATTTCGAATGATATGTTTTTGCTAAAACGACTCGTTATGAGGTCGTTTTCTATGATTGTGATTGTCTTACCACTAGCAAAACAGATGTTTCCCACTGCTGGATCAATGACTTGAACATTGCCAGCAGTTGAAGAGACTGCAGTGATGTGATTATTGATGACTTCAATCGTATGTCGCAACTTATGATAGGCATCTTTAGGAGGTGGTTTAAGCTCAGTTATTAATCTGTCAACCTACATGAACGGACAACATTGAAACTTTAACAAAGAAAACAAATTAAAAAGGCACATCTGTATTACACATAATGATGCAACTTGCAGCAACAGGTATAAGGAGCTTAAATGATCATATCAAAAGTGGAAGATGGTGACTTCTATTTTTTGATGTTGTACCAACCACATAAACATTTGAGCATTTGACAAATTCAATTTACTTGAGGATTCAGTAAATAATACGACCAAAAAGAAGATTTTGTAAAATGCCAGATGCATGTACGAGTCTCTCAAACTAGGTTAAAGCAAGGGGTGCATAAGCACTTAAGTTTTCCCATATAGAACAAGTTTTTTTGCAGCTAGTATGAAAATGATTAATTAATTCATACATATTCATAGACAGTCGCACAATTATCCACGCACTAAGAAGAATGATTATTGCTATACTTAACATCACAAATAATCATAAAACCAGTTGCAAAAAGAAAATTTAGATGGAAGACTACCTTGCATATCACGACAACTATAGGTAGGCGGTCCTGGATCGCATGCCTGATTGCTCGCTCTGTGTTCACCTGTACATTTATTCATGTCAGATATAATTTTTATGTAATACAATTTTAATATATATCAATGATCATAAACATACATAATAACATATTATATATTCTTATCATATAAAAACTGTACGAAATGACTTACCATGACACCTTCAGTGGCATCAACAATCAACACTGCCCCATCAGCGAGCCTTAGAGCAGCCGTCATCTCATCTGAAAAGTTTACGTGTCCAGGTGTATCCACAATGTTACACATATAAGACTTGGAATTACTATCCTCAAGAACCAATGACATAGAAACCGCTTTGATAGATATCCTTCTCTCCTGCTCATCCACCCTAGTATCCGTATACCTCATATGCTTCTCACTATTCTGATCAAAAGTCGAAATATGATGAGTCTGCTCAACCAACATATCCATAAAAACCGTCTTCCCATGCTGCAAATCCCCCCACCAACGCAACATTCCTAACCAAAGTCGGATTCGACATAGGCCCCAATAAAAACTGTGTAGACACATACATCGATGAATCCTTAACACCAACTTCAAACTTGATATCCTTAACAGGCTTAATGATAGGCATCTCTAACGACTGCTCATCTTCATCCATAACAAGCGTCTCCACTTCCTCACCATACACCTCCTCAGCTGTTGGATAATATTTCTTGTCTTCTGCAAGAACAATCTGATCATCCATATCAACGTCACCATCACGATTACTAATCCACCCATTACGTCCTGCGACTGCAACCGCATTCTCTTCATCAGACTCGACCCTATCAACCTCTGACTTATCAGGAAGATCCTCATCTTCATCGTCTCTATCACTCTCTACATCAGACTCGATTTCCGGTCCAATGTAGTTCCTAAATTCATCATACAATCTATCATCCAACCTGTTATCACCATAAAACCTAACATTAAATCACGCTACAACAAATAACCAAACAATATAATCACAAAAACTAACAGATTTATCAACTATTTCTCAAATTTAGCATATCAGTTGCACATACATCATTTGCTTTTTAAGTTACAGTAACTAACGAAGTCATCAAATACTAGTGAGCATATCGTATATTCGTATAACAAAATCAATTTCACATGGTATGTTAGACAATTTCATGCTACACATACATATTTTTTATACTCTATAATCTATATATACCTAACAACTGCTTTTACAAGAAATAACGAAACACTCTCTTATAGTAACCAAACAATATATTACATAACTAACACATTCACAATTTATTAGCGAAAACAACATATAACACTGCCATTTTTACAAGTTAGGTAAATAAATTTAACTAAACACAGTCATCAACTACTAGGAAGCATTACAAATTCACTAATTACTACTTAATACACATTATGAATTTTTCGATACTCTATGTATACTTAACATGCAGATACAGCCTATAACCTAACTGGAACCAACGGTCCAATGATGATTCATGGGTCATTCGTTATAATGAGTGCAGACACGAAGAAAAACGAAAGAATATGCACATTTAAAGACAAAATTTGAGCTTTTAACTAATATAACAAATAACATAATGCTAACTAGAAATTCAAACATCCGCACTGTTAACATTTTTAGGATTTATGAAATTCAAGCACACCCCAATTACTATCATCTTGCACATAATGTAAGTACATCAGATCAAGAACAAATTCAAGCACTTTTAACTAGAGGTTGTAAATTGGATACTCTTGACAGGTTGGGTAACACGTCAGGTAAAAATGTGCCACTCTAGTGCAGGTCATGTTAGGCAGACTCAAAACACTTGCTAAACATCGGAGAGATGAGTATAATCACAAATTCTAAAGTATCAAAATAAGAACCTACTTTTCGAAATAAAATTTGACTTGTTAGACAAAAGATAACTCAACTGGATCTGACTCGATATAATACAAAAATTATAAGCATCGTAATAAGTCATGGTAAACCCAACTACTCTGAGATTGGACTAAATTAAGCAAATCCAACCAGTTCTAGAACTGAAGTATGAATGTCAAAATAGCATAGATGCTCATGAGTTACACATAATAATAAAGAGCGTACTAATCATAAGATTCAAAGAGATCATCATAGAGTAAATTTTTGCAAAAGTATCTCTTAGTCAAAAAAAGGTTTACGAATCACGCCAAGTTATCATCCCATTCCCATATGAGAATATCCATAAGCTCCAATCCAAATGGCGAGCAGTGACGAATGCAAAGCAAACCTGTATATACCACGTACATAAGTCAATGATACAACTGTAAAATCAAAGATATAAAGGAATATGGACCCATTTGCGTCGATATGTATTTTTTTGCTTAGCAGAAGAGATTGCAATATAAAATATCCAAGGTTGTCCTATATGAGTGCTTAGCTATTACCAAAACTGAAGTACAGGATGAATCGAATCCATCCGGTATCAGGTTTCCATATTCAAAAGTTAAGGATAGTTATTTTAGAGACTTCACTCTTAAAGCTAATTTTGTTGAGGAATTCAACAATCGTCAGACAACCCCTGTTTGGATTTTCGGGCATGCTTTAACTGAGGATCATCGCGAGTACAGAGTCCTGTATGGCCTTAGGTTTGATGATGGTAGAAGGATGATTCAACCAATCTTACGGCCTGCACCGGAATGGAGGGACAATCCTAGGTTTGTTCGTACTACTCTGCTTGATGTTAATGGTAGCCATTTTCTCCTTATGTTAACAGCAATACCACAGGACAGTTTTCTTGTTGTAAATCCTTTTGAACAACTGACTCACTTGGTTGATTTACCCCACCCCAAATGCTTTTAATACAGCCTCACCATGTTAGTATCCACACCAATCCGGATTCCACTTATCGTATTGTTTATGTCAGACTCGTTGACGGGCAGCCTCTTTATCATTACTATTCTTCACTTGTTGGTGAGTGGGTTGCCGAGGTGTCCGTCCGAGCTCGTGACGACTTTCCAAACTTTGTTTCAAACATTCAACTTCTTGATGTACGCCGTGCATGGTTGTACACCCTCTACCTTCAAAGAGGTGTACCCATTCCTTATTACCGTCGTACACATGTTATTGAACGTTTTGGTGGTGATAGACAAGGGGAGTCTTCCACATTGTTTTATGTTGGCAACTGGGCGGTCATTTATAGGCGTACGTTGTGGCCCAATAACGATGTTGTGCTTCTCGGCATTTATCTTTTTAGGCAGACAGATGTTAGTCGGGGTTATCAGTTTGTGACTTTAATGCCTCTTCCCCCTCAACTTAGAGAGGTCAATGGGTTTTTGAATATGGGTGCTAGGGTCATCAATGGTATCCTATACATATATGTCCAAACTCGTGGCAATATCACCTCACAGGACTCACCACCCTCCATCTATGTTTTTAGACTCCATATTGAAGAGATTCATCATGTACTTCAGTTTTGGTAATAGCTAAGCACTCAAAGTTTATATAGGACTCACCACCCTCCATCTATGTTTTTAGACTCCATATTGAAGAGATTGCAATATAAAATATCCAAGGTTGTCCTATATAAACTTTGAGTGCTTAGCTATTACCAAAACTGAAGTACAGGATGAATCTCTTCAATATGGAGTCTAAAAACATAGATGGAGGGTGGTGAGTCCTGTGAGGTGATATTGCCACGAGTTTGGACATATATGTATAGGATACCATTGATGACCCTAGCACCCATATTCAAAAACCCATTGACCTCTCTAAGTTGAGGGGGAAGAGGCATTAAAGTCACAAACTGATAACCCCGACTAACATCTGTCTGCCTAAAAAGATAAATGCCGAGAAGCACAACATCGTTATTGGGCCACAACGTACGCCTATAAATGACCGCCCAGTTGCCAACATAAAACAATGTGGAAGACTCCCCTTGTCTATCACCACCAAAACGTTCAATAACATGTGTACGACGGTAATAAGGAATGGGTACACCTCCTCTTTGAAGGTGGAGGGTGTACAACCATGCACGGCGTACATCAAGAAGTCGAACGTTTGAAACAAAGTTTGGAAACTCGTCACGAGCTCGGACGGACACCTCGGCAACCCACTCACCAACAAGTGAAGAATAGTAATGATAAAGAGGTTGCCCGTCAACGAGTCTGACATAAACAATACGATAAGTGGAATCCGATTGGTGTGGATACTAACATGGTGAGGCTGTATTAAAAGCATTTGGGGTGGGTGGGTGGGGGGTGGGGGGTAAATCAGCCAAGTGAGTCAGTTGTTCAAAAGTATTTACAACAAGAAAACTGTCCTGTGGTATTGCTGTTAACATAAGGAGAAAATGGCTACCATTAACATCAAGCATAGTAGTACGAACAAACCTAGGATTGTCCCTCCATTCCGGTGCAAGCCGTAAGATTGGTTGAATCATCCTTCTACCATCATCCAACCTAAGGCCATACAGGACTCCGTACTCGCGATGATCCTCAGTTAAGGCATGCCCGAAAATCCAAACAGGGGTTGTCTGACGATTGTTGAATTCCTCAACAAAATTAGCATGTTTCCCACTGCTGGATCAATGAACATTGCCAGCAATTGAAGAGACTGCAGTGATGTGATTATTGATGACTTCAATCGTATGTCGTAACTTATGATAGGCATCTTTAGGAGGTAGTTTAAGCTCAGTTATTAATCTGTCAACCTACATGAACAGACAACATTGAAACTTTAACAAAGAAAACAAATTAAAAAGGCACATCGGTATTACACATAATGACGCAACTTCCAGCAACAGGTATAAGGAGCTTAAATGATCATATCAAAAGTGGAAGATGGTGACTTCTATGTTTTGATGTTGTACTAACCACATAAACATTTGAGCATTTGACAAATTCAATTTACTTGAGGATTCAGTAAATAATACGACCAAAAAGAAGATTTTGTAAAATGCCAGATGCATGTACGAGTCTCTCAAACTAGGTTAAAGCAAGGGGTGCATAAGCACTTAAGTTTTCCCATATAGAACAAGTTTTTTTGCAGCTAGTATGAAAATGATTAATTAATTCATACATATTCATAGACAGTCGCAGAATTATCCACGCACTAAGAAGAATGATTATTGCTATACTTCACATCACAAATAATCATAAAACCAGTTGCAAAAAGAAAATTTAGATGGAAGACTACCTTGTTTATCACGACAACTATAGGTAGGCGGTCCTGGATCGCATGCCTGATTGCTCGCTCTGTGTTCACCTGTACATTTATTCATGTCAGACATAATTTTTATGTAATACAATTTTAATATATATCAATGATCATAAACATACATAATAACATATTATATATTCTTATCATATAAAAACTGTACGAAATGACTTACCATGACACCTTCAGCGGCATCAACAATCATCACCGCCCCTTCAGCAAGCCTTAGAGCAGCCGTCATCTCATCTGAAAAATTTACGTGTCCAGGTGTATCCATAATGTTACACATATAAGACTTGGAATTACTATCCTCAAGAACCAATGACATAGGAACCGCTTTGATAGATATCCTTCTCTCCTGCTCATCCACCCTAGTATCCGTATACCTCATATGCTTCTCACTATTCTGATCAAAAGTCGAAGTATGATGAGTCTGCTTAACCAACATATCCATAAAAACCGTCTTCCCATGCTGCAAATGCCCCCACCAACGCAACATTACTAACCAAAGTCGGATTCGACATAAGCCCCAATAAAAACTGTGTAGACACATACATCGATGAATCCTTAACACCAACTTCAAACTTGATATCCTTAACAGGCTTAATGATAGGCATCTCTAACGACTGCTCATCTTCATCCATAACAACCGTCTCCACTTCCTCACCATACACTTCCTCAGCTGTTGGATAATATTTCTTGTCTTCTGCAAGAACAATCTGATTATCCATATCAACGTCACCATCACGATTACTAATCCACCCATTACGTCCTGCGACTGCAACCGCATTCTCTTCATCAGACTCGACCCTATCAACCTCTGACTTATCAGGAAGATCCTCATCTTCATCGTCTCTATCACTCTCTACATCAGACTCGATTTCCGGTCCAATGTAGTTCCCAAATTCATCATACAAACTATCATCCATCCTGTTATCACCATAAAACCTAACATTAAATCACACTACAACAAATAACCAAACAATATAATCACAAAAACTAACACATTTATCAACTATTTCTCAAATTTAGCATATCAGTTGCACATACATCATTTGCTTTTTAAGTTACAGTAACTAACGAAGTCATCAAATACTAGTGAGCATATCGTATATTCGTATAACAAAATCAATTTCACATGGTATGTTAGACAATTTCATGCTACACATACATATTTTTTATACTCTATAATCTATATATACCTAACAACTGCTTTTACAAGAAATAACGAAACACTCTCTTACAGTAACTAACACAGTCATCAGTTACTTGTACAGATTTTCGATGCTCAATATACACGGAGTACTTAACAATCGCTTTTACGACAAATAACTGAACAACATATTACATAACTAACACATTAACAATTTATTAGCGAAAACAACATATAACACTGCCATTTTTACAAGTTAGGTAAATAAATTTAACTAAACACAGTCATCAACTACTAGGGAGCACAAAATATTCACCGATCACTACTTAATACACATTATGAATTTTTCGATACTCTATGTATACTTAACAATCACATCTACGACAGATGAACGAATTAATACAATCAATATAACAGGTCAGGTTAAAAGTTAACCTGCTAAACATATATGATATTCGTACTCGATATATACCTAACAACCGCTTTTACGACAAATACTTGTTAGATTCATAATTTTAACCTGCTATACATCTATTTACTTAAAAGCTGATTTTACATCAAATAACCGAAGCATCTAACTACAGTAACTAACATTTTACTGATTTTACATTCGTCAACTACTAGTGAACATAACAAATACTAATATAAACTTATATCACATGTTCCATAAACATTTAACAAACTCATATACATTCAGAATTATTTTCGATACTCGATATATTAAAACTAATTAACATAATGGTAAACAGACTAACAGTCAACATTAATTGTACGCTAAGTTAAGTTTTCGGTATGTACAAAAGTGAGGTTATTAACAAATTAACCTATATTAAATTCGATTGTCGAGACTTTTACGACAAACAATCAAAATGTAGCATATAATACAATCAATTTCATATGTTCAGTAAATAAACATAGACTAACACACATTCAAACTTATTAACACTCGATATATAATTTTGGATACTCGATAAATACACCTCTACTAACAAACGCTTTAATGACAGATAAGCGAACAATCTATTAGAGTAATTAGGGTTTCTGTTAATGAGAGTGAGAAGAGATTTTACCTGAGAGAATGACGGAGATGGTGACGGAAGTTGGCCGGAGTGTGACGGAATTAGGTGCGAGTGTGTGTTGGAATGTGGTAGAGAGTGTGAGATTTGTGAATGAGTTTTTTTTTTTTTTTTTTTTTTTTTTTTTTTTTTTTTTTTTTTTGCAAAGCATGGTATATTAAAAAGATACTATTTAACAAAGTATGTACATTTAAAAGTAACACTAGTCGGATACTCGAGCATAGCGGCGGGGATAAATATAGTTACATTATAAATATGGCGAATGAATTGCTAACCCAACTCTCATCGCAATTCCCTACCCACTTAGTTACTTCGTTTTGCAACACTCTGAATGTATATGTATCCGTTATATGAATGTTGTTTGGGTTTCTGCAACACCATATTGACATTATTATTTCAAAGGTATATAATTTTGTAGAATCAAGTTTGTATTGATTCAAATTAAAGTTAAATTTGTAAAAAAAAAAAAGAATCAAAATATAGCAAACCCACTAAAAATGTAAAAAAAACACAAAATTTATAAATAAATTAAATATATATATATATATATATATATATATATATATATATATATATATATATATATATATATATATATATATATATATATAATATATATATATATATATATATCAAAATGGATATTGAATTAAAGAGCGGCACAATATTTTAGAAAATTGTTAAATAATGTAAACCCTGTAGACGTAATTTTATTAATCACCATTATCTATAATGGTGAAATCCTACATACCCTAAACCCACAAACCAGACTTGGGCCTATTTATCCTCTAATACTCCCCCGTAGTCGGAGCAACGAAATCCTGAAAGTTCGGACTGAAGTAGTAAACTAGAAAAGAAAAAAATATATTAACATAATAAAAACATAACTTTAGTCGACTCGTAACAAAACCGTACCAACGGTCGGCTTTAGTCGACTGGTACCAACGGTCGGCTAAGTCGACTGGTAACAAAACCATACCAACGGTCGACTTTAGGGATTGGTACCAACGGTCAACTTTAGTTGACTGATAACAAAGTCGTACGAATAATCGACTAAAAAAGAAACAATAAAACAACTATAGCTTCTTCTTTTTTTAGGACCAAAAAACAATCATAAAAGATTAAAAGATCAACAAAGCACACTCTCGTTACTAGAGGTGAGGATCGGGTCAAACCCAACCCGAAAACCGAAAAAGGAAAAAACTCAAACCGAGAACCGAACCGAGAAATAGATAACAAAACCGAAACCGAACCAAATAACTCGGTTCGGGTCGGTTTTCGGGTTTCGAACAAAAAAAAGGACAAAAAACCGAACCGGACCAAAACCGACAAAAACCGAAATAAATATACAAAACCGAAACCGAACCGAAAAATGTCGGTTCGGTTTGGTTCGGTTTCGGTCAGTTTGTCGGTTCGGGTCGGTTTTCGGGTGGATTTGTTCAGCCCTACTCGTTACTAACGATTCGAATAAACAATTAAATTATCAAATGACCACCAAGTAGTTAAATAAACAGTTAAACCATCATCCTCCATATTCAAGTCATTAGGCGTCTGATCTTCTTTAATCCTATCACCATCATACGTGAATCTCACGGTATTATAACCTACCTTTGCACGAACACCCCAACTGATCATAACTCGTAGTAGCGAATGATCACGTTTCACCCTGAAGTATGGATCAATATCGTTTAAATTACTTACCACCTTCAGATTGATATAAGAGGAGCCTTTAGTAGGAGCTATTTCATCTTCTGTTTCTTTTTTAACTTTCACACGTACATTCAAATCCATTAGTTTGGTTAAAGTTATGAATGTTTTATTGAGGTGAGGGTTAGGGTTTGATAGGTGGCATAAATGAGGCGGCTCAACTTAGCCACCTAGATCTGAGGATCAGTCCTGCTCCAATAGCATGTTAAATAATGTAAACCCCGTAGGTGTAATTTTATTAATCACCATTATTTATAATAGTGTAACCCTAGATACCCTAAACTCAATAAATCGGGCTTGGGCCTATTTATCCTCTAATATCTAAGAAGTTAATGTGTTTCATCTCTCATTCATAATACTGAACAATACATATATAGAGAACAAACTCTAACAAATGACACTTGGGCCTTAGCCCATACAAAATAAAAACGGGCTATCACAAACATATGACTAACACTCCCCCACAATTCAAGTGGCGAAATCGCGAAAGCTTGAATTGAATTAAAGAAACATTCAAACAGAATTCATTAAACCCGAAAGTATTGTCACTTCTTTCTTCACTTCTCGAGAGATTCATCCACATGAACGAGACGCTACTTGAAACCACATAAACTTCCAAAAGGCAAAACCATTAATACGTAACTAGTAATATTTTATCAAAACAACAAAATAAAGATCGGAACTCACAACCATTATTAACTTCTTCCAAAACAAAAACAACCATTAATTCTCCCTTCTCCTCTCCTCAACAGCATCATTGGATCCAAATTCCCCCTTGATCAAACACCTTAAGCTCGAACTGAAACGAACAGATTTACCACATATTTCCCAGATCTACCGGATCTACAACCAAAACAATACATGATCGTGTATAGTATCCCCGGAACCAGTATACTGGGCTGGGCATGCTCATACAATAACCGCGGCAGATTCAATACACACTATAGACTCGAGTCTTGCTAAGCCAAGACAAGAACGTGCCCCGACCTCTCTAGGCCGGGACAGAGCATATATTCAGCCGCGGTTAGCCCGCCGAAAGCCATATCTCGTAGGATTGTGTCTCCCACTTGATCTGACATTCACCTACTATGGTAAGGCGAAGGTTGACTTTCGCTCTGACATTTACCTACTCGGTAAGGCGTGTGTCAGCCCGCTCATTCCCGAGGCAGCACAATAAGTATATGGGTAGTATAAATACCCCCATCTCATTTATTACACCACCTAACTGCAACTACTTTCACCTAGTCCGCACTTAAACTTATCTCTCTTAAACAATATACTTACTCTCACGCCGGAGGCTAACCGCGGAACCCCCCTTCCGCGGTAAGACTAACGGTGCTACTTTTCTTAGCAGCTCAAGAGGTTACTTAGTGCAAGATCTATACTTCCCAAGAACTAGTCTAACCTAGGCTTGGTAAGTGTGCTCCAGATTTGTACTAACAAGTTGGCGCCATCCGTGGGACCAGTTACATAACTGCGTTTCAAAAGAAAAGAAAAAACCCTTTACCATGAGCAATCAAGAGAACAATCCTTCCCCTTCCCAAGAACCTTCTACAGTACGGAATACCCATGAGAAGGAGAAGGGGAAAGAAGGAGAGCAACATGCAGACTCCCTTCCAGATGAGGCAATAAGGGCGTTCTGCAACAAGCACTACAACCAACTATTGCCCTTAATGGCTGAAAAAGTCCATATGGAGAAAATGGGACAATTAAAAACCCGTCTCGACTTCGAGAACGAGTCACGGGAGGATTCATACTCCCGGGAACCATCCCGACATGTTAAATCAAGAAGTAGAAGAAAGCGGAAGACAAGCCCCAATGCGAGGCCTGACCCTTCCGGAAGTTCCTACTCCCGTAGTGTTTTCTCCAGACTTAGTAAAGAACCCGAAGATAACGAGGAAGGAGCCAGGCACCCCCGGTCGGCCGTATTCACTCGTTTAGGGGCACGGAGAGAAGGTGTTAAGTCATGATGAAGCGAAAAGTGTACCGCTTTTAAGGGGTCATTTAAGCCCTAAATCGTATTTATTTGATCAAATATTGCCCTAAATCGTTCCTTTTGTCATTTTAGGTACTTTTGAGGAGAAATCTGGAAAAGGAGGCATTTTGGACGTTTTTGGAGCATTAAAGTGAAGAAAACGGCAAAGTCTCAAAAATCGGCTAAAAGTTACTCTTGACGGCGTCAGACTTTACTCTGGACGGCGTCATGCCTTGGCAAGAAAAGTTGGACGTGAAATTTACTCATGACGGGCCAGTGAAAATAGCATGTGAATTCTGACGGCGTCACGCTTTAACTTGATCAAGGGCGTCACAGCTTAAATCATAAGGGGACGGCGTCACGTTCATGGTTAGACGGCGTCAAGCCTTGATAAGCCAGAATGGATTTTTGAAGAGCTAAAGAGGGACGGCGTCAAGAAGGTCATCCGGGAACCCTAAAAGCGGCGAGGTGACGGCGTCACAATCCATAAGGTGACGCCGTCAGATCCAAAAATCTATATATAGTTTTCTAATTTTTTGTCATTAGAGAGAGCTTAGTGTGTGGAATTTTGGGAGAAAACCCTAAGACGATTTTAGCTACTTTTTCAGGGCTTTTTGCCTTGAGATCTTCCATGTTTCATTGAAAGATAAGTTATCAATTAATCATTCAATATGTCTATGTGTTGTTTGATTCTATCTTATTCTTGTCTTTTGTTTAACATGTTAGGCTAAATTTATCTTGTGTTTGCTTAGATCTAATGAAACCTAGCTATTGATTATTGGTTGTTAGTGTGTTATTAGTTGTATTGGATGATTGTTTATCTATGTTAGGCTTAAGAAAACTGGCTAACTTCCTATTCGGTAACTTGCTTGAACGTCTTAAGAAACATGAACCAAACGCGTACTAAAGGTTTTTATGGTTGTATTTAATGCACAAGCGAATTCTAGTGATCCCATGTTAGGAGCTTCCTAGCCGGCTCGACATAGGAGTGAAGTAGGAGCTTGTAGAGTTGGGGAAGTAAGTACGCCACCCCACGAATGGTATTAAGGAATACACCCGTCATCCACGCAACTAATACACACTAATTAACCGGTAAAAGATAGTTAGGGAGTAAGGAAATCTAAGTAAACACATTTCTCTACACATAAGTTTCTCACCACATTTTATTTTCAATTATTTAATTTTATTGCATTCGTAGTAATTTGGGTTCGTTGACTAGCAACTAATTCCGCCCACTCCTTCAAACCCGAGATTTTACTTGCTTTCATAAAAACTATAAAAACATAAAAAGAATCTTCCTCAACCCTTAGACCTAATTAGAGTAGCCTTTCATACCTAACGAACACTATTCCCTGTGGAGAACGATCAATCCCCCGTACTTGCCACTACACTATACTACATCGGTCAGGTACACTGCCTGGTGGGGTTTTAAGCCTCTTGAGATCCCTCGAGAGGTAAAACCTGTTGTAAGGTTACAAAACCACGCAATCAAGTTTTTGGCGCCGCTGCCGGGGAATAGTTATTGTTTAGGTTGAATTTTTATTTCTATTAGGTCTACTCACTAGATTCCTTTCTAGTGAGATTTTTATTTTATTTTTATAGGTCTTCTTTAGTCTATCTTATTTCTTTGTTTGTTTGTTCGTAATTTCCATTGACTCTTCCGTTCACCATTATGGAGAACGCGAATCCACCATACCACCAACCACGTAATTCACCCACTCCATATGACATCTTGATGTTTAAACAACATAAAGATGAACCTCTCTATGATGCATGGACTCGTTTTAAATATTTACTCCAAAAAGTCCCTCATCATAACTTCGATTTATGGTCCCTAACTCAAATCTTTTACGATCGTGTAGACCGACATGCCCAAAGGGACATTTACCATATTGCCGGCAGGGATATTAGGAAATTAAGTGCTGAGAAAGCATGGGAAGCTATTGAGAATTGTGCCCAATATTATTATATGGTAGACAACCCAACAAACGTTAGTACAAGTCAATTGACCACAAATTTCAAGGATCATGAAACAAGTTTGTTTGGGGATGAATATGTTAGTGTTGAGATACCTAAGTGGATGTCATGTAATGCCATAGTACAAAACAAACACATAGGTGACCTTGATTTGACGGAGGATTTAGCCGAACATGATCACATTGATAAAAAAGACCTAGGTTTTATGATCGATGACGATGAATCTCAAGAAACACATGATGAATCTTTTGGGCAATTTGAATATAGCAGTCAGAATATTCAGGATGATCCTTATGATTCGGACATTGAAGTTGAGATGCCTAGAGAAGCACTTGAGATACTTGGTAAAATGTTAGGGTTAGATCCTACTAAAACACATGATGAGGATATAGGTGATCTTGACATAAGGAATGATGAGGTAAGTAATCTAAGACCACCAAGTACCCCACAAGTCCAACCATCATTTGAGGCACATACACCGCCCGTGACTTACCCGAAAGAAGTAGAAGAGACTATAGGAACCCCAATAGTGGTAGAACCTTTGAACCAAACACAACTAGAGGATATAGGTTTGAATGCTTTTAGTGATCACAACCTTACTCTTAGTTCTATGGAAGTTCCTAGTTTTGATGAACCGGAGCCTAAACCAAAACCGTTACCTAATCTTCCATCCTTAAATGTGAACTTAGGAATTGAATTAGGTCCCGATCCACCCATCAAACCATGTAGTCCGGGTAATCTTAAGTTTAAGGTAGTAGACATTAAGCCTTGTAGTGAGGAAGCTAATATAGGAGTGAACCATGACCTTACATACTTACATCACCCATTCATGATTGATCACAAGAAACACTATGGGTTTAAACCGGGTTTATTAGGTCAAGATGGATTCCCAACTAGGAATCTCTCGAAGTTGATAGAAAATGATCCCTTTTTAGGAGAACACTTTAACTCACCCATTGACCAAAGTGAACTAGGTAAGGTTATGATGAAAGGAGCACACCCCTTTGAGCATATAATTCATCCACCAATCTTTCCTCACGTGGCATACTCCTACCGAGCTGGTGTGTATCGCTACTATCACCCGCACTTAATCCTAAGTGTAGGGAAAACCTCTCCTTTATCCATTAAATAAGGGTAGAGTCAGGCTCGTGACTCGAACAAAAACAAGCGCTTCTTGGGAGGCAACCCAAGCTTTATTTGTTTTATTTGCTTTGTGTGTTTATTTATTTGTTTGTTTGATTTTATTTGTTTCCGTATGTGTGTTTAATTTTTATCATTATTGATTCATGTTCAAAAGTAAATTGTGAAAATGCTTTATGTTGTTTTTAACTTCGTCTTAACTACATATAAAGGTATTTTGCAAAAGATAAGTGTAAGGGAAATCTAAATCGGTTTGTTAGAACACAAATGAACATGAATCATAATAATAATAAATTAGCATACATATTCGTATTTGTTTGAGTCAAATGCTTGTATCGAGTCATAATGATGTTTTGTAGGATTTCCAGGAAGTAAGGTAAAGGTTTTTCCAGAAATTTTCCGGAAACTTAAAATGAAAATTTTTGTCAGGTCATTTCTGACGGCGTCAGGGGTTATATCCTGACGGCGTCAGATTTAATTTCCAGAAATTTTTGAAAGTTTTGTTTTCATAAAAAGTTTTTATTAAATCTCCAACTTATAATCTCCAGGAATCTGCAAAATTATCATTCCACAAGCATTATATCCTTATATATAGATTTTTCCCGCCGATGTTATGCAGGTTTTCGTGTTTGTTTTCTCAGGTTTAACAGGTTATTTTGGACAAGGAAATGTATGTGGAATCAAGCTTATGGCGATGCATTAGTCTTGGAGCTTCTACATTACCTTGGAGGAAGATTTAACCGTGTAATTTCATTATCCACCGAACGAATCAGGGGAGTATTTGATTTCATTCTTTTACCTTATTTACTTTTACATCTTGTTATTTTAACATTGGGGACAATGTTCATCTTAAGTGTAAGGGGGGGTAAAAGTACGATTAGAGAATACAATTGCGCTTGATGTTTGTTTGTTTAATGGTAGATGTGTAATAAAACTGAGAGAAATACTTGTTAAGGTAATTTTAGTGCCAAATTTAAAATTTTTTACAACATATAGGAGTGAAACTTTGATCTTAATGAGCGTCTCACGGATAGGAGTTATATGACTAGCACAAAAGCCGTACCACTAAAAAATTTTCCACCCCAAATATGTGAGGTTCGCCCCTAGAATTGGTAGGAAAAGCATTTATGCTATGATGTGTGTACCGGTAGCACTTAGATTCTAGAACTTGCGTTAGGACCATTCCAAGGCCACAAGTGAGACTACATTCGTGTAGTTAGATTTACTACATGATAAGAGGCATTAGGATTAACCCATTGTTTTACACCTGTGTTTTTGTTATAATTACATTGGCTACATTGGTCAAGTAATTCTCCCACACCCTTTGCGTTGTACTCATTTTTAGTACACGATACCCCTAGTACACCCCTCAGAGCCTATCTTTTCGTTTCGACCTTTAAGCATTTTACTTAAAGGAAGAATTTGTTTACACCCCACTAAAATGTACACCCAAATCGCCTTAGCCTACCTTGTATGCACTCATCTTTAGTGCATTATTGTTACAACATTTGTTTAAACCCAAGTTAATTATCTAGTTGATTACATGGTTGCTAAGTCGAGTCATATCCTTGTACATATTGTTTTGGGACGATTGGGACTCATGGGTAAAGTACTAGTGTAATGGAGTAATGGGGAAGAACATCATTTATTACCCCCATATGTGCTAAATGTTTTAAAAGTACTCCAAGTTTTTCAATTATCTTAATTCGAGTCATTAGATTAGTACTTGTAAAGTTATGTAAAAGTTCAAGTGTAAGGGGGATGCAACGCCCCTATGATGTATTATTTTGGATGGTAGGGTAAAAGTGTATGCACAAAAAAAAAAAAAAAAAAAAATCGAAAAATCAAGAAAAATACAAAAAAATGAGAAAAAGAAAAATAGAAAAAACATACGGACTACCATCCCGTTTCATTTTATGTTTGTTTTATATTTTTGTTATTTTGTTATTTCGTTTCTAGCTTAAGATCGAGTCTAGTCTTGGCTTAGCAACATTGTATAGTACATGTAATTGATCAAGATTTTTAACTCGCCACCAGTAAAATATCCTTTATCCAACAAAACCGTGTTTTCCTTTTCCCTACACCTGACGTTATAACCCATGTAAAAGCCCTCTTTGATAGTTTATCTTAGGTGCTTACGCCTAGTGGAGGAGGTTTTCGATCCTTTCCCAAGCCTATGGTAATCTATTTGCTATGACAGGTAGTGAGAGATATTTTCCGTTTTCATTTATGAGATTTATTTTGATGACACTTGAGAGATGTGAGTATCTAAACACTACTTGTGAGGTGCTAGTTTGTAATCTCCGTGCTTATTATGATTAAAGTAGAACGATTATTTGTTGCAATTACTTTTATGTTAGCATTAAATGACCCCTAACTTGTATTTTGATTAGAATAAAAGCACATTTGCTTGAGGACAAGCAAATCTCAAGTGTAAGGGTATTTGATGAAGCGAAAAGTGTACCGCTTTTAAGGGGTCATTTAAGCCCTAAATCGTATTTATTTGATCAAATATTGCCCTAAATCGTTCCTTTTGTCATTTTAGGTACTTTTGAGGAGAAATCTGGAAAAGGAGGCATTTTGGACGTTTTTGGAGCATTAAAGTGAAGAAAACGGCAAAGTCTCAAAAATCGGCTAAAAGTTACTCTTGACGGCGTCAGACTTTACTCTGGATGGCGTCATGCCTTGGCAAGAAAAGTTGGACGTGAAATTTACTCATGACGGGCCAGTGAAAATAGCATGTGAATTCTGACGGCGTCACGCTTTAACTTGATCAAGGGCGTCACAGCTTAAATCATAAGGGGACGGCGTCACGTTCATGGTTAGACGGCGTCAAGCCTTGATAAGCCAGAATGGATTTTTGAAGAGCTAAAGAGGGACGGCGTCAAAAAGGTCATCCGGGAACCCTAAAAGCGGCGAGGTGACGGCGTCACAATCCATAAGGTGACGCCGTCAGATCCAAAAATCTATATATAGTTTTCTAATTTTTTGTCATTAGAGAGAGCTTAGTGTGTGGAATTTTGGGAGAAAACCCTAAGACGATTTTAGCTACTTTTTCAGGGCTTTTTGCCTTGAGATCTTCCATGTTTCATTGAAAGATAAGTTATCAATTAATCATTCAATATGTCTATGTGTTGTTTGATTCTATCTTATTCTTGTCTTTTGTTTAACATGTTAGGCTAAATTTATCTTGTGTTTGCTTAGATCTAATGAAACCTAGCTATTGATTATTGGTTGTTAGTGTGTTATTAGTTGTATTGGATGATTGTTTATCTATGTTAGGCTTAAGAAAACTGGCTAACTTCCTATTCGGTAACTTGCTTGAACGTCTTAAGAAACATGAACCAAACGCGTACTAAAGGTTTTTATGGTTGTATTTAATGCACAAGCGAATTCTAGTGATCCCATGTTAGGAGCTTCCTAGCCGGCTCGACATAGGAGTGAAGTAGGAGCTTGTAGAGTTGGGGAAGTAAGTACGCCACCCCACGAATGGTATTAAGGAATACACCCGTCATCCACGCAACTAATACACACTAATTAACCGGTAAAAGATAGTTAGGGAGTAAGGAAATCTAAGTAAACACATTTCTCTACACATAAGTTTCTCACCACATTTTATTTTCAGTTATTTAATTTTATTGCATTCGTAGTAATTTGGGTTAGTTGACTAGCAACTAATTCCGCCCACTCCTTCAAACCCGAGATTTTACTTGCTTTCATAAAAACTATAAAAACATAAAAAGAATCTTCCTCAACCCTTAGACCTAATTAGAGTAGCCTTTCATACCTAACGAACACTATTCCCTGTGGAGAACGATCAATCCCCCGTACTTGCCACTACACTATACTACATCGGTCAGGTACACTGCCTGGTGGGGTTGTAAGCCTCTTGAGATCCCTCGAGAGGTAAAACCTGTTGTAAGGTTACAAAACCACGCAATCAAGTCACGTCTAGGAGAAAGAAAACCGGACGTATTTTCTCGATTGAAGTCCAAGAGCCGCGCTCGAAGGGAGCGTAGAGGTGAAGCTAGACACTATAGACGAGATGGGCGACCTTTCGTGGAAGGAAGTCCGGATAGCCCAAGAAGAAGCCCAAGTCCGACCTATAGATACGCTCCCCGTTCAAGGGAGAAAGGCGGCGGGTCTGGATCAGCTAACTCTGGGTCTAGGCGTCGAAGGGACCGGATACCGGAGGAAAACGGAGACTATGACGGAGGATATTGGGAGGCTGGGTCAGAGAAGAACAAAGGAAACGCGGACGATCTCTATCGCCCGTACGACATTGATGACAAGGATCCTTTTACGCAAAGGGTCAGAAACTTTGAATTCCCAAGAAGGACCCGAATGCCCTCCAATGTAAAAACTTATGATGGAACAGGAGACCCGGAGGACCACCTGAAAATTTTTTGTACCGCAGCAAAAGTTGAACGATGGGCTATGCCCACTTGGTGCCACATGTTTAACTCCACTCTGATGGGTCATGCTCGAATGTGGTTCGATGAATTACCGGCCGAGAGCATAGACAGCTTTGAAGACCTCCGCAGAAGTTTCTTATCCTACTTCCTCCAGCAGAAGAAATACACCAAAGATCCGGTGGAACTCTACCTCATTAAGCAAAAAGAAGGAGAATCCACGGCAACATTTGTCGACCGCTTCAAAGCAGAAAGTATGCACGTGAAAGGCGCCCCCGAGTGCATGAAGGTTTCGGGATTCATACACGGGATTAACAACCCAGAGCTAATCAGGAGACTCAATGATAGAATCCCCAAGACGGTCGACGAAATGTGGAAGGTCACTACGGCCTTCATCCCTGGGGAAACAGCCGCGGCAAATGTGTCAAGAAAGAAACAAGACTGCCCTTCATTGAAATCTCACGAGGGGGGATCCCGGACGTCCCACAACTAGAATTTTGAAAGGAAAACAGAATTCAAATAGAATTCAAGGCCGGGCCGGAGAAAGAATGACCGCTTCACACCCCTAACAAAAACACCAAAGGAGATTCTAGCAATGGACGCGGTAAAGTTCACAGCTCCACCACCTATGGCAAGCCCGGTTGAATCAAGAAATAAAGACAAATATTGTGAATTCCACAGAGAAAAAGGACATCACACGGACGAATGTTTCCAATTAAAAAGGCAGATTGAGGACGCGGTCAGATCTGGCCAGTTGGCGCACTTGGTAAAAGAAATCAAGAACGGAAGCCAAAAGGGCGGGGCCGCTAAAAGTGGCAAGAAGGAAGCCGCGGCCAAGGACAAAGGCCCAGCGATATTCATGATACAGCCTTGGAAACGAACTGTGAAGCAGAAGGTACTTCCTAGTACCGGGCCTAATTTGGAGATATCATTCCCTCCAATAAAGGAGGACGACTGGGAAGACCATCCATTGGTGATACAGGTTGAGGTGGGCGGACACCATGTACATCGGATGTACATGGACAACGGAAGCGCCTCCGAAGTCCTATATGAACATTGCTTCAACCGACTGAGTCCAGGAATCAAGAAAAGGATGATCCCCGCTACTGCCCCTCTTCTCAGTTTCAGTGGCGAACTATCATGGCCCTTGGGGCAGATCCTGTTAGAAGTTACCCTAAGTGACGAAGAAAACTCAGCAATCGCTTGGATGAATTTCATGGTGGTTAGATCATCCTCTCAATACAACGGTATAATCGGGAGGCCGGGGATAAGACAGCTAAAAATGATCCCTTCCACGGCCCACGGAATGATTAAATTCCCCACCAAGGGCGGAGTGGTCACGTTATGCAGTGACAAAATCATCCCGAAAGAATGTCAAATGGTCGTGGAACCCCAGCCACAGCAAGACCCTGAAGAAACCCCGGCAAAGGACGGGATTCAAGTAGCAATACACTCGGAATTTCCGGATCAGACAGTCACCATCGGAGGAAGCTTGACGGACCCGGGGAAGAAAGATCTGTGAGAATTACTAAAGAGAAATCTGGATATCTTCGCCTGGCGACCATCTGACATGACCGGAGTACCGCGGAGCATAGCAGAACATAAACTCAACATCCGGGAAGGGTATGCCCCGGTGAGGCAAAAAAAACGCGAGCAAGCTCCGGAGCGAAACAAGGCAATTAATGAGGATGTTGCAAAATTAGTTGAAGCCGGTATAATGAAAGAAGTCCACTACCACGACTGGCTGTCAAATCCGGTCTTGGTGAAAAAAAGTGACGGGAGCTGGAGAATCTATGTAGATTTCAAATATCTAAACAAGGCATGTCCTAAAGATTGCTACCCCCTTCCGGAGATTGACTGGAAAGTTGAGTCACTCTGCGGATATACCTTCAAATGCTTCCTGGATGCATACAAAGGATACCACCAGATTCAGATGGCCGCGGGAGATGAAGAAAAAACCGCCTTCCACACAAACCAAGGTATTTTTTGCTATAAGAAAATGCCCTTTTGATTGAAAAATGCAGGGGCCACATACCAGCGGCTAGTGGACAAAGCGTTCAAAAGACAGATCGGAAGGAACCTTGAAGTGTATGTTGACGACTTGGTAATCAAGAGCCATTCAGAGGCGGAAATGCTAAGAGACATGGAAGAAACATTTGTGACACTCAGGAAGATAAACATGAAGCTAAACCCAAAGAAATGCACCTTCAGAGCAGAAGAAGGAGTATTCTTGGGACACGTAATTAGCAAGAAGGGAATCAGGGCTTGCCCGGAGAAATCCGAGGTAGTTGCCCGGCTACCCTCACCGCGGACTCTTAAAGAAGTGCAAAGCTTAAACGGAAAATTGGCAAGTCTAAACCGTTTCCTGTCAAAGTCCGCAGAAAAGTCCTTACCGTTTTTCAAAACATTGAAGAAGTGCATCAAGAAAAGCGAATTTCACTGGGTACCTGAAGCGGAACAATCATTCAAAGAAATGAAGCAACACATCGCCAATCTTCCCACCCTAACGGCTCCCCAACCAAGAGAAGAATTGATCATGTATCTATCCGCGGCTAAAGAAGCCATCAGCGCAGTCCTTTTAGCAGAAAGAGGACCGCGTCAGGAGCCCATCTACTTCATCAGCCGCACATTGCAAAGTCCAGAAATAAACTACAGCCCTATGGAGAAGTTGGTTCTGTCACTGGTGCACGCGGCCAGAAGACTCAAGAGATACTTCCAAGCACACCCAATAGTGGTCATTACGGACCAACCAATCAAACAGATGCTGGCAAAGACAGAAAATACTGGCCGAATGGCTAAATGGGCTATAGAACTAAACGGACATGACATCAATTTTAGACCCCGGACAGCCATAAGGGGACAAGTGTTAGCTGATTTCATCGCAGAGGTTCCAGAAGAAGAAACCCCGGAAACAGAAGCAACCGCGGAAGATTTGCCGTATGTTGAGCCGTAGAATTTATACACTGATGGGTCATCTTGTCAAGAAGGATCCGGGGCAGGCCTAATCCTTACAAACCCTGAAGGTACAGAATTCACTTATGCTTTAAGATTTGAATTTAATGCATCCAATAATGAAGCAGAGTACGAAGCATTGTTGGCGGGCTTAAGGATAGCAGAACAGATGGGAGTGAAGGACCTATCTGCGAATGTGGATTCAAGATTGGTCGCGAATAAGATAAATGGTGCATACGAGGCTAAAGAAGAAAGCATGGCGCGATACCTTGCAAAAGCCAAAGCTTTGATCAAGAACTTTCGCACGTTCTCCATAAAACAAATTCCGCGGAGTCAGAACAAGCAAGCGGACGCACTAAGCAAAATAGCCTCCACCAGCTTCGCCCACCTAACAAAGCAAGTTCTGGTTGAAGTCTTAAAAGAAAAATCAATAGAGGAAAGAGAAGTGATGGCCGTAGTAGAAGACGAAGGAATCACCTGGATGACCCCGCTCCTCGAATATTTGAAAGAGGGAGTACTTCCCGCGGATCAGCAGCAAGCAAGAAAGCTAAGAATCAAAGCAAGACAATACTCCATGATCAACGGAGTACTGTTCCGCAAATCATTCCTGGAACCATGGTTACGATGTGTGGGTCCGACACAGGCAAACTATGTAATCAGAGAAATTCATGAAGGTTCATGCAGCATGCACTCCGGACCATGGGCTGTCGTGGCAAAGGCGCTAAGGTCCGGATATTATTGGCCCACAATGCACAGGGACGCAAGAGAAGTAATAAACAAGTGCCAAGACTGTCAAGTTGTAACACCCCCAAAAATGTGGCATTGCGGAAGCATTCGGGTCCTGGGGTGCTACGAAATCAATATACAGCGCAGAGTGATATAACACAATACCATAACTTAAATTTAAAGAAACAGTACATCAATACAACATTGTTTTAGCCAACAACAGCATTTGAAACATAAAAGTTTGTTTCCAAAAGATAACATTTTATTTCATCTAACTAGACATGATAGATGAAGACTCCTTAGTGCTAATGTCTTCATAAAATACACTTACTGACGATCACCTGAAATGCATGAGAAAACGGGTCAACTATGAAAATAGTTGGTGAGTATACAGGTTTTATTCAAAAGAAGTCCAAGGTTTTGAGAAAAAGTCCATCTGGTAGAGACCGTGTCAAACCATTCAGTTACAAGTCCTGCCCATACAAGACTTGTAACCAATGGTTTCACAACCATTATAGTCAAACACACATGCTCATTAGGTTCACACAAAGAACTAAGTATATAATAATGTATGCGGCAAAGCCCCTGAAATAAATAATATGCATTCCGTAGACAGGGGAATGAGAGGCTGGCCGACCTCTAATAGCGCTATCCATACTACCTACTGCTCCGCACAAGGGAGCCGTACGAACGGTACGTCTAAATTGGAGTGCGAACGGCAAACCAATCGGGGACTAACAATGCGAATGTACGAACGGTACATCATACCAACTATTATATACTAATTAAGTCAAGCCTGCTCCGTAGACATGGGAGACTAAAATTTAAGTGCGTACGGCACGTCAATTGTTCAAAACAAGTCATAATATCATAATAATGTCTTAAGGTTCAAGGTCAATTTCAAAGAGTTCAGGTAAAATATAAGTCATAAGTTCAAAATAAAAATTTAAGTCATGCATTCCACCCCAAACAAGTAAAACGGTAAAAAGGGGCTGTGAATACTCACCTCGGCATAAAGCAGTCAGATAAAACAATAGTTCAGATAAAGTTCAGCACCAACACGCGACCTAGATTAATAAGGCATATCTTAGTTTACGGATTTGATTCACGGCTCAATGAGTTTAAATAAGTTTAAATGTTCTCAAGTGGTTGTGTTTACTGTTTGCTTGTGTGGTAGTGTTTATGTTTAAATAAATTCAAAAGTGTTTTTAAGTATTGGCCCTTGGACAGAGTGTACGATTATATAGTAATACATACTAAACATGTTAGTTTGACAAAGATGTAAACAAAATGTGTTGAAAATACATAATTTTAACATTTTTATTAATAGTTATAAAAACGTATTACTTCGGGTCGAAAAATATAAGTTGAAGTGATAAAAATATAAAATGTCATTTATCTACATTGTGCTTTCAGTCAAATAAATGAATTTAGTTTGCTAAAATAAATAAATATATATATAAAACCACAAAAGCCAGCGCCAAGATTCGAACATGGGTCTTTTGTGTGAAAGTTGAGTGGGACAACAAACTGAGCTAAGGGTGCCATTTATTCATTTTATACGCTTAATTGCATTTAACGTAAACTAGCTGTGCTTCATTTTGTGTTGAAATTTCACTCAGTGAACACTGAGTTTGTGTTTGCATGAGTTTTGTTTTGTGTTTCTTTTCCAAAACAGTTTGTTACCATTTTTCTCCTTCAATATAAGTTTTCATCTCTTTCAACAAATAAGCTATCAAGTTTATGAGTTAGTGAGTACGTATGTTAACATGCAAATATACTATATCAGCCACGAAAAAAAGCAATATTAGTCGACTAAGCACCTTGTCCTAAGAGCCAAAACTTTGTGTTTATGTTTCTTTCACGTTTTCATTATGTTGTTTGGTGACCAATCTTTCTAAAACAAAGTCGCGATGGGTTCGTTTATATCGTGCATCAACCAAATGAGCTCAAGTTTATTTGTAGATTTTTACAAGTTTAACAAACGTGTTATTTCCACACAAGCCTTCAAATAACAACAAACCCACTTGAAATATGCAGATGTGAATATATATATATATATATATATATATATATATATATATATATATATATATATATATATATATATATATATATATATATATATATATATATATATATATATATATATATATATATATATATATATATTATATATATATATGTCGACAGTAGCTAGTCTTCATGACACATATACTTTAGTTTTAAGGTTTCGAATTTAGCAACACTCCATAGACTCAGTGTGTAACTTAGTTAAAAATGGAATAACATAATTGAAAACAAGTTTAAGGTCACACGACAACCTTACAGTGATGTTGCGGAGATGGCGTCGAGCAAGGAAGAAGTAAAGAACAAAATATAACCCAAGAACTCCAAAGAAAATCAAATAACCCAAGAACAAACCAACTCCAAGCTTGAATCCAAGTACCAAATATAACTAGTTTTGTGAAGTTTGAAAAAAATTATGTGTGTGGGTGCTTGTGATTCTCGACAGTTTAAAGGAACCAAAGAGGGGTGACTTTTGTGTTTACTTTTGATTGTAAGTCTTATGGATGTCCAAAATAAGTAAAGGTCACTTTCATTTGCAAAGTATTAGGAACTCTTGTGAATTTTTCATCAAAATGAGGGTGTGTGTCCTCTTGGTTGTTTCGGCAGAATAATAGGACACAAGGAGGGTGCTTTTGACTATGCTTTTGTGTTGTATAGTTTTGTGCATAGGTAGAATTGGTAAACATCACTATCTAGTTCAATGCATACTTGTGAATTTGAAAAGAACAGAAATGCATGTGCTCTTGCCTGGGAAGAAGAGAGGATGGACAAAAGATATGATGGTGATGGGTCAATCTCTCCTCTATTTTCTTGTTTGACCCGCTAGATGATCTGGATGACATAGGTTGATCTTTCACCAAAAAGGGAGGCGCCATATTTGAGGAGGGAAGGGAGATGTCGACAGAAGCAGGAAGAGGGAAAGAAGAAAAGTATATGGGTGGTATGGGTGTAGGTAGGGTAGGATTTATTAATATTATTAGTATTATTAGTGTATTAACTGTACCTCGTGTCCCGCTGTGTTATAATATAAACACGGCATTTGGTCTCGATAAAATGCCCGAAATATATTTTTGGTAACGCTTTTATAAATGTTAGATAAAAATAAAATCATTAACTCAGATTAATAATCATTCGTTTTAAGTTGTTAATATTGCCATGTCGGTACACGTGTGGTGTCGTTTCTCAGGAAAAATGAGATAACCTCTCATCAGTAAATGTCAGTAAATATTTAATTTGCATTATTTATCAGAAATAAATAGATGAACCATTAAAATAATAGCCTGAAAAATTTGCGGGTTGTTATACAAGTGCACCGGCCGGTTCCCAAGAATCCCCAACACAACTTGACCCCTATCACCTCCCCCTGGCCGTTTTACAAATGGGGTATAGACATCTGTGGTCCATTCCCGGAAGCCCCAGGAAGAATCAAATACTTGATAGTCGCAATCGATTACTTCACGAAATGGATTGAAGCCAAAGCTCTCGTAACCATCACCGGCAGTCAGGTCAAAAAGTTCGTATGGGATAACATCGTGTGCAGATTCGGCTTACCGAGGGAAATAGTCGCGGATAATGCCAATGTAATACCTGAAATTCAGATAACCCGTAAAATGACCAAATTACCCCTGATAACATAAAACCTTATTAAACAACTTATAAAATTCCGAAATAATTCCAAAACTTCTGAAATCGAACTATATCTGAAACAAACTAATTTCTGGGACAATGTTACATCATTTTAAATATTCAAAAATTAACATACACATTTACATACTAAATTCCGAAAATACAAATAAAAGGAAAAAAATAATTAAATCTTTTAATTAAGGATTATGTTAAAATAAAGTAAGGAAATATTATATAAAATCAAACCCAATTATCCTATGATACTAAATACCGAAAATACAGATTTCTGCCCCCCCCCCCCCCTTAGTCGGTTTCTACAAGATAAAAACAAATCTTTTATTCTTTCACAAAAACCTAATCGCAAAACTAGAACATAAACCCTAGCGACACAAAATAATTCGACCAAGGCTATCACAGAAATTCTGGACGTGTACAAGTATTTTTCTGGGGTTCTTGGAGGTTCAAGGAAGCTAGGAAAATTAAGGGTTGCTGCGTGTTTTCTTTGGTTCGTTCTTGTTCTTTATTTCTTGTCGAATTGATCAAAAGCAAGGTAATAATTCATACGAATTAATCACATGTTTTAAAATTAATATGGAAATTTTCCTGTGATCTTTACATGTTATATAACTCATATAAATTATGTGAATCGATTCATGCATGCTAATCTATGCGTATGAAAATATAATGGTCATAAAACACGTAAATCACAAAAATATGTAATCCAAATTTCTGGACATGATAGCTATTTTATTTAGACCTCATATGATGTAATAGACCTGGGAAAAATGATAGATCGAATTATGGTAGCCTAAATCATATCGTGGTATTTTTGATGTCTAAAACGTACCTAAAAATGTAATATATGTTAAACGATTTTTATGGGCATGCTAATTATTTTTCGTGGGTTTTTTATAAGTCATATGATCTGGGAAAAATATGAGTTTGATTTTTAGAAGCCTAGATTTAACGTGGTGAATTATTGTTAAAACCGAATTTTGGAAAAATAAAGAAAACAAATAAAATGGAAATCGGGGTTACTAGGGTTAGGGTTCTTGGACATGAATCTGATCTTTAATGATGTTTTAAGGATGAATTAATGATGGTTCAATGATTGGTGAATAGTAGGGTTTGTAATTGTTTGTAAAAAGTATAATCCGATCTAAAAGAAAAAGTATAAGGACCTGTTTTGTCAACTTTGAAACTTCTGGGATATTTTTTTAAGATCATATACATCTGTAGGAATGTGGGAAAAATATAACTTTGGGGTCCTAAGTGTAAATATTGCATTATAATGAATTAATGGCATATTAGGGTTTCGATTTGAAATAAATTAAAAGTGAGGGACCAAAAGTGTAAATCTGAAATTCTGAAGTTGTTTTGAGTTAATACTGATATAAAAAGGTTGTTGTGTAATTTTGAGGATTTATGGGCTAATTATGTAATTGTTATGAATTATGACTTAATATATATGTTTTGTAAACTTAAAGGACTAAATATGTAAATTCTGAATTCTGAGGGGTCAAATCTGTAATGTACTAAATTCTGATGGTATATTCTGTAATTATGAAATATAATATGCTTGGTTGGTAAATATGGATATTGTAGGGTTTAAATTGTAAAATATGTAATTATAAGGTTGGTTTTGTAAATTATGTAACTAAAGGGGTGTAATCTGTAAATTGTGAAACTTAAGGGAATAAAATGTAATTCTGAATAAAATGAGGGTATAATTCTGTAACTTAAAGTATTTTTCACTTAAGACCTTTGAATTAATGAAGTTACATTTAAAACCCTAAACTTCTGTAACTTGATAAAATGTACTGTATTCCATAATAATCTCTGAATAAGGGTTAAACCTAATCTGAAATGATAATATCTGTTAATTCTGGAAACCTGCTAATTATGGGAACTTACTAAATCTGGAAAGTTACTAAAAATAGAAAGTACATAAAATGAAGAGATAAACTAAAAGGAATAATCTGAATAAGAAACTTTAGTAATTCTGTCTTCCTCTTCCTTAGGTGTGAAGAAGGAGAAGTCTTGATCATTTCTGTGTTTGTTTGATTATCTGCTGTGCTAATAAGGTACAGATATTCTGCCCTATTTCAGTAAGGGTGTTTCTTTCCCTTTTCTCTCAGTATTTCATTTTCCTTATTAGGATTCCCTATACCATTGCTATGTTCCCCTCTGTTTGTGAATCTCTGTTGTGATCTGTTTATCTTGAATCTTTGTTTGAACCTTCTGCTATGATTTTCCATTTCTGAACCTTTGCTTAAACTCTGAATTGAACCTTTGATAATTCTGGACTTTAACATGAACCTTTTTGCCATGTACCCTTAAGACATGACTTCTGATTTTGATAGTTCATTTGACCTCTGACCTACAGTTTGATATCCGAGCCAATCACTAGGCATGAGGGTTTCATGTCCATGTCATTGATGCACCTTTGACATGACTCTAGGGCAGGAGAGTGATGACCTGTTCCGTCCCTGATTTATTTTATCTGGTGTGTTAAGGAGTTTCTGGCCACCGGGGGCGCATGGATGCATCCTAGTTCTGAATCTGTAATCTGTTATCTGTTATCTGTTATCTGTTTATGTTATATGTTATTATTATATCTGGTGACTGATGGTGTGTGCGATACACGTCACTCACATTATCTGGGAGTTGGCCACTCTACACAGGTTTGTTGCATTATATGATTATGCTATGGTATTATCTGTTATCTGGGCTCGTGATGGATTTCTGTTTTCCTTAAACCTGATTTGTTTCATTATCTCTTTTTCATTCTTTTCTTGTTTCCTTTCCTATTCTTTCACTTTGATTCTGTATCTGTATGATCTGTATTCCTGATTTGTTCTGTACTGCTATCTGTTATCATTTCTGTTTATCTATATATCTGTTCACTGAGCTCTCGTAGCTCAGCCGCATTTCTTTTCTTGCGGCAGGTACTTAAGCTAGGAAGCTGGGTTTTAGCTTTGGGATGAGAGCAATCTGATTTGGAGTTTTGACCTTAGTGATTTTAGCTTTACCATCTGGATTTCTATTTATTTTGATATGCCATTGTTTAGGCATTTGAATATTGGATTTTGTACTTCAGTTATTTTTGGTCTTGCATTTGATATAAGTCATGTTGACTTATTTTGGATTTTAATGTTAAGACTTCCGCTGTTTTATTATTGAATGCTATGTTTGTTCTGATATGAAACCATATACTTGTGACATCTTTGCCCTTGTCGGGTTGGGGTGTTACAGCCAAGCAGTTCAGGGACAACCCCTTCAAAGACTGGTGTGAAAAGCTTAACATCAAACAGCGGTTCGCATCAGTAAGACATCCGCAGGCAAACGATTTAGTTGAAAGAGCTAACAGAAGCTTGGGAGAAGGGATCAAGGCAAGAATTGACCAAGGAAGCCGGGATTGGCTAGAAGAGCTGCCGCATGTCCTCTGGGCGCATAGAACAATGATAAAATCCAGCAACGGGGATACGCCATTCTCACTAACCTATGGGACGGAGGCCGTAATCCCTGTGGAAATTGGCATGCCATCTCTCCGATGTGCCCTATTTGACCTAATAGCGAACGAGGAAGCCTTACAGGTGAACCTAGATCTCCTGGAAGAAAGGCGAGAAGTCGCGGCTATTGAGGAGGCAAGAAGCAAGTCCAGAATGGAGAAGTATTACAACGCCAAGGTCTGTGGCAAAACATTCAAGCCGGGAGACTTTGTGTACCGCAACAACGATGCCAGCCTGGTTGAGAGCACCGGAAAGCTAGGCCCCAAGTGGGAGGGTCCGTACGAAATTGTTGAAGCATTGGGAAAAGGAGCATACAAACTCCGGAACCAAAACGGACAAGATCTACCCCGGACATGGAACATCCGGAATCTCAAAAAATGTTACTTGTAATCTAATGTAAGTATTCCCATCTTTTGTGGCTGGCCGCGGTTCAATCCGGCAGCGGGAATTCAGTTTACCACTAGTCATCTTGTATTCATATAATTTCCTATTTAATGATATGTGGAGTCCGATCAACTCCACAAATTTTCTAAAAATTTACCTTTCATTTCTTATTATTACTTGTCATAAACATACGTAAGTCGGAAAACAACTCCGCAGTTCTGAAAATGCGTAAGAGGCATTGCAAGCCCGGCATGAGGACATTGTACCTCCAATTAACTAAGGCATATAAGTGGTATTGCAAACCCATTGACCTACCAAGCTATCCCCGAAAATCCTAAGTACGGACACACACAGATAGTCAATTAAGTCCGGCCATATAAGCCCCGGCAAAAACAAATATGTAACATAAAAAACCAAGTGTTAATACACATCAAAAAGGTTTAAGTTATATTCACTAAAGGTTACAAAATACACGGATACATTCATCCGGAGTACAGTTCAGAAGATTACAAAATACAAGGATGCATTCATCCAGAGTACACTTCCAAATAGTCAAGATTAAAAAGCTTCACAAGGTCGCGGCAGGGCAGATATAGTCAAATATCCCCCATGAAACAGCCGCAGAAAACTAATCCTCAATATTTTGGGATTGGAGAACGGAGGGATCAAACATGTCATCATGTTTAACACCACCATCCCCGGATAAGGTGGTCTCTGGCCCGGAAGAAGCAACAACGTTCAAAGGCTCAACAGCGGAAGTTGGCTCAACAACGGAGGAAGGCTGAGAAGCAACGGGGGTAGGAAGCACAATGGCGAGACCCTTGTCGGTATAATCAAACTCCACCCCATACTTCTTATTTTTGAACTCCTTATAAGCCGCGATAGCCTTGGGACGACGTGTAACAAACCGGAGCACGGACTCCGGCAGAACGGTCTCTTCAGCAACCGGGGGTTTGAAGGTAAGCTCCCCCGACCCAGAATGGCGATGCTCCTCCAAAACCAACTTGGACATTAAGTACTCCAACGGAGCATCCTGACAGGCCTCCAAAGAGTCTAACAGGGGGAAAGGCACATTAGCTAACCTGACCACGGATTCGTCAAAACGCTTCTTGGCCTCCGGATCATAGGCCTCTATCTGTTCAAGCTTAACGTCTTTCGACCCATGAACAACCCCAGCTTCCAATCCCTGGCGTATACCGTCTTTTATGGCCGCGGAAATGCAATTACCAAGCCTGGTCTTCAAGTCCTCGGATTCCTTGAACTTGAGGAAAGCATACCTAAATCCATGCCCAATAACCTAGCGCCTACCTTCAACAGCTCTCAAAGTTTGAGGAAAGAGCTCCGTGTCAAATTCTTCATTAATGGCAACCAACCTTCTATCCATCTCTGCAAGGTGATCTTCAAAAATGGCACGGGCAGAGCTCATACTCTCCTCAATAATCTTCTCCGTCTGAGCTCGAACTTGCTCCTCAAGAGTGTCGCAGATGATCTCCAAACCAGATATCTTTTGGCTAAGACCCTTATTCAAACTACGGAGCTCAAGAATCTCCGAAGCTAGCTCCGCGTTCTGATGACCCAGCGACCCAACCATGGTTACCGCCGGAGAAAGTTTCTCAAGCTCAGACCGGAGCTTACCCAGTTCTTCTTCCTTAGCATTCACAACCCCCTCCAAAGTGGAAACCTTATCACGGAGCTCAGCAGTCCCGGAACATTCACCCTCCAATTTGGCCAATTTAGCCCTCAACCCAGCAATAATCTTCTTCTTCCCCTCCAGCTGCTTGTTTAACTTACCATTCTGGTACAGCTCATTCTCCAACCTTAGGCGCACCTCAGAGTTGATACAGATCTGACGAGAAGACAGTTGATTAAATTCGTTCATTAGATCCTCGGCAGACATGTCCCTCATAACAGATGCATAGACCGGGGTCGCCACATGGTCAACGATGTTGCGGCAGACCCAAGGATCGTCCATTTTAAAGCCATTGGTGGACAACCATTTGGGGACATAAGTAGAAGAAGTATCCGCGGTTTCAACAGATACGGACTTATAAAAATCATCGGAACCACTCAACTTTTCCTCCTCAATACCCACATGACTAGACGATGCATTTAAACCCTCAACATGTCCAGACATATCATCTTGATGACCTGGATCCGACACCTCAAAAAGCGGTCCAGAAGACTCTAAATGTACGGACTCGGTAGCGTCCGTATGAGGTGCCTCGGAATTCTCCTCAGATCGTTCTTTGGGTAGGAGTGTGGGAAGAAGAAGTGAGGACAGTTGCATTCTTCATGATATTCTTGTCCGTGTGAGGTCCGGAACGCTCCAATTCAGACCCCGACTCATCATGAACCTCGATAATAGGAGGGTCTGTCGCGGAAGGGTCACCTGAATAACAAAACGTATGTTAGGAACAAAAAAAAAAAAACATACGCAAAAAAAAATAATAATATACATATATATATATATATATATATATATATATATATATATATATTATATATATATATATATATATATATATATATATATATATATATAATAAAAGAGAAGGGGAGGCAAGGAAACAAGCAAGTCATACCTGACTCAACCGCGGTCTCCTTGCGAGTTAGCCTCTTCTTCTTCTTAGCCTTCTCCGGCTCCTTCTCAGTCTTCTCCGGCTCACTAATCATAACCCTCTTTTTCCCGGCTTTCTTCCCAGCTTTAGCCGCTGCTATCTCATCCACAATGGTATGCTCCACAACCTTTAAAATACCCTCGGACGGTTCAACAACACGCCCAGCAGTTTCCGCCCTCAACGTCTTCTCATCCTTGTTCAAGGTGCGCTCCCCAATCGTCACCTTGAATACATCTGGCACATTGATGTAGGAAAACAGATCCATCTCTGCGAAAAACAAGAAAATAAATTCAGACGCGGAATCAAATAAATAGAAAGCAGGGATAAAACAAGTCTAATAACCCACCCGAATCATCCGGCCGTAAAAAGGTCGGACGGCTAGTATCGTCATCCCAAGTTTGGCTTAAACCTATGACATTCAGAAACTCCTCCGGATATTTTTTGAAAGGGACCCTATTGGTGTCAAGGAGCCGCAGCAACTCTAAATCCAAACCCTCCTCAGAGGGAGGAGGGTCGCGAAATTCTACGGACGACTTCTCATACCATGGAATGTCCAAAGGAAAGATGGTTCTCTTTACAAAAAAGAAATGGTCCTTCCAGTTCTTGACCGAATCTAAGGCGGAAGTATAACAGACGGGAACAACTAAACTTTTAGGACCTTTCCGCTTCTCTAGTGTCATCCAACCATGGTTAACACCGGCGTAATAGAATTTCCTAAATAAATTAACGGTAGGGACACCACCCAAGACGCGGCAAAGAATCTCAAAGTGGCTAATCCTACATGCCGCTAGAACCGACAACTGTGACAAATGAATCTGGAAATACTCCAAAACACGAAGCAAGAACAATGAGAGAGGAATCCTAAAGTTACCTAACTCAAAAAACCTAGTATATACACCTATCTTCCCTTCCGGGGCATCCCTTATAGTATTTAAGGGTCCGGGTGCTTCCGGCTGAAGATGGCTAGGAATTTTATATGTTTCACAAAAATTATCTACATCTTCCTGAGAAAGCTTGGAAGTTACAGTACTTATATGGTCAGGCGCCATTCTAAATAAAAAAGAAGAACGGATTTGAAAAGAGCCTAACCTGAAGACCTAAGTCCGGAAATAAAAGATAGCAAGTGGAACAAAGGCGGAAGATGATATCGTTTTTTAGAGAGAGGGAAGATTATTAACTGTGTGTGAAAAAAGTTTAACTGTGGTATAAATGTTGGTATTTATAGCCACACACGCACGTGTACCCAATCCAATCGAAAGGCCACAAAATGGCCACGTCCCCGGACTATTATTGGACGGTCACAGATCTATCCAAATGGACCGTCAGGATGGCCGCAGAAAATTAACGGCCAGCCGCCGAAGAGGTCACATCAGTCAGTAAATGCGTGGGTAAAAATCGTTTCACGATTACCCATGACAGCCTGTCACCACCTACCCCACGAAAAATGGAATGTCTAGTCAGCAACATGGGACACGTACTAATATCAACCGCGGAGGATACAACAACCTTCAACAAGCCTCGGTTTCTCAAAACCGCAGAACAAAAAAAAAAAAAAAGAAAGAAGAAAAGTCTAGAACACTTGCTCTTCAACAAAACAAGTATACTAGACTGGGGGGACTTGATCGTGTATAGTATCCCCGGACCCAGTATACTGGGCCGGGCATGCTCATACAATAACCGCGGCAGATTCAATACACACTATAGACTCCAGTCTTGCTAAGCCAAGACAAGAACGCGCCCCGACCTCTCTAGGCCGGGACAGAGCATATATTCAGCCGCGGTTAGCCCGCCGAAAGCTAGATCTCGTGGGATTGTGTCTCCCACTTGATCTGACATTCACCTACTATGGTAAGGCGAAGGTTGACTTCCGCTCTGACATTTACCTACTCGATAAGGCGTGTGTCAGCCCGCTCATTCCCGAGGCAGCACAGTAAGTATATGGGTAGTATAAATACCCGCATCTCATTTATTACTCCACCTAACTGCAACTACTTTCACCTAGTCCGCACTTAAACTTATCTCTCTCAAACAATATACTTACTCTCACGCCGGAGGCTAACCGCGGAACCCCCCTTCCGCGGTAAGACTAACGGTGCTACTTTTCTTAGCAGCTCAAGAGGTTACTTAGTGCAAGATCTATACTTCCCAAGAACTAGTCTAACCTAGGCTTGGTAAGTGTGCTCCAGATTTGTACTAACAATACACAACTGAAACTGAGAAAGAGTCGACTGATGATCACAACCATACCACAGACGACTAAGCAACTAAAAAAACAAACGCCGACTGGTTATTACAAGAAACCAACGATCGACAGAGATTGGTCGACTGGCAATCACAGAAACCAACGATCGACTATTAAGAAGAACTCACGTCAACTGGCTATCAACACAAAGCCAACGATCAACATAAGAATAAAATCATGGTGACGGGTTATCACAGAACCAACGACCAACCACTTAAAAGAAACAATAGAAAAGAAACAAGTAAAGATAGGGTTAACAGTAGTGATTTGAAGAACTTGAAGGAAACGACAGATGGGATTGTTTTTAGGGGGTTGTTTTTTGCGTTTGATTGAGATTAAGGTTTAGGATTAGTAGATAGAGAGGGATAATTTTGACGGGGTGGCTAGTGACAGCGACTTATAATGGTTGATTAGGTCCGATCAGAACCGCTGATAACTTGATATTTGAAAATGAAAGATGACAGAGGTTAAGGTTTAAAAGGAGCCCGCCGAACCTCCGACATGTAGCCGGCGGCCGGAGGCGGCGACTGAAGAGTTTAGGTTTAGGGTTAGATATTTTAGGATCGTATGGCTGATACCATATAAGAACGTAATGTGTTTCATCTCTCATTCATAATACCGAACAATACATATATAGAGAACAAACCCTAACAAATGACACTTGGGCCTTAGCCCATACAAAATACAAACGGGCTATCACAAACATACGACTAACAAACAATTGGTGAAATTAAACCATAAAATAAATAAATAGATAAAAAGATATTTTAATTTAAAGATAAAAGTGCTTTTTTAGTTGAGATGTGACACATGTCATTTTATGATTGGAGCTCTTTATATTAAATTTTGATGTAACTCACAACTTAAATGATTTATATAATACTATAGATATAGATAATGTTCAATTATTTCTTTTTCAAATGACATGTTATGATATGTTACGAGGGAGGGTGTCCTTGGTAGTGTGAGTGAAGACTGAAAAGGCCGTGTTAAAATACAAAAGTTGACGTGACACAAAAAGTGGGTCATAACATGTCTTTAGCATGCCATGACCTGATGCTTTTTGTAGCATGACCCCTAAATAGGCATTCCTTACACATGCCTGGCAGCCTAGCAACTTGATGAAGTGACTTTCCACCGATTAAAGATGTCAAAGCTATCATCTCCTTTTTCTAATCCATTATCCAAATATCTACCTCGGTCTTATTGACCCATCCCTGTTCTTCCAAACACTTCAAGAAACTTGTATCCAAACTAACTTTCGCTTCACCGGTAAAAAGACTTGAGTCACATGTAGAAAATGCATAATTTTTTTTGTTCCGAGCATTCACTCTATCTTCTTTCTGTTAGTGGACTATCATTATTAGTTGTATTATTTGTATTGGGTCAAGCCCATAGTTAGTGGATTATTATTACGAGTTGTATTATTTGTATTGGGCTAGTGTTGTATTTATATTGTATCAAACACTCGTTATCATTCAAGAAAACCATAACAAGTTTTTTTTAGGTGAAAGGGTTACCCCGTAAAATAACAAGTTTCACATTTCATCTTGTAATGTTTAAATAATTCATTTAAAATCTCAACCACTTTCTTAGAGCAGAGGGTATCGTGGTGCCAAACTTCTGGTGCCGTTCTCCAAAAGTACTGCCACGTCAGCAAAACACTGAACGGCACCAGAAACCTTTTGGCACAACATTTTGTGCCGTTACCATTGGCACTATAAAATGTGGTGCCTTTCCCCAATTTTTATTATTTTTTTTTTCATTAACATAAAATAAAACATATATAATATTAACTAAAATAAACTTCATTAAATAAAAGAAAAACACACATTACATTAATTAAAAAAAAAAGAAAAAAAGAGGGTGCATAAAAATAAAAAACATAATACGTAAACTAGAACTAAAAATTACAAACTAGTGATTAAGGTTCCATAAATGCTCCACAAGGTATTCTCGAAGATCGTCGTGCACTTTTCTATCTCAAATTTATTTGCTTTTTCTAACATGTAAATCATATCTTTCGACCCAAGTGTCTGCTATGTTTGGCCTTGGATCAACGGACAAATCTCTAAAATTAATTTCGAACTCTTCGTCTTCCAATATCATGTTGTGTAACATTATACAACAATACATGATTCTTTTCAAGGCGTTGATTTCGTAAGCACGTGCGGGTTGTCGTATAATTCCCCAACGACCTTGTAGGACTCCGAAAACTCGTTCAATATCTTTTCTAGAACTTTCTTGAATTCTTTTAAGTTTCAATTTTTTTCGGTCCTTGCAATAGTAAACGTTTTGACAAACATGGACCATGTAGGATAAATGTCGTTGGCTAAATAGTAACCTTTCTTATATGTATGTCCGTTTACTACAAATGGACATTCCGGAGCTTTACCGGCAAGTTCATCATCAAATAACGGGGAACCATATAACACATTAAGATCATTATTTGCCCCCGGAACCCCAAAATATGCATGCCAAATCCATAATTTTTGATCCGCAACCGCTTCTAACATAAGAGTTGGGTATTTATGATCACGCCTTTTGAATTGAGCATGTAAGGCATTTGGACAATTTTTCCAACCCCAATGCATACAATCAATACTCCCGAGCATTTCCAGGAGTCCATGTTCTTTTTCGTGCAATGCATATATTTTTTCAACATCCGCTGAAGTGGGCTTTCTTAAATACCTTTCAACGTATAAAATATGTATGCATTTAGTAAACTTCTCTAAACAATGTCGTGAACAACGTTCACCAATTTGCAAGTACTCATCAAACGCATCAGGCGCAGTGTCGTACGCTAGTTGGCGGATGGCAGATGTGCACTTCAAAAGAGGACCAATACTTGAACGACCGGTAGCATCGTAACGTTGTATAAAAAAATAAAGGTACTCGGGAATAGGTTGAACATCATAGCTTAAGATATCGTTGACTATTTTATTAAAAAGTGTAGAACTCATACGATACATTTGCCTAAACTGCTCTTCCGTATACTTAGGTAGAGTGTCACCGTCGCCAAAATAGTCGTCGATTAAACGTTGTTCCGCCTCTTCTGGTTCACGTGGTATGTATGCCCTCGTCCTCTTAATAGCCGATCCTGATCCCCCGGCTTTTTGATCACACATACCTAGAAATTGTTCATACGCTGCATAACCCTGGATATATCGCTCCAGGTCGTTTTTAAAATAAACATCATAATGGTCGTAAGTGGAGAAGTTGTTGGGATTGTTTGGATCCATAGTTGAAAGAAAATTAAGTAATATTAAAGTAGAAATTAAATTGGAAGAATTTGTGAAAATTGATAGAATAAGGAGGTATTTATAGAAATTTTTGGGGTAAAATTTTTGAAAATGTATGATTTTTGGCTATGTAGCCGTTTACAAATGTTCAAAAAAAATCAAAAATAGCCGTTGCCAAACGTTACAAATTCAGAAAAAGAAAAAAAAATAGAACGGCGTCTGCTGGTTATTTTGGCGCAAGAAGGAACGGCGCCACCATGGTAACCGTGCACCGTTCTCGTTTTTTCGGCTGGTAGGTTTGGCGCCAACTTTGCCACCACGGTACCTCCCCTCTCAGACATTACCTTTGTTATATCATAATTCACGCCTTAAATCTATACCTTTCTTGAGGCCCCACTTGAGCATTTGGAACTGTATGTAGATAAAGTTTGTAGTTAGTATTTTACTATTTTATTTGTGTAATGTAACTGAAATTCAGTTTTTATAGTTGGAATTTTAAATGGTTATCGTTGTAAGTAAATATTCATATTGGGGCACTTCTTTGACATAGAAACATAGTCATATCAGACAAGAATTGTCTTAAGTGATCAATCTTCAAAGTTGCCCCAAGGATTCGAAACCATTATGTTCAAAAATTCTGATTATTATCAACATAAACATAATCTACTTTTCCTTACTCATATCCGACACAAGATTTTTTTATGAAGACTTAAAAAATTTAGACAAATATTGTTCCAGGTCAACCAATTCATACCAATACCACAAGTAACACACATCTTTTTCATATCATTTACATATTAGAGCATAGGGCATGGTAACCCGTGTTAAACTTTAACACACTGCCACATCAGCTTTAACCTTAACTAAAAAAAACCCCTTATCATAACTCACCCTTAACTCACATGGGCGGTATGGTTAACACACCTTAACACACCAAAAAAGCATACCTTTAACGCACGTTAAGGGGTTAACGTGCCCCTTAACGCAGAGCCTTAACACACCAAGGCGGTATGGTTAACACACCTTAACACACCAAAATGTGAAACTTTAACACACAATTGCGTTAACCATACCGTGTGCTCTTATCATACTTTCAACAAAGAGACATTGATATTGATTACAATTGCTTGTCCTATTGTTTGAGTTATAGATCACAACTGCCATCAATCATAACATCAAATAATTTTTTAGCATTATCGACTCTACCAACCAAACACTACTCATGCATATGTATTGTAAAAGTCCATGATTTGCTTAACCCGTTTATAAGCGTCCCATAAGTAACTACAATCAGTTAATCACCCATTAATAAGTATGTCATAAGTAACTACATTCTTTTGCAATTGGTCAATCGAGGTACTGCTTGATGAAATTCATCGACTAAAAAGTCATATGATAATTAGTAGGGATTATTCCAAAAATGGCCCAGTCGCAGCCCTAACGCATCATGTTTTGCCCCGGTCAAACTTTTATTTCAAAAATAGCCCGGGTAACGGCAGTCTATGCTGTAAATCTGTTGGCTACTAAGATATGTAAACGTTTAAAAAAATTGATTAGTTTTATGCATGAGGTGTAACTTGGTAGCTAAGACGAGCACAATGTGTGCCTGAAGTGTGTGGAATACATGGCCACTCGCCCACTCGGTGCTTATATGAGGTCCTCCTCGTGGTTTCTTATGTTATTCTTACACCAATAGGATAGTTCATCATTGCTTTTTACATACCAAAAACCTTCTAGTAATAGTAATTGTTGTTTCATCTTCTGTTACTTTGACAAAAAGGACTAAATTTATATTGTAAAGTATACACTTTCATTTTAGTATATACACACTAGAAATACGGATTTTTACATAACAACTGCCAACTATATATCCCGGACTTTGAGAATTATGCTCTATGAGCATAATAACTACAGAACTATAGCGCAACTAGCACCTCCGTGGACTTGTGGAGGGTGCTAATTGCTAAGTAAAACTTACCCAGATTTCATGTGTTGGGATTTTTATTTTACTGGATTTTTCTTTTGGCTGTGGATAACCCCAAAGGCGAAGGGGTTTTACCAATAAAGCAAATCATAATCCACAATACTTCAAGCAAAATGGGATGATTCAGAATCTAAACAACGTTAGCAATATCAAGACCAAACAAGATACGTACTTTAGGCAGCAAATAATTCAATGCTCAGCTGAACGGGAAGCATGGGCGGAGGCACTTGTAGTTCAGGGGTAGCGGTCGCTACCCCTGAACTTTTATCCGGTAGTGGAAAAAAATTTTTTTTTTACGTTTTTCGTACTATATTTCGTATTTCGCTACCCCTGAAACAAATTTTCGCTACCCCTAAATAAATTTTCCAAGACCCATATCATTCTTTAAAAAAACTCCAAAAAAACTCCAAGGCCCAATCCCACTAAATGTTTAAAAATAAAGCCAAAAAAATATATATATAAAACCTTAAAAATAACTGATGATGACACGCCTTAAAAATAACTCCAAGGCCCATTCCTTAAAAATAACTCCAAGGCCCATTTTTAAACACGCCTTAAAAAGTTAAAAGTGATATGTTGATAGACAGCTTGTTCTCCACCATAAAAAACATACAAAACCTATCAATATAAAAGTCTACACAAGTTACTGAGTTAGAGACCAGAAGAAAAAAAAAACCTTAAAAGCTTCTGCTTCTGCCCTTCGGAGTTCGGCCCTTCCTGCCTTACAGCCTTAGGTAATTTCAAATTTTCAAGTCTATTTCATAATTTATTAATTTTCATTCTTAGTATTAGGGTTAATTTTGGTTGTGATTTCTGATTAGTGATTAGATTAGGAATTAAGGGTTAATTTTGCTTCTGCCCTTCGCCCCTTCCTGCCTTATGTAATTTTATATGTAATTAATTTTTGAAAGTCTAGACAAGTTACTGATTAGATTGTGGTTCAATTTTATATAGGGACTTGATTTTTGAAAGTTAAAACATGAAAAAACAAGTGCACATTGGCAATTTCTTTAAAAGAAAATTTCAAGAGGATGATGTTGGTTCTAATAATGTTGATGATATTAGTTCAACTCCTTCGGGTTCAATTCCTTCGGGTTCAATTCCTTCGGGTTCGATTCCAAATGGATTTGATTTGAATGATCTACCTTCGGACCCTTTTGATAGACTGTTGGGAATAAAATGATCAAAGTCAAAGAGCCTGCCAAGTCGATGAAGAGCCTGCTAGTTGATTTTGTTATGTACGAAGATGTTCTACCAGTACCTTCTGGGTAGAAGGTACTGCTAGCTAATGAAGAGCCTGCCAAGCTTATGTCAAGTCGATTAGATATTTTGTAATAGATATTTAGTTGAATTATTAGTCTTTGTACATTGTTATACGTTATGTAGAAGTAGAATAGTCTTCTGTGGTGACAGAAGAATATATCAGAGTGTACATGGGTAGTTGTATTTAATTGTAGGCGCCAATATAGTCAAAGTATAGTATTATATTCATCTACTTGACAACATGTAATAAGATATCCTTATCTTATAAAAGGATATCTTAGTCACTTCTTCATGCATGCATCTTTCACAACTAATAACCACAAACCAAACTATCTCTCAAGTAACTTAGTTACTTCGAATCACAAATCTTTTTACAATCATAGATTCAAGATTACTTTGTAATCCCGGTGATACTTAGATCATCCGTATTATTTCATCAATAATATTGAATCGTTTTGTGCTAACCAAAGTTGTGTTCTTTGTTCATTACATTCACTCATTTACTTAAACTCACCACCTTGTGTTCTTTTAAAGTGTGTTGTAGTAGATTCCGCATGCTAAACACATTCAATACATAAATATCTCAATCGAACAAACCAAAACGTTCCACAAGTGGTATCAGAGCTAGGCTTGATATTTACTATTTTAAAAGAAAAATGGATGTTGAACATATTCAAACCAATGTTGCAGCTAAACTTCCATTACTCAAGCAAAACGAGTTTGAAATGTGGAGACTAAGGGTTGAACAATACTTTCAAGTGCAGGACTATGCACTTTGGGAGATCATTGAACAAGGCAATTCATTTAAACCCCAAATCACCACTACAACAGTAAATGATGCTCTTGTAACAAGAATACAAGATCAACCATCAAATGCAGATGAAAAAGTTCAGAAGAGAAATGATCTAAAGGCAAGGAGTATGTTACTGATGACTATTCCAAATGATCAACTTCTGATCTTTAACAAATACAAAGATGCCAAAACCCTTTTTGAAGCAATTGTGGCTAGGTTTGGTGGTAATGATGCTACCAAGAAAACACAGAAAACACTTCTCAAACAACAATTTGAGAACTTCACAGCCACAACCAATGAGTCTTTGGACAGTATGTTCAATAGACTTCAGAAGCTTGCAAGTCAGTTAGCCATCCATGAAGTGATGATAACTCAAGAAGACCTAAACTCTAAATTTCTTAGGAGTTTACCTTCAGAATGGTCTATGCATGTCATTGTATGGAAGAACAAGTCAGATATTGACCAGATGAGTCTCAATGATCTCTACAACAATTTCAAAATAGTAGAGCATGAAGTAAAGAAGACTACTGGGTCAAGTTCTGGAAATATGGCTTTTGTTTCATCCCCAAGCATCTCAAAGGTTGATAATGAAGAACAAGGTAGCAGAGAAGAAGGTACTGCTAATACAACCTTTGGTACTGCTAGTACTTCTGGTAGTACCAAATCCATATTAGATGAAACAATTGGGTGTGCTTTTCTTACATCTCAGCACAATGGGTCCGTATTATCATTTGAAGACCTTCAAGAGATTCATCCTGATGATCTTGAAGAAATGGACATAAAGTGGCAACTTTCACTTTTAAGCATTAGAGCCAAGAAGTTGATGATGAGGACTGGCAAGAAGATTCTGATAGATGGAAATGAGCCTGCTGGCTATGATAAGTCAAAGGTGGAGTGTTACAACTGCCACATGAAAGGTCACTACTCTAGAGAGTGTAGAAGACCTAAGAAGAAGGATGACAAGGGTAGAGGGTTTGACAACAGGAATAAAGGAAGCTTTGAGAAGAAAGGAAGCTTTGAAAGCAAGAGTAAGGTTGTTGAAGTTGCAGAGCCAAAAGCAATGGTTGCTATTGATGGCATGGGTTTTGATTGGAGTTTCATGGGTGAAGATGAGTCAACTTCTGATGAATTGGCTTTGATGGCATTCTCCACCCCTGAGGTACAAACTATCAAATGTTCTAATAATTGTGAATCTCTTAAAGAATTAGAAATCATAAGTAAAGCTTATGATACAGAAGTATTAGAACACAGAAAAACCCAACAAACCTTATTTAACCATCAGTGTGGTCTGGCCAAACTGGAAAAACAACTCATTCACTATAGAGAAAATGAACTCACCTTTACTGATACAAAAAATGCTCTTAATAGACAAATATTTTTGAAAGATTCAGAAATAGAAATGGTAAGGACTGAGTGCACTAAAGTGACATTAGCTAGAGACAATATTCAACTGACTGTTACTAAATTGGAAAATGCTTCTGAATGTACTAGGAGCATAGTAGAGAATCAGATGAATAAGAGGATAAAATCAGGGATAGGATACAACAAATGTCCACCTCCTTATAGAGGAATTCCTTGTCCTCAAGGTAGTGACCTTGCTGCATCAGGTTTACATGAATTTGTTAACAAACCATTAGCTAAACCTGTAGTGATAAGTGAACCTTCTGAGAGTGCTAAGAATGTCTCACTCTCTAAGGTGCTCACTGAGAAGAGACCAGATGTCCTAATTATTGAGGATTGGGTATCTGATGATGATGAAGATGAGACTATTCCTAAGAAAGGAATCAAAGTAGGACCAACCAGTCCTAAGAAAGTAGAAGTTAAAGCTAAGGCCAAAACTGTTTTGAAGACAGTTGAAAGTTGTAAAAATTGTAATAACAAACCTAGGGGAAGCCAAAGAAATTGGAACAACCTAAAGTCACAACAATTAGGTGATGACTTTGTTATGTTTAATAAAGCTTGTTATTATTGTGGTAGCTTTAATCATCTTCATGCTTATTGTAATAAATGGGTTTCTGGGAGTAAATCAAAGTCTAAAACAAATGTTACTCACCCCAGAAAAAGTTTTGTTAAGTCTAACACCACAAATGTTAAACATACTGTTAGACAAGATAAGCCTGTTATTGCAAAACCAACTGATAAGGGTACAGGAAACACTTTTAAATATGTACCAAAAGTTGAGAAGAGTCCTATTCAAAAGATAAATGTGGTCAAAACAAAAGTTTGGAGTCCAAAAACCAAAGGTCCTGCTAGACCAAAAGGTCCTGCTAGACCACATGGTACTGCCAAAATTGGTACTGATAGACCAAAGACCACACAATGGATTAGAAGGGAAAGTGCTGTTAAGTCCTCAGCATGTTGGATTTGGAAACCAATCCAATCAAAAGGTGCATCAACAATCCTGAAAAGGTTTGACTTCATTGATGCAAGAGGCAAACCCAAGTCTGTCATGGCTTGGGTACCCCAAGGAAACTAATGTGTTTATTCATGTGCAGGAACATTCAACTGATATTGAAGATCAAGGATATGTTGATAGTGGGTGTTCAAGGCACATGACAGGCAACATGTCATTCCTCTCAGATTTCAAAACATTTGATGGAGGATATGTTACCTTTGGGGGAGGAATAAAAGGAAAGATCACTGGTAAAGGTACTATCAAAACCAGTAAAATAGATTTTGAAAATGTGTATTTTGTGAAAGAACTTCAGTTTAATCTTCTTAGTGTCTCACAAATGTGTGACAAAAAGAACAATGTTTTATTTACTGACAATGAATGTATGGTTCTTTCTTCTGATTTTAAGATGCCTGATGAGAGTCAGATCCTTCTTAAAATTCCAAAAAGGAACAATATGTATAGTGTCAATTTAAAGAACATTGATCCAAAGGAAGGTTTAACTTGTTTGGTAGCAAAAGCCTCATTGGATGAATCTATGCTTTGGCATAGAAGGCTTGGTCATGTAAACTTTAAAACAATCAACACTATTGCAAAATATGATTTAGTAAGAGGTTTACCCAAAAAGATTTTCCAAAACGACCAAACTTGTGTTGACTGTCTAAAAGGCAAACAACATAGAGCTTCTTGTAAGCCCAAGACCCAAAACTCTATTTCTCAGGCTTTACATATGCTTCATATGGATCTCTTTGGTCCTACTAATGTGTGCAGCTTGAATGGAAAGAAATATTGTCTGGTTGTTACTGATGACTATAGTAGATTTTCATGGGTTTTCTTCTTAAGATCTAAACATGAAACTAGTGAGATACTTAAAACCTATATCACTGAGGTAGAAAACCAATCTGATAAGAAAGTCAAAATCATCAGGTGTGACAATGGGACAGAGTTCAAGAATAGAGTTATGGATGACTTTTGCAAGGAAAAAGGCATAAAAAGAGAGTTTAGTGTAGCTAGAACACCTCAGCAAAATGGAGTAGCAGAAAGAAAGAATAGAACACTTATAGAGGCTGCTAGAACTATGTTAGTAGACTCTAAGTTGCCTATTTCATTTTGGGCTGAAGCAGTTGGTACTGCTTGTTATGTACAAAACAGGGTTCTTGTGACAAAACCACATAGAAAAACACCTTATGAACTTTTCTTTGGTAGAAAACCATCTTTAAGTTTTATGAGACCTTTTGGTTGTCATGTCACTATTCTCAATACCAAAGATCATTTAGGCAAATTTGATGGAAAAGCAGATGTTGGCTTTTTGATAGGGTATTCCTTGCAGAGTAAGGCCTATAGAGTGTTTAACACTTGCACTAGGCTAGTAGAAGAAAATCTTCACATAGAGTTTCAAGAGAAACTAGCAAATGTGAAAGGAGTTGGACCAGATTGGATGTTTGATGTTGATAGGCTTTCAGAATCTATGAATTATGTGCCTGTTTTAGGTACAAATACTAATGATAATACAGGTTCTGAAGACAATGTTGAAGCTCCTAAAGATCAAGATTACATCTGGATGCCAATTTGGAAAAGTATGGATCTATCTTCAAGTCAAGAAGGACCTTCAAACACAAGAAATGAAGGCAATGAAGAAGATCAAGGAACTCAGAATCAAGAGAATCAAGAAAGTGGTGCTAATGACAATGGTACTGCCAGTTCTTCAGATGGTCCTGCTAGTACAAGTATTGGTACTGCTGAGCTATTGAATGTTCAAATAGATGATTCTTTTCCAGAAGAGGTGGGGATTAGCAATCTTCCAACTACAAATGAAGTTCCTAAAACACCAAACACTAGAATTCTCAAAGATCACTCAACTGATGATGTGATTGGAAGCATAACTTCTGGTGTTAGAACAAGATCTCAAGTTGGTTTATCTCAAGTCTTATCTTCAGATGAAGAAGGGTTTATCTCCTCTATTTATGAAGAAAAGAATAATGATAATTCCAATATATGCCTGTTTTCATGTTTTCTATCTCAGGCTGAACCCAAGAACATAAACAAAGCTTTAGATGATGCAAGTTGGGTGGAAGCTATGCAAGAAGAGCTTCTCCAATTCAAGATTCAGAAGGTTTGGATATTGGTTGATTTGCCAAGAGGTCATAGGGCAATTGGAACCAAATGGGTGTTCAGAAACAAGAAGGATGAAAGGGGTATAGTGATCAGGAACAAGGCTAGATTGGTAGCACAAGGATATACTCAAGAGGAAGGGGTAGATTATGAAGAAGTGTTTGCTCCAGTTGCAAGACTTGAAGCAATTAGGCTTTTCTTAGCCTATGCTTCATTCATAGGCTTCACTGTCTATCAAATGGATGTTAAGAGTGCATTTTTGTATGGTGAAATTGAAGAACCAGTATATGTATCTCAACCTCCAGGCTTCATTGATGCTGAGTATCCAGATAAAGTTTACAAGGTTACCAAGGCTTTGTATGGCCTACACCAAGCTCCAAGGGCATGGTATGAAACATTGGCTTGTTTCCTACTAAAAAGTGGATTCCAAAGAGGCAGGATTGATCCAACTTTGTTCATCAAAAGGACAAAGAAAGACATCTTGTTAGTGCAGATTTATGTTGATGACATAATCTTTGGATCAACAAACCAAGACTTGTGTGTAGAATTTGAAAAACTTATGCATAGTAAGTTTGAAATGAGTTCCATGGGGGAACTTACTTTCTTTTTAGGTCTCCAAGTGAAACAATCAAAAGAAGGCATATTTATCAGCCAAGATAAGTATGTAGCAGAGATCCTAAGGAAATTCAATTTTGCTGATTCTAAGGTTGCAAGTACACCAATGGATCCAGACAAAGGGCTACTCAAGGATGCTGAAGGAGAAGATATGGATTTGCACAATTATAGGTCAATGATTGGGTCCTTGATGTATCTTACATCATCAAGACCAGATATCATGTTCTCAGTATGTGTGTGTGCAAGGTTTCAAATACATCCCAAAATCTCTCATCTTACAGCAGTCAAAAGAATCTTTAGATATCTTAAGGGTCAACCTAGGTTGGGTCTTTGGTATCCAAGGGAATCATCTTTTGAATTGGTGGCTTATTCGGATAGTGACTATGCTGGTGCAACTCTAGACAGAAAATCCACAACTGGTGGATGCCAATTTCTTGGTTGCAGACTAATCTCTTGGCAATGCAAGAAACAAACAATGGTGGCCAATTCTACAACTGAAGCAGAATATGTTGCTGGTGCAAGTTGTTGTGGGCAAGTTCTTTGGATCCAAAATCAAATGCTTGACTATGGGTACAATTTTCTTAACACCATTATTTATATTGACAATAGCAGTACTATTTGTATCATTAAAAACCCAGTTCAACACTCAAAAACAAAACATATTGAAATCAGACACCATTTCATAAGGGATTGCAATGAGAAAAGGTTAATTCAAGTTGTTAAAATTGATTCTGAAAAGAATTATGCAGACCTTCTCACCAAAGCTTTTGATTTAGGTAGATTCAAATATCTTGTAGGAGGTATTGGAATGATAAATCTTTGAAAATCATATGTTTTTGTTCATAAAATTAACTGGTATTGGATTTTAAACATGGTACTGCTAGTTAGTCAAAAGGTCCTGTTAGTTCATAATTGGTCCTGCTGATACAAAATTGCTATGTTTTGTTCATTTAAAGGCTTGAATGTTTAAAATGCTATAGATCAAGTGCTTTGCACTTTGTTCTTTTGGTTTGCAACTAACACATTTCAGGTTGATAACAAAACAAGAGTTCTTCCAGGTGCAACAAAAATTAAATTCATTTCAGGAGAGATAACAATCTCAGGGGAGGAATTAATAGCCCAGAATGGAAGAAAAACCAATTAGTGAAAGACAAGAGCATACAAGATGATGCAGAGTTGAAAAAGATAGAGTTAGATCACATATCTAGAAGGGATGAAGCATTTCTCAAAGGAGAAAGTTCTATCTAGATCAAACTAAGAAAGGTTTCAACTCAAAGGCATGACATTAGATGATTTCACTTGTTGAACCAATCATCCAAGATACACAGCATCATTGCCTTTCTAAATTTCCTCCATCCAAGGAAATTGCACCATCTTTGGGCCATCCTGGCTTTTGGTATTCAGCTCACCAAGTTTTCACAAACTTAAGAGTTGGCTAGTCCATAAGCAAACGGCTTTTGGTAAAGACAAATCAAATCCGTTGATGGTTGATAGTTTACCAAAAACTATATGGTTGTTAACTAACCATACTTAATTGTAAATAGTTAGCTAGTCCTTAAGCAAACGGCTTTTGGTAAAGACAACTCAAATCCGTTGATAGCTGGTAGTTTGCTAAAAACTATAAGGGATTTTTATAAAACTTTCAAAGGTACTGGTAGTACAAAAATGGTACTGCTAGAGTACAAAGGTACTGCTAGATAGCCGTTGAGCCTGTCAGAAAAAGTTTTAAACCGTTGGGCCTGGTAGTTAAAATTAGCCGTTGGGGTAGTTATGTAAATTACTGATGATTATATTATATTATATTTCACATATAAAAGATCTTTTTAACCGCCTTTTCAATTTCTTTTTATAATCTTTATTATTGTCGGTTAAAAGTAATTCTCTCATATCTTCTTTCATCAGTCATTATCATAATTCACACACACCTTTTATCTTCTACCAGTACTACCAACAGATCCCACCATCATATTCAAAATTTTCATTATGGCTTCCACAATTGATCTAGATTTTGTCCAACGTCACAATCAGTTAGCATTTTTGGAGAAGTCAGAGGATAATGCCTCATTTCATCAAGTAGTGGACTTTTTAAACAACTCCTACATCAGGTTTGCTTTACTAGTCAATCCCACTATTTATGAAAATCAAATTTTACAATTTTGGCAATCTGCTAAAATTAAAACTTCTGAAAATGGGGACCAAAGAATAAAAGCCAAAGTGGATGGTAAGCATTTGACTCTTATTGAGTCATCCATAAGAAGACATCTTCATTTGGATGATTCTGATGGTATTAGTCAATTACCAGATACTGAAATTTTTGAAAATTTACAAAGAATGGGGTATCATGCTGAGTCTAACAAACTTACTTTTCTGAAAAAGCATCTTACTCCACAATGGAGATTTTTGATTCACACAATCCTTCACTGTTTGAGCCAGAAGAAAACCTCTTGGGAGCAATTTAGTGGAAACATGGCTTCTGCTCTCATTTGCTTAGCTACAAACAGAAAATACAATTTTTCTAAATATATTTTTGAAGGGTTGATAAACAATGTGAAAAGTAAAACAAAGTTTTTGATGTATCCAAGATTTATTGGTTGCATCATTGGAAAACTACAACATGTGTTGCTTCCCACAGACTCAATTTATGACACACCAAAACTTTCTCACAAAGTATTTTCAAATATGAGAATTGGTTTTAGAGGGGAGGAAGTTCCACTTTTTGATGAAATGGTACCACAACATCCAGAAGAACCAACACCATCTGCTGATACACAATCATCTAGTTCTTCACATGGTTTCATTTCACAAACACATCAACAATCACCAATACCATCTCCAGTACCATCAGCAACACCACCACCATCACCACATCATATATCACAAACCCAATCACCTCAGACAATGCAAGAACTGAAAGACAAGGTGAAGTTCTTAGAGAATGCTCTTAAAAGTCAAAATGAAAGGTTTTCTAAGATCAACATCAAATTGGTCAAGAGGGTCAAGAAATTGGAGGGTGAAGTGAAGAAGTTACAGGGTAAAAAGTCTGCAAAGGTTGTTTTATCTAGTTCTTCACAGTCAGATGCTGATAGGATAGATCACTCTTCCAAAAAGGGGAGGAAGGATAGGTCTGAAGATGTGAATGAAGAGGAGGAACAGGCTCAATTTGAATTCCATGATGGAACTCAAGTTTATGATGAAGAGCCTGTTGGAGCAGGGCAAGAGCCTGCTAGGGCAGAAGAAGAGTCTGCTAGGAGAGAAAGGCTATTGGCTATGGGGTATAAAGGGTCTGCTGAGAGAGTGTACAAGAGAAAGAGGGTTTTAATTGCTGATGAGCAATCTTCTGCTCCATCACAAGATTCAACTCCAAAGGATAAGGGCAAAGGTATTATGATTGAAGATGAGCCAAAGTCCAAGAAGTTGAAAAGAACTCAGCAAATTCAGATGGTTTTAGGAGAAGAAGAGGCCAAAAGAGTTCAAGAAGAAGAGCTAAAAGCTAATGAAGCTTCAAGAATGCTTGAAGCAATGAAAGAGCAGAAAGATGCTGAAGAAGCTGCTCAAGCTCTTATTGATTCTCAAGCTGCACAAATATTTGATGCACAACTACAATGGATTATCTCTATTGATCCAATTGTAAGAGGTCAAGCTTCTGTGTATGTGGATGATGAGTCTCTCAGTGTAGAAGAGAAGACAGCCAAGCTAGAAGAATTCATCACCAAAAAGTATAGAGAAGAAGCCTTAAATGATGTATTTCAGCAGATCATGCAGTATAAGGAGAAAGGGTTTAAATTGCCACATGATCAGAAAGAACAGATGAAGTTCTTCAAGTTATATCTGAAAAGGTCAGCAAATTGGAAGGATCATCAACTCAAAAGAAAATCATTTGAAGAGTTGCAGCATCTATACATTGAAGCATACAAGAAGAACCACTGCACTCCTCCTGAACACACACAAGAAAGGTCTTCAAAGAAGAAGGAAGATGCTCAGAAGAAAGAAGTAGCAAAATTGGACACAGAGCAAGTAAGTAAAATGTTGATTACTTTGCCTACTATCATTCATGCTGATCCAATTAGGTCTAGACACCCTATAATTGATTGGGAAATACACCATGATAGATTTGGTAAGTCATGGAAAATATCAAGGGTTGGGGGACAGTCTGCTATCTTCAAGAATTTTGAAAATCTAGTTAGAGCATCTGACAGAGCAGATTTAGAGGAATTGTGGAATCTAGTGCAGATTAGGCTAGCCACAAATTCTAGCAATGATGTTAAGGAACAGGAATTATGGGTTGAATTCAATAGGATGTTTGATCCTGATCCCAAAGATGATTATTGGAAGTTTCCATATTATGATCCATCTACAACCTGGGAATTCCTAAGTCATTGCAGTGTTCATCATTTGTACACATCAAGTGGGATTGAACTCTTTATGTTGGCTGAGAAAGAGTATCCACTTAGTTATGAAGTGCTCTCAACTATGATCTCCAAGAGATTAAGGTGTGACAAAGATGATGAAAACTCAGAAATTGTTCAAAGTTTGCTAAGGAGCATATTTGAACAATCTGAAAGAAAAAGGAAGGATAGGAAGTAAAGGTTTTTGGAAGAGTTCTCAAATCCTCAAGGTATGTATTTTATTCATCAGAAACTTGTGTATTTTAATGGAAATAACAAGTTTAGGGGAGGATTGTTGGGAATAAAATGATCAAAGTCAAAGAGCCTGCCAAGTCGATGAAGAGCCTGCTAGTTGATTTTGTTATGTACGAAGATGTTCTACCAGTACCTTCTGGGTAGAAGGTACTGCTAGCTAATGAAGAGCCTGCCAAGCTTATGTCAAGTCGATTAGATATTTTGTAATAGATATTTAGTTGAATTATTAGTCTTTGTACATTGTTATACGTTATGTAGAAGTAGAATAGTCTTCTGTGGTGACAGAAGAATATATCAGAGTGTACATGGGTAGTTGTATTTAATTGTAGGCGCCAATATAGTCAAAGTATAGTATTATATTCATCTACTTGACAACATGTAATAAGATATCCTTATCTTATAAAAGGATATCTTAGTCACTTCTTCATGCATGCATCTTTCACAACTAATAACCACAAACCAAACTATCTCTCAAGTAACTTAGTTACTTCGAATCACAAATCTTTTTACAATCTTATATTCAAGATTACTTTGTAATCCTGGTGATACTTAGATCATCCGTATTATTTCATCAATAATATTGAATCGTTTTGTGCTAACCAAAGTTGTGTTCTTTGTTCATTACATTCACTCATTTACTTAAACTCACCACCTTGTGTTCTTTTAAAGTGTGTTGTAGTAGATTCCGCATGCTAAACACATTCAATACATAAATATCTCAATCGAACAAACCAAAACGTTCCACATAGACCACCGATTACGGTGTTGGATATGATGGGAAGTTATGGTAACCCAAGGAGCCAAAAGAATGTCATTACTAATCGACATCATTTTGAGGTTGAGGTTTTTAATACGGTTTTGGATATGCAAATTCAAGAATTTGAGAACCGGTTCAATGAGGTATCAACTACATTGGTAGAAAATTTGTCGGGTTTAAATCCTTGTAATGGGTTTTCTAAGTTTGACATATCTAAGATAGTAGCCTTTTCTGAGATGTATCCGGTTGATTTTAATATGAACGATAGGGGGTGTATTTTGGGTGAGCTTAAAGTCTTTTATCACTCGGTAAAGGAAGATGATAGATTTTTGAATTTGGATGGGATTTGTCACCTAGCTCGGGTAATGGTGGAAACGGGAAAAAATCTCTCATTTCCTTTATTTTATCGGATTTTGAAGCTTGCATTGGTTTTACCGGTTTCAACCGCAACTGTTGAAAGATGCTTTTCTAAAATGAAGCTTATTAAAACGGATTTGCGGAAACGAATGGGGGATGAATATTTGAACAATGCTATGGTAAGTGCTGTTGAAGGAGAGACATTTGACGAAGTAACGAATGAGGATGTAATGGTTCGTTTTCAAGCTATGAAAGACCGAAAAGGAGATTTTTGAGATCTATTAGGTATTTGTTTAACTTATTTTATTATTGTGTTTTTTTAATTATTTAAATGTACGGTTAAAAAAAAAATTATGGTTAACTTTTTTTTTCCGCTACCCCTGAAGTTTACTCCTGGCTCCGCCACTGACGGGAAGAGACAACAGAACCTAAAGGTTGATTTTTGGTCCGAGATTAATTGGTTGTGCCGGTTAAAGCCCACCAACCAGAAGGTCAGCCGCAGGAATCTTGCAAAAGATGTGGCTTTGTTTCACATGCACATAAACTGATAAAAGATAGACAAACGTATAACACCACCATTTTTTGAAACTAAAGCCAGCAAATATGGGCGGGTTGGAAAGTGGGTCAAAATCGGTTTTAAATTAAAATAATAATAATAATAATAACAATAACAATAACAATAACAATAACAATAAAAAGAAGTGTAAAGTGTAATCAAGTTGATCGCACAAACACCTTCAAGCATTTTAGAAGTTAAGAAATATTTAACTTGTTAATTGCGATATAATAAATTTCCTACACCTTACTTTAAGAAAAGCGACTTGGTGAGGTTCTTTCTAGATGAGCCATTTGACCCTTGGACATAAATTAACTGGAAAATGGGTCAAAATCTTTAGGCAAACATGTCAAATTACCACCTCTACAAAGACCTCAGGCTGCAACATGAATCCTAATTTCAGATTTCCTGCGCAGCTTCCAAAATACAAATAAATGCACACAGAAAAAGAAGAAGAACCAGAATTCGCATTTCCTAATTTCGTCATACCTTTTATGAACATAATGGAGATAACATACCAAAATGTTGATTTTTGGTCCAGCAGTAAAATGGATACTCTTTACAGATTGGGTAACAGGTAAGGCAAAAAATGCGCAATTTTGGTTTAGGTGACTCAAAAACAATTGCTAAACATCCTGAATATTGAGTATAGATGCACTCATGCACATACCAACGTATTACAATAAGAACTCAACTTTTCAAGATGTTCATGCATCTTTTTAACTAACGCTATATGCAATGACTCTCGCCCGTTTCCTTAACAGGTCGTTCTATCAGCTAAAGCCATTTGAGTATTTGACCCGTTAGACAAAAGACATAACTCAAAACGACCATTTGCAGGTAAACATGCAGATACAGCCTATAACCTTACTGGAACCAACGGTCCAATGATGATTCATGGGTCATTCGTTATAATGAGTGCAGACATGAAGAAAAACGAAAGAATATGCACATTTAAAGACAAAACTTGAGCTTTTAACTAATATAACAAATAACATAATGCTAACTAGAAATTCAAACATCCACACTGTTAAAATTTTTAGGATTTATGAAATTCAAGCACACCCCAATTACTATCATCATGCACATAATATAGATCAAGAACATATAATAATAATGTAAGTACATCAGATCAAGAACAAAACCAAAGTTAACAATTTATTGTTATGATCAAGATCAAAAAAAAAAAAAAAAAAAAAAAAAAAAAAAAAAAAAAAAAAACATTCAAAAAGATAAACTTATAGTATCACTTTAACCTCCTAAGTTGCACGCATAAAAGCATAACTCGCCAACTTTTTGCCTACAGTCTCATACATTTTGGCCAACTAGTTTACGAGATCCAAAATCACAAAACACATTAATACACATAGAATAAACACAAATTTCAGATTGTATGGCAAGCAAATGCAACCTTGAAGTAGGTGATAGTAATCTATAAGATTTGAACATTAGACATGAATGCCAGATCCCAAACCCTGCCGAGACTTGAAAAGTTCTAGATTGATCATATTACCTACCAAACCCACACTGTGGCCCGCAGCCCCGAGTAACTATGGAGAGTGGTAAGTGAAACTTCCCAAAATCTCATCTCCTATGATGTATCTATTATTGGTCTCCAATGATAGTTATATCTCATATTTATGAAGAAACTGAAGTTTCTACCAAAATTTTATGCGTTTATGGTAAACATGCAGATACAGCCTATAACCTAACTGGAACCAACGGTCCAATGATGATTCATGGGTCATTCGTTATAATGAGTGCAGACACGAAGAAAAACGAAAGAATATGCACATTTAAAGACAAAATTTGAGCTTTTAACTAATATAACAAATAACATAATGCTAACTAGAAATTCAAACATCCGCACTGTTAACATTTTTAGGATTTATGAAATTCAAGCACACCCCAATTACTATCATCTTGCACATAATGTAAGTACATCAGATCAAGAACAAATTCAAGCACTTTTAACTAGAGGTTGTAAATTGGATACTCTTGACAGGTTGGGTAACACGTCAGGTAAAAATGTGCCACTCTAGTGCAGGTCATGTTAGGCAGACTCAAAACACTTGCTAAACATCGGAGAGATGAGTATAATCACAAATTCTAAAGTATCACAATAAGAACCTACTTTTCGAAATAAAGTTTTATGCTAATAGTTCAATCTATTAGCTTAAGCCATATGAGTATTTGACCTGTTAGACAAAAGATAACTCAACTGGATCTGACTCGATATAATACAAAAATAATAAGCATCGTAATAAGTCATGGTAAACCCTACTCTGAGATTGGACTAAATTAAGCAAATCCAACCAGTTCTAGAACTGAAGTATGAATGTCAAAATAGCATAGATGCTCATGAGTTACACATAATAATAAAGAGCGTACTAATCATACGATTCAAAGAGATCATCATAGAGTAAATTTTTGCAAAAGTATCTCTTAGTCAAAAAAAGGTTTACGAATCACCATAAGCCACGCCAAGTTATCATCCCATATGAGAATATCCATAAGCTCCAATCCAAATGGCGAGCAGTGACGAATGCAAAGCAAACCTGTATATACCACGTACATAAGTCAATGATACAACTGTAAAATCAAAGATATAAAGGAATATGGACCCATTTGCGTCGATATGTATTTTTTTTTGTTTAGCAGAAGAGATTGCAATATAAAATATCCAAGGTTGTCCTATATAAACTTTGAGTGCTTAGCTATTACCAAAACTGAAGTACAGGATGAATCGAATCCATTTTCCATATTCAAAAGTTGAGGATAGTTATTTTAGAGACTTCACTCTTAAAGCTAATTTTGTTGAGGAATTCAACAATCGTCAGACAACCCCTGTTTGGATTTTCGGGCATGCTTTAACTGAGGATCATCGCGAGTACGGAGTCCTGTATGGCCTTAGGTTGGATATTCAACCAATCTTACGGCCTGCACCAGAATGGAGGGACAATCCTAGGTTTGTTCGTACTACTCTGCTTGATGTTAATGGTAGCCATTTTCTCCTTATGTTAACAGCAATACCACAAGAAAGTTTTTCTTGTTGTAAATCCTTTTGAACAACTGACTCACTTGGTTGATTTACCCCCCAACCCCAAATGCTTTTAATACAGCCTCACCATGTTAGTATCCACACCAATCCGGATTCCACTTATCGTATTGTTTATGTTAGACTCGTTGATGGGCAACCTCTTTATCATTACTATTCTTCACTTGTTGGTGAGTGGGTTGCCGAGGTGTCCGTCCGAGTTCGTGACGACTTTCCAAACTTTGTTTCAAACATTCAACTTCTTGATGTACACCGTGCATGGTTGTACACCCTCTACCTTCAAAAAGGTGTACCCATTCCTTATTACTGTCGTACACATGTTATTGAACGTTTTGGTGGTGATAGACAAGGGGAGTCTTCCACATTGTTTTATGTTGGCGATTGGGCGGTCATTTATACGTGTACGTTGTGGCCCAATAACGATGTTGTGTTTCTCGGCGTTTATCTTTTTAGGCTGACAGATGTTAGTCGGGGTTATCAGTTTGTGACTTTTATGCCTCTTCCCCCTCAGCTTAGAGAGGTCAATGGGTTTTTGAATATTGGTGCTAGGGTCATCAATGGTATCCTATACATATATGTCCAAACTCGTGGCAATATCACCTCACAGGACTCACCACCCTCCATCTATGTTTTTAGACTCCATATTGAAGAGATTGCAATATAAAATATCCAAGGTTGTCCTATATAAACTTTGAGTGCTTAGCTATTACCAAAACTGAAGTACAGGATGAATCTCTTCAATATGGAGTCTAAAAACATAGATGGAGGGTGGTGAGTCATGTGAGGTGTTATTGCCACGAGTTTGGACATATATGTATAGGATATCATTGATGACCCTAGCACCCATATTCAAAAACCCATTGACCTCTCTAAGCTGAGGGGAAGAGGCATTAAAGTCACAAACTGATAACCCAGACCAACATCTGTCTGCCTAAAAAGATAAACGCCAAGAAACACAACATCGTTATTGGGCCACAACGTACACCTATAAATGACCGCCCAATCGCCAACATAAAACAATGTGGAAGACTCCCCTTGTCTATCACCACCAAAACGTTCAATAACATGTGTACAACGGTAATGAACATGTGTACAACGGTAATAAGGAATGGGTACACCTCTTTGAAGGTAGAGGGTGTACAACCAGGGACGGACTTATAGTGTAAGTATGGGGGGCCGGTGCCCCCCATGGCTAGCCGAAAAAGTTGAAATTTTAGTGTAATTTTTATAAAATTTTGACCTTTTTTCGAAAGTGACCCCCACCCAAAACTCAAATTGCCCCCCACCCACATACTAAGACCTAACATTCAACGCTCTAAAGCCTTATAAACCCTTCATCTCTAAGTAAAAATACTCGATTTATCATTACGATTTTTTTTTTCCGCATTTTGTTGTTATTGTCAAAAAAAAAAAAAAAAAATTTGCCCCCCACATCCATTTTCCCTGGGTCCGTCACTGTGTACAACCATGCACGGCGTACATCAAGAAGTTGAATGTTTGAAACAAAGTTTGGAAAGTCGTCACGGGCTCGGACGGACACCTCGGCAACCCACTCACCAACAAGTGAAGAATAGTAATGATATCTTGGCTGCCCGTCAACGAGTCTGACATAAACCATACGATAAGTGGAATCCGGATTGGTGTGGATACTAACATGGTGAGGCTGTATTAAAAGCATTTGGGGTTGGGGGTAAATCAACCAAGTGAGTCAGTTGTTCAAAAGGATTTACAACAAGAAAACTGTCCTGTGGTATTGTTGTTAACATAAGGAGAAAATGGCTACCATTAACATCAAGCAGAGTAGTACGAACAAACCTACGAATGTCGTTCCATTCCGGTGAAGGCCGTAAGATTGGTTGAATCATCTTTCTACCATCATCCAACCTACGCGATGATCCTCAGTTAAAGCATGCCCGAAAATCCAAACAGGGGTTGTCTGGCAATTGTTGAATTCCTCAACAAAATTAGCATTAAGAGTGAAGTCTCTAAAATAACTATCTAACCTACGGATGCCTAAAACTTCCGGGAGGTCGAGTGTTGAGTTATGTAAAATCATAGAAGTTATTTCCTCCGGGAGGGTTTGGAGACGGTTTAATGGTGTCCATTTTTTTTTTTTTTTTTTTTTTTTGTGCAGGATTTTAAGGATGGTGATGGACTGGTTTCTTTTTGTTTGGACAGGGATACAGTTTGTGTTTTAATTCACACGCTTGATGGATCATATTTATTTCACAAATATACTTGATTCTTTAAAATATTCATGCTATTCGTTAAGGGGCTGCAGCCCAGTCGCTAAAAGTGATGGGTTTTTCTGGCCTGAAATTAGCGATTTTTTTGAAATAACCCGGTCGCCCGGTGACTAAGAAAGCGAAATGTGGCACTTTTCATACATTAAGCGACTTTTTTTAGCGACTTTTCGCACATTAAGTGACCTTTTTTAAAAAATTTTTAAAAAAAATTAACTTTTTTTTAGAAATTAATTTTTTTAGAAAAATGAACTTTTTTTTTCTAAAAAAATAGATATCGAAAAAAATTTTAATTTTTCTAAAAAATTTAATTTCGAAAAAAAAATTAATTTTTTTTCGAAATTATTTTTTTTTCAAAATTAATTTTTTTAGAAAAATTAATTTTTTTTTCGAATTAATTTTTTTTTAAATTAATTTTTTTTCGAAATTAATTTTTTAAGAAAAATTAATTTTTTTTTTTCGAAATTATTCTAACAGTACTATCTTTTACTCTAGTAGTAGTATTCTTGTACAAGTATAATCTCCAACACCAGCAGTAGTATAAATTACTCTAACAGTAGTATCTTTTACTCCAGCAGTAGTATTCTTGTAGCAATAGAATCTCCAACACCAGCAGTAGTATAGAATACACTAGCAGTAGTATGACACTTAGAGTATTTTCCGTTTAGCACCATGAGCAGTTGTATCTATTCTGAGCAGCAGCATCTCAAAACCCAACAAAAAATTAATTTTTTTAGAAAAATTAATTTTTTTTTAGAAATTAATTTTTTTAGAAAAATTAATTTTCTTTTTCTAAATTAATTATTTTTTCGAAATTAATTTTTTTAGAATTTTTTTTTCGAAATTAATTTTTTTAGAAATATTAATTTTTTTTCGAAATTAATTTCTTTAATTTTTTTTTGAAATTAATTTTCTTAGAAAAATATTTTTTTTTTCGAAATTTAATTTAAAAAAAAATTAATTTAAAAAAAAATTAATTTCGAAAAAAAAATTATTTTTTAAAAAAAAATTAATTTTTAAAAAGGTCGCTTAATGTGTGAAAAGTCGCTGGAAAAAAGTCGCTTAAAAGTACACATAGTGGGCTATGACACAAAGTATAGCTTTAATGATTGGGCGCCACTTTTTAAGTGCCACATGTCGCCTTCTCAATTTTTGAAGAAAAGTCGCCGGGCGACCGGGCTATTTCAGGAATGTCGCTAATTTCGGGCTAGAAAAACAAACACTTTTAGCGATCGGGCTACAAAATTAATTGCCCCTTTCATTAATTGATAAACAAACAAATAAAAAAAAGAACTAATGAAAAGAATTGTTGGGAATCGAAAAAATGCTAAGGCTGGATGCACTAAGGAGGGTCGATCCCTCCCATTTTTTCTGCCACGTCAGCTTTCTCTCTCCACCGACCTTCAGGCGATTGGGTGCCCCAGTAAAGGCTGTTGATATAAATAATGCCTAAACACGTTATTAATATTTTTCGATATCTCTACGTTTTGATAATCACAAAATGTAAAATCATTAATCGGAAAATTATGACGTAAACAAGTATTTAGTTGTAAATATCTATTTCTACAACTCAAATCACTTAAGGTATGAATGAACTAATGCTTAATGCATTATATGATCAAAGGAACATTTTCTTAATAACTAGATTTTTTATAAAACATCAAAAACATTTTATATATTTTTGAAAAACATTTTTGGCATTAAATAAAAATGTTTAATCTTTTATAAAAATATGAATTCAAATTTTTAACCAAAATCAGTTAAAATGTTCCAGAAAAACATTCCCCACAAAAGGACAAAATTGGCCAACGGACAGAAGGGGCGGCCCCCTTAATTATTAAGGGGACCGCCCCCTATTTAAGGGGACCGCCCCCGCTCCAGTAGACTTCCAGCTGTCCAAATTTTCTCCTATAAATACCAGTCTTCTCCTGGACTTTTACTCACCTTTTGCACCCCAAACTTTCTGATCTAAATCTTGTAAATACTTTCTAATAATCCTTTGATCATATAATCTTAAGCTTTGGTTTCCAAGTGATCCAAGCTTCCCTCATTCAAGTGCAAAAGAAGAATACTTCTATCAATCAAGATTAGAAGTATTACAACTTAGTATCTTCTTGTTACTTAAGTTGTTAGTTTAACAAAGTTTGTAAATCATTCATTCATTTGTGTAAGGTGTGTATAGTAGATTTGTGTTGTATGTAAGTAGTGAAGAAATTGTATAAGTAGTTGTGGTATAGAAGTTGTGAAGACATAGTGTAGAAGTTGTGAAGCCGCGGAGTAGAAGTCGTGAAGCCGTAGCTTTGAAGTCGTGAAGTCCTAGTGTTGAAGTTGTGAAGCCATAGCGTTGAAGTTGTGAAGTCCTAGTGTTGAAGTCGTGAAGCCGTAGCATAAAGGTTGTGTAACGGTCGTGTTGAAGCATTGAAGTCTTAGTCGTGAAGTCCTAGTGTTGAAGTCGTGAAGCCGTAGCATAGAGGTTGTGTAGCGGTCGTGTTGAAGTTGTGAAGTCTTAGTCGTGAAGACATAGTGTTGAAGTCGTGAAGCCGTGGCATAGAGGTTGTGTAGCGGTTGTGTTGAAGTCGTGAAGCAGTCGTGAAGCCGTTTTGAAGTAGTTGTGAATTAGTCGTGAAGAAGTTGTGTTGTGAAGTCGTGAGATTGGTTCTAGCTACGAATAGAACTCGACATTTAGCTTTGTGTCGTTAAGCCGGTGTAAGCCAAAGTCGTGTAAGGTTTTCTCCGCCATAAGGGAGCTTATTGAAGTTGTGAAGAAAACTCTCGAGCTCGGTGCTCGGGGAGTGGAGTAGAGCAAGGAAGGTGTCCTTGTAGCCGAACCACTATAAATCTCTCGTGTCTCGATTAGATCTTTCCATACCTTATTTACTTCTTTATTTATATCGTCATTACATTCATACACATAGGATTATATAACTGCTCGTATTTATTAGAGATCGACTTCACATAAAGATCAATTTGAAAATCCATTCATGAAACCAAAACATTTACAATCAATTTAAAAGAATACATATATAACTAACAATAAGATTTAAGTTTTAACAAACTTGAATAAAAGTTTTTAAAAGAATACAAAGTTTTTATAATAAATTAAAAAGACATAAAACTATTCAACCCCCCCCCCCTTTCTAGTTTTCCACAATTGGTATCAGGAGCCACGTCAATCAAGATTTTTAAAATATACTGTATTTTAAAACTTGAAACGATCTATGGAATCCGAAAAATATTTAGAAGGGGAATTTTTGCAAACACCACCACTATTTGAAAACTATACTTTTCTTGAATGGAAAAATAAATTTGAAAATTATGTGAAATCAATTGATCTGGATCTTTGGCATGTCATTTCGATTGGTGATTTTCAACCAACAAAAACAAATTTTGAAAGTCAAACAAAACCGGATTTTGAAACTCAAAATGATATTTGGAAAAATCTCTTAAACATTCATCAAGAAAAATGTCAAGCCAAAGATGAGGATTTTGATCTTGTACATGAATTGTTTATTTTAGAAAAATTAATAGATAAACACTTAGATAAAATAGATACATGTGCTACTAGTTCAAATGTTGTTAATGAAGGTATTAACGACGAAGGCTACATGGATCAACTCCAAAGTGAACTTAATCCAATGTCATGGAGTGACATAGACGAAGGAGAAGATCATCATCCGATATGTGACGAATGCAAACTTGATAAAGCTCCAAATAAGGTACAATCCAAAACCGAACATTTTTGCTTTGATCCATTCATTTTAGAATTTTCAAAACTAGAAAATGAGTTTAAACATCTTTGCAACATAGATCTAAAAACTATGTCTAAACATAAATCATCAAAAACTTTTGAAAATAATCTTGAAAAAGAAATAATTTTAGAAGATAAAATGTCTAGATTAGAAAGTAATATTGAAATTGATCTAGAATGCAAAATATGTCAAGATTATAAACTTGAAATTAAAAGATTAAATGAAAGAGCAAAAATATTAGCTAAATTTGAAGAAAGTTCCAAAACTCTTAAATTCTTACTAAGTTGTCAAAAGCCATTTAATGATAAAACCGGTTTAGGATTTAATTTGGATAACTCTTCAACAAGTAAATCAAAACAAATCATAAAACCTAGTAGAGAAATTTAGATATAAGGTTGTTTACTGTGATTATAATCTATGAATCAAGAAATCCATTGTTTGTTCATCAAAACAAACTATCAAGGAATTCTTGTACTTCTTGGTGACATCTTCTCCACGTGCACATAAATGCAATGGATGTCCCCAACTAACCATCTCGGACCCATGAGAATCTGGGTACCAAGTTGTTTTATTTGATTAGGTGATGAACGCAAAATGAAATGTTACTCAATCTTGCGTTAACCTACTCATATTCAAAACACGCACATGAGGATTTTTTAATCTACAAAAATGAGGATGGAACGAAGTGGTACTCATCTATTATTCACTACCTCGTATCATGAAGAAATATTGGACCTGAGATAAGTCTTCTTTTTAAACTCTCCTGAGTAGTTACTCCTTGCATATAGCTATGATAATCATTGCATTAAGATATGCTTAGTTTGATAGGTTGCTATGCCCTCACACTATTTGTTATATTACTTGTTAATTAGCTAGATAACCTTAAGTTAATCCTCCTAAGCATTAAACAAAGTGTTCTCTGTTGAACATATAAGATTTAGTCATTACTATCATTTAAATCGCATAATTTGTTGAAAGGGATAGCATGAGACAATAGTCTTGATCAATCAAGCATGAAATTTTTTCAACAAATCTTTTTATACATGCAAATCTTCATATTTTGGAAAATGATCTTTCAAAAAGATTTTGTCACTTCTCTACTAAACATGTTTTTATCAAAGCCAAAAAGTGTAACAATCTATTTTTATATCCTCATAAAAACCTTTGAAACAAATTCGAATCTACATTGTTGAAACAATTTTTACAAAACCTTTTTCTCAAACATTGTTGAATAATGCCCAAAAACACTTACTCAAATCATGCTTGATCCAAGTCTAGAAATCTATGCTATCACTAATTTCCCATCACATAGACACTTGTTGGGATTAATTAACTAGCTAATTAATCGTCATAATAATGATAGCATAAATTACTTGGTAATAATATGTTGTTCTTCTTGTTCATATATACATATATGCTTCTTGGTAAATGAGTAGGTTGCATGATAATTAAAATTGCTTAATTGAATGTGCTTAGCATACATGAGTCATTAAATTTTAAATTGCCTCAAAAAGAAGTTGGACTTGCTTGAAACTGAACTAAAAAACACAACCTTTTTCTACAAATTTCTGCCAAAAACCCATTTTCAGGAATCTGGAAGTCAGCAGATGGGCGGCCCCCTTAAATAACTAGGCGGCCCCCTTAATCATTAAGGGGACCGGCCTCTATTTAAGGGGACCGGCCATCTGGAGATCCGGATTACTGTTTCCTTTTTCAATTTCCAACCCATTTTATTCCATACTTCCCAAAATTCACAAACACATTTTGTCATAAACCACCCACCAAAATTTACCTTCCTAAACCACATCATTCCTTCACTATAAATGCACCTTCCCATCATAAATGCCCATTCACATCATCCACTCAAACATGTCATCCTCCAACTACCCAAAATCAAAACCTTCAAGAGTTGCCAAAATTTCGGTGAGACCAATTTGGAGAAGGAAGCTTGAAACTTGCCATACCCCAACTAATGATGTTGTTCAAACACATAACCAATCATCCACTCCTAACCCTTCATCTCCCTATGATCATTCCCAAAACCTCAATCCAAACCTCATCCACACTCAACCCACCTATTCATCAAAAACACTCACCACTCTTGGAACATCCACTTCATCCACATCACCATCCTCATCCACTCATGATTACCCAAGTTCACAAACATCTCCACCACCAAGAGTGTCACCACCACCTCCTACCAATTCACATGCTACTCCTATGTTGCATGTGCAAACATCCATCCCTCATAACAACAACACTTTACCACCAACACCTTCATCCGAACACTTGAAGTTCATTGAGGAACTCAAGGATGCTCATGAGCTTAGTGCTCTTCTTGCCCTACACCTAGCCCAAAGAAACCTTGATCAACCTCCATCTAGCTCTCCCACATCACCCTACAACCAAAACCAAGTTGAGAAACATGTCAATAATTGTCCTTGTTGCATCTTTCTTCAACAACAAACCATTGCTCTTAATGAGCACTTTACTTGGATTGAGTATCTTCTCACTAGATCCAATCCAATATCCCCAATTGAACAACATCAAAACCTTCATCCATCATGGTCCACTCCAAGCTCTCCACCTCAAATGTCACCACCATCACCATCCACAACCTCCACACACCCAAACATATACCTTCATTGATTCAATTCACTCACCCTTTCATTTGTCCCTCATTTCAAAAACCACTTTCATTATCAAGCAAGTCAAATGGATTTCTTAGGCAAATTAGAATTCTCTAACAAATTTATGCTTTAAGCACTATGTATGTTGTAACAATGATTATGTTTGTCACATAATCATTTTAAATTAATGAATGTTTGTTTCTTTCTTTCCTATATATGTTTGCTATGAATGTGTTGTTTCTTTTCTTGTTTAATTAAGATATATGCTTATGACATGCTTATAATATGATTTTAGTAGTTTACATAAAACCATTTTTCTTTTTAATAAGTTTTTGTTATTATTTAATCATTCTTAATATACATAATCCAAATGGAACTTGCTGCAAAAACACCCTAAAAATGACCTTTTTTTGAAATTTTTCAAATTTGGTCGCCTGGGAAATCACCAGATGGGCGGCCCCCTTAATTCCTTAGGCGGTCCCCTTAATTTTAAGGGGGCCGGCCAACAATTAAGGGGACCGGCCATCTGGACAGTAAATTTTACTGTTTTCTTTTGCATCTTGTGACCACTTTTACCTAGCCCCAGCTACCATTACCCTTAATGCACGAGCTGAACTTGGAATATTACCACAAAACCTCCACAATTTGCCTAAATCAACCACATTTTCACAATATAAATACCCTCCTTACAATTACCTTTCACCTCATCAACCATCACCTTCATCAAACACCCATTTTCATCCACCATGTTGTCACCAAAATCATCCATCTCTAAGACTCCAAGAAAGCAAAGACTTGTCATCACACCACCAAAACAACTCTTCAGTGACCTCACCCAAGATGACATCAAAACTCCATCACCACCACCTCAAAATTCATCCCCAAGTGCACCTAATGCACCATCAAAAACACCCTCTACCCATGGAGCTTCATCTTCCTCCATTCCATCCACTTCATCCATCAATGACTACATCCATACTCACCTAACATCATCACCAAAAATATCATCACCACCATCCACTCAAGAACCTCCATCCACTCAACTTGCCATTTCCTTATCACCCATTACACCACTTGTTTCTCACTTTTCATCTCCACCAAACCCACAACCATTTTTTCCCATACCTTGGCCTTTACTTGAAACCCATGGTGACACTTGTCTTTGTTGCATCCATAACCGGACCATAATCTTTGGTCTTAGAGATGAGATATTCTATAGGTTTTCATCACTTGAAAACATACTTACCAACCAACCTCAACCACCACCACCATCATCCTCACCCACTACACAACCACCACCTCCATTGTCACCCAAGTAAGCACATGCAATGCTTACTCAATAATAAATTTTCCACCCATTTTGTAAGCAAGCTCCATGGAAGATTATGTTGTCTAGGATGATTATGTAGTTGGACTTATTAGCTAGTATAGGAATGCTTGTACTCATGTATGGTTGTGTAATTATACACAACATTTATTTTTATGAATGTCTTCATTTTTCATGCATGCTCATTATTTGTGCTATATATATGCTTGTGATTCTAATTTTTTTTCTCGCAAGCGTTCCATAGCTCGTTTCCTTGGTGCCCCCAAACGAGGGGGAGTACACATCAAAGGGGAGTTTTCGTCCCGACATATTTGATTCTAAAAATTGTCGGCTTAACCTTTTTGATTCTACAAAAAGGGGGAGAAATAGATGTAAACTCACTAAATACTTGTCTAAAAACTAATTTTTAGATTTAATGAGTTTAGATTTTGTAATCATCAAAAAGGGGGAGATTGTTGATATAAATAATGCCTAAACACGTTATTAATATTTTTCGATATCTCTACGTTTTGATAATCACAAAATGTAAAATCATTAATCGAAAAATTATGACGTAAACAAGTATTTAGTTGTAAATATCTATTTCTACAACTCAAATCACTTAAGGTATGAATGAACTAATGCTTAATGCATTATATGATCAAAGGAACATTTTCTTAATAACTAGATTTTTTATAAAACATCAAAAACATTTTATATATTTTTGAAAAACATTTTTGGCATTAAATAAAAATGTTTAATCTTTTATAAAAATATGAATTCAAATTTTTAACCAAAATCAGTTAAAATGTTCCAGAAAAACATTCCCCACAAAAGGACAAAATTGGCCAACGGACAGAAGGGGCGGCCCCCTTAATTTTACTAGGCGGCCCCCTTAATTATTAAGGGGACCGCCCCCTATTTAAGGGGACCGCCCCCGCTCCAGTAGACTTTCAGCTGTCCAAATTTTCTCCTATAAATACCAGTCTTCTCCTGGACTTTTACTCACCTTTTGCTCCCCAAACTTTCTGATCTAAATCTTGTAAATACTTTCTAATAATCCTTTGATCATATAATCTTAAGCTTTGGTTTCCAAGTGATCCAAGCTTCCCTCATTCAAGTGCAAAAGAAGAATACTTCTATCAATCAAGATTAGAAGTATTACAACTTAGTATCTTCTTGTTACTTAAGTTGTTAGTTTAACAAAGTTTGTAAATCATTCATTCATTTGTGTAAGGTGTGTATAGTAGATTTGTGTTGTATGTAAGTAGTGAAGAAATTGTATAAGTAGTTGTGGTATAGAAGTTGTGAAGACATAGTGTAGAAGTTGTGAAGCCGCGGAGTAGAAGTCGTGAAGCCGTAGCTTTGAAGTCGTGAAGTCCTAGTGTTGAAGTTGTGAAGCCATAGCGTTGAAGTTGTGAAGTCCTAGTGTTGAAGTCGTGAAGCCGTAGCATAAAGGTTGTGTAACGGTCGTGTTGAAGCATTGAAGTCTTAGTCGTGAAGTCCTAGTGTTGAAGTCGTGAAGCCGTAGCATAGAGGTTGTGTAGCGGTCGTGTTGAAGTTGTGAAGTCTTAGTCGTGAAGACATAGTGTTGAAGTCGTGAAGCCGTAGCATAGAGGTTGTGTAGCGGTTGTGTTGAAGTCGTGAAGCAGTCGTGAAGCCGTTGTGAAGTAGTTGTGAATTAGTCGTGAAGAAGTTGTGTTGTGAAGTCGTGAGATTGGTTCTAGCTACGATTAGAACTCGACATTTAGCTTTGTGTCGTTAAGCCGGTGTAAGCCAAAGTCGTGTAAGGTTTTCTCCGCCATAAGGGAGCTTATTGAAGTTGTGAAGAAAACTCTCGAGCTCGGTGCTCGGGGAGTGGAGTAGGGCAAGGAAGGTGTCCTTGTAGCCGAACCACTATAAATCTCTCGTGTCTCGGTTAGATCTTTCCATACCTTATTTACTTCTTTATTTATATTGTCATTACATTCATACACATAGGATTATATAACTGCTAGTATTTATTAGAGATCGACTTCACATAAAGATCAATTTGAAAATCCATTCAAGAAACCAAAACATTTACAATCAATTTAAAAGAATACATATATAACTAACAATAAGATTTAAGTTTTAACAAACTTGAATCAAAGTTTTTAAAAGAATACAAAGTTTTTATAATAAATTAAAAAGACATAAAACTATTCAACCCCCCCCCCTTCTAGTTTTCCACAAAGGCGACCTTCATCACTTTTTTTCTTCCCAAATAACTTTCAAACATTATGATAATAAAACGACTAAACTAGTTTTGATTATGACGATGCCAAATGTCTTCCACCAAATCGGCTTTGAGGCTAAGATGAGTTGTTTTGTTGACTATCTCCCTGGTAATTTCCAACGATCCCACATGCGTTCTTATGGGATCATAAGAACGGTGCTGCTCCGCTGGAAAGAGTGTGGGAGATATCGCCCGTTCTTCGTCCTGAATTATCATATTATGTAATATGATGCATGTGTACATTATATGTGATAGACGCTATTTGTCAAACCCTTTAGCCGGATGTTTAATCATTAGCCACTTCCTCTTTAGTACACCAAAAGCATGTTCCACATCTTTTCTTGCTGCTTCGTGCATCGTCTTATACAATATTCGTTTGTGATCACCTGTCCCTGAATTTTTAATGGACTTCACAATAACAGAGTATTCCGGATATATCCCATCAGCAAGATAATATCCCCGTTTATAAGGCACGCCGTTAGCAACGAATTCCACATCCGGTGCTCTCCCCCGTTTTGAGATCATTGAAAAGAGGCGATTTACGTAAAACATTTACGTCGTTATTCATCTCGGCGACACCAAAGAACGCATGCCAAATCCATAAATCTTGGGAGACGATCGCTTCCAATAAAATGAAAGGAGATTGCCCGTGATCACCCCTACAAAATTGAGCTTTTAAAGCATGTGGGCAATTCTCCCACGGCCAATCTGTACAATTAATGCTTCCTATCATCCCAGGAAACCCATGCCTTTCGTAGTGATGAGCATAGAGTTTGTCAATGTCAGTAACCGTCGGCTTTCGCAAATACTCTGCACCATATAATTCCATGATGGCCTCACAAAATTTTTGGAGACACTCACGAATTGTTGACCCACCCATTTGCACATATTTGTCTAGAGCATCAGGATTGACTCCGTATGCCAATTGACGAATTGACGAAGTACACTTCATCAATGGAGAAATACCAAGTAAGCCCGCACAACTAGGAGTTTGTTGAAAATAAGGTGAATGATCGGTTACCTCTCGAATAATTTGTGTGAATAGTTTTCGGCTCATTCGGAAACGATCATGGAATGCTTGATCGCCCGTATATTGGGTGTTCGAAGAAGTAAGCCGTCACTAAACGGTTATGAGCACCCAAACGATCCCTTCTAACTTGGTTTCGTGAGATTTTAGGTTGTGACGCTTCATAAGCATCCCAACACTCTTCCGCAAACATCATAAACTCGCTAGTAACTTCATTTTCATCATCCGAAGACGAATCGGCAATAAATAGCTCGTAAGAATTCATGGTTTGAAAGTGTGAAATAAAAAGTGAAATGAGTGTGTTATTTGAGAGAATGTGTATATAGAGAATGTGTGAAAAAATAAGTGTTGCAAAACAAGGCCTACAAGGCCGATTAATCGCCGATTAGGTGCTACAAGGCCACCAACCTTTCTGATTTTTGTAAATCGGTCAAACAACTCGGTCAACCGTGGTTAATGATGGTTAATGACGGTCAACGGTGGTCAAGCTCGCCCAACACCGTCAAACCTTGCTGGAAATACCCAAAACTCGCCTTAAAATTGTTTAATAACTTATACTTGTTGTTTATATCTATTTTAAGAATACCTAAAATTTACCGAAAATACCTAAAACTTGCCGAAAATACAGAAAACTTGTCAAAAATGCCAATCCGATTAATCCCGCCTAGGCCGATTACAAGCTACAGGGGGTCGACCGCCCGACTACCGATTCACGATTTTTGCAACATTGGAAAAAATAGTGAAATGAGTGTGTTTATTTATAGTGTTTATGAAGTTTAAAAGGTTTTTTTTTTTTTTTTTTTTTTTTTTTTTTTTTTTTTTTTTTGTATTCAAACCATTAGCCAACGGTTATGTCAATTTTTAATTTTTAATATATATATATATATATATATATATATATATATATATATATATATATATATATATATATATATATATATATATATTATATTTATTATTATTTTTTTTACTTTGCAACGGTATTCAAGCAAAAAAATAAAAAATAAAAAAAAATGGAAATGAGTTGATCGACTTTGAGATCCTCATTCTCAAAATAAGGCCAATCGATCGATCACCAAAAGTCACCGCATCAAGGATGATCGACTCCGATCGAATCAATCGATCGATCGATTGTATCTACTGCATCCGGCCTAAAAGAGTGATAATGATTGATCGATCGTATCTGCTATAAGATTATTGTATTGCATTGGGCCAAATGACATATGTTGGTCAAAAACATATGTCCAATTTGTTACAAAACTTGATAAGTTTGAAAATAAGAATTGATCAAATTTATTATCCGTGGATCATTTTTCGAAATGTGTCATTCAGATATAAAAGTAATCTTAAGTTCTTAACTATGTAATAGTATCCCACATTCCCACCCCTTCTTTTGCTCTACCTTCGACCACCACTGAAAATGTTGTAATATCTTATTATGCTATCTTCTGCCCGTAACAAGTTTATATTTTGGTAGCTCATTAATACAAAGGTAGTAACGAGTGGTAATCATTCACCAACTTTATAAATACTTAATGTATTTTCAAGAGTTTCTCTTATATAATTACTAGCTAAATTGACCCGTGAAATTCACGGATATTTAAAAGAATAGTATTAAAATAAATAAAGTTGGTAAATTTGATATATATTACGCGTTAAAACAGTTGAGCAAAATAAAGAGTATTTCGGATAGAAAAAAATTATTTGCAAATGATAACACACTGGACAATCCAACCAATCGTTAAATACCTCAAATGGAACATAAAAAATTAAATACAAACATATCGTAGTTTATGGTAGTTCATTTTGATTTGTTGTGATAATGTAAAGACTTGTAATAAACATTTGTTGTGCATCTCGACATAAAGCTACTGCAACAAATTGGACATATGTTTTGGATAATCGTATAAAGAACTTACATTAAGTGAAAAACATTGTTCGTAAGTAATAATATTGGATAAATATGATTGTCTATCATGTATGCAAATGTGTGTGTCTATGATGGAAGTTTTTTTTTTATTTTATTTTATATTTTTTTTTTATTTTTTTTTTAACATCTACCTTACAAATATATCTCACATGTTATATAAGTAGCACTTGAACCGACAACTATTTGGATGATGAGTTTTTCATACACATGATCGATGTACCACTGGGACACAAACCTTTGGGGTGTGTGTGATGTAAGTATTCCGATGATGCAATCGTTCTCTTTTGAGTTGCTTTGTGTTCGGTGTCTAAATCTAACCTCATTATATTCTTCCACTTAATATTACTAAACAGGGGTAACCCCGTTGAGTTCATAAACCGTTGGTGTAGTCTATGAGCTTTGAGTTCCTAACTTTAGAACCCATCAAACATAAGCTTTGAGAATAAGAATAATTTTATGATAATATACTAAAGAATGTTTAACATGCATTTGACGTAGAAATGGATTTATGGGCCAGTTTTACACTATGGCGTACCTACATGGAGAACGATCTATCTTTGAACGGTAATTAACTTGTTTAACATGCTTAGTTAGTGCTTACTTTCAATTTCAAAATTTTGGGGTAATGGAACAGAAAAGAAAAAAAAAAAAAAAAAAAAAAAAGAAAAAAAAAAAAAAAAGAAAAAGAAAACTCCGTTGCATTGTGTTGGATGTTATTACCTAAAGCTATGGGACATTGTTTTAATATTTTTTGAATAACATGTCTCTTCCAACTTTTACATGAAGAATGACATTAAAAATACATCGTTGCATTATGTAGGGTGTCACTACCCAATCAATTTCAGTCAAGTCACAAGAACTTTCATCAAAAACTACATAAAAGAGTTGTAACAAATTATTTAGAACTATTTATAACACAACCTCAATTATTTTAGCATCAAGATTCAAAAAGTTGAAAAAAAATATATATATAAACAAAGGAGATAATAACAATTACATTATGGATAAGCAAACGATTGTGGGCCGGTTCAGGCTATCGGATATCAACCTTTCACCACCTAAGGGTGGAGGGAGTGGCCTTCGGGCTTGCCTGCGGGTTGCTCGGGTTGGATGGGAACACCGCCGCCGCCTAGGCGGGCTGGCCTGGCGGGTTCCTTCCACGGGTAAAAAGCTCCCAATGGCTTGAAACCAAAAGTGACCGTTGGAGTTGATATTTGAATGGGCAAAAGGAGCGTGGGTCAAAAAAATTAAACACAGTTGGTCCCTTTGAATGCCTATTTAACCGAATCAATATCACACCCATTTTACACAAACAAAAAAAAAAAAAAAAAACAAAAAAAAACACACTGCCAAAACAAAAACAATAATCAAATTATGGATCAAAGAGGCAAGAAAGTAGTTGGTGCAACATCTTCGTCAAGGGGTCGGGGCACTCGAGCTAAATCCGGTCGACCTATACCAACACAATCCGCTCCTCGACCCACACAACCATTTTCGGCTCCTCGTCAACAACCACATTCGACGTCGCAACAATACTATTATTATCCTCAACCACCGAGTCCTCCACGACAAACCTTCGACTACCCACCACTTAATCCAAGCGATTACCACATAAACGAAACGAGTAACTTTAACCCGTTCGATTACCGAGAACAACCGGAGGGGAGCGAAGACGAGTTTCTCGACGTACCCGAAACGCAATTCAATCTTGGTATTTTTTTTTATTTTTTTTTTTATAAGTTTAATTTTTTAGCCGTTTTATTTATTTATATGTTTTAATTTTTTAGTCGTTATATTTATTTATACGTTGTAATTTAATTTTTTTGTCGTTATATTTATTTATACGTTTTAATTTTTTAGACGTTATATTTATTTATACGTTTTAATTTTTTAGACGATGACGATGATGTTCAAGAAATTGAAGAACAAGAAGTTCCTAAGAAAAAATTCGCGAAAAGGGCCGAAAAAAAAGGTTGGACATCGGACGAGGAGGAGGCTTTGGCGAAGGCTTGGGTTCACATCTCAACATGTAGAACGGTCGGGATGGAACAAGGAAAAGATAGTTTTTGGAAGAGGATTTTGGCGCATTTCGCCACGAATGTGAAAGACACCACTCGAACTCATCATTCACTTAACACAAAGTGGCGGGAAATGAACCACTTAATAAGTGTGTTCAACGGTTTATACCACCAAGCGGTAAATTATATACGTTTTTTTTTTTTTTTTTTTTTTTTTTTTTTTTAATATATATATATATATATATATATATATATATATATATATATATATATATATATATATATATATATATATATATATATATATATATATGTTTTAATTTTTTTTTGTAGATGCGTCTTTGGGAGAGTGGTTGTGGCGAAGTTGATGTCCTCACGAATGCGCTCGAAAGTTTTAAGAAAAAACAAGGCAAAACATTTACTCATCTACGAGCTTGGGAAGTTCTCAAAGGCCAAGCCAAATGGTTGGAACAAAAGTGTGTCGAAGCGCAGCAAACCTCCCATTCCGATAAGCGAAGAAAGTCCTCGGAATCGGGTCACTATGAGTCGGGTAGTAACGATTTTGATACCGTTTTGCCGAATCTAAATGAAGACCCAGCGCCACCCCTAGCTAACCGTGCACGAAAAGGAAAATCAAAGGTTGCTAGTGAAGCCTCGTCGAAGGTTAGTGTTGCCGAGTTTGTCAAAGACTACACGTTGACGAAAAAAGATTTGTTAGAGGATAACGCAAAGAAACAACAAGTAATCTTGGACGCCACTATCGAAGAGCAGCAACAAAGGGCAAAATATATGGCGGAAAAGACCTTATATCAAGATCACAAGTTCTACAACAAATCGCACGACCACATCACCGATCTAGGAATGCTAAAGTGGACGCTTGATAAGAAGCGTGAGATAGCGGCGAAATATAACTGGCCTTGGGCTTGGGGCGATTTGTAGTTTTTTATTCGTATGATTTGTACTTTTTTATTTTTAGGAATTGTAGTTTTTTATTTTTAGGAATTGTAATTTTTAATTTTTAGGATTTGTGCTTTTTAATTTTTAGGAATTGTATTTTTATTTTTAATGAAGTGTTTGTTTTTTTTTACATATATAATTGTTTAGTATTGGAAGGGTTAATTTTGCAAATTTATAATTTTGAAGGAAAAATTATGAATATTTAAAAAAGGATTTGGGAGGGTTGAAAGTGATGGGCGCCAGTAAAAAGGTTGGATCGAGGGTTGGAGGGTTGAAATGAGGTGGAGGGCACTACTAGAAAAAGGGCTTTCCTTGACTCCAGATGCGAGTCAAGAAGAGACCTTATGACGCGCACATTGGAGTCAAGGAAAGACCCGTCATAAATCTTCATGACTCGCATATGTGCGTCATCCCTCTATGACGCGCATTTATGACCCACGTTTTATGACTCTCCTTTTTGCGAGTCATAACCTAATTTTTTTTTTTTAAAAAAAATTAATTTTTTTCAGTTCCTAATTTTCTATTAAATGACAATTAAAAACCTGATAATACAAAATTAAAAACACAAATATCAAAATTAACACCAAGAAACAAGCTCCAACATCAACTGTCTTGTAAGTCATTACAATAAAACTATCGAATACATAGATTTCAGATTTCTGACCAAGTCGTTCACAAACTAAAACTCAAAACTAGAAAGAGATATACACACTTAAGTACCTAAATCTCCTCCTTCATAGCTACCAAATTACGCCTTGATAGCATACTGGAGAGCTTGTTGGGAGCACCACCAGTAACCTTAGCAACACGAAGAAGAGCAAGTTAGCCAACACCCCATCCTCTGAATCTCCTTCCAAGTCCTTTATAAGCCCTTTTATTAGTTCAAAAAGAACCTCGACCTGCAACAGATAACCAATCATGAAGGTAACACAATATTGGTCAATCACCTCAACAACGGAATGATGAGTAAAACAGTAAAGATGTTCAATACCTTGTCAGCAGAAGATACACAAGCTTGGTTGGTCATTATGCTTTGGATGATAACCATAGCCATTATTTTATTAGTCCCATTATCAAGGTGATCCATTACTCGAGGATAATTAGACAGCGTCAAGGAAGTGACGATGTCACTGTATTTTTCAAGTGGAGCGCTCAAAAGTGCAACAACTTGTTTTGTCGCTCTACTGTCTTCAAGCTTAGGTTTGTTAGAAAGTTTCTTAACACATGATCCTTATCCAAGAAGAGAGCAAAATCTTAACATTTCATTTTTAAAACTGATATGTAAAGCTAAATGATGAAATGATCAGCAGCATGGAGTCGTGTGAGGTACATATTTACTGCATAAAATCTCCTAAAATCATCTTATTCGAAAATCTGGATACCCAAGTGAGTTAGTTACCTGATAAAGTTGGGGACCTTTGTCATCATAACCAGCAACATTGTACTTGAACTGAAAGCAATCTCTCCTGCAAGCATTTTAACTTTCTCCACTAGAAGGTCCATCTGATCTATCGAGATTACGCCCTACAATTAAACAAAAGATCATGAATAACAAAGTTAATATTAAGTTGTTTACAAACAAACTTATGCAATTCGCAGCAAGTCTATTAAAAACTATTAGTCCAAGATGAAAAACAAGCAGAGAGATGTTGAAACAGCTTATACAAGTTAAGATAAGTCCAATTGAATCTGATGAAAGGGTAATGCAACAGTGAACACCCCTAATGACCCACTTTAACCCATGAACCAAACACCCTATAAGTTAACTGTTTTGAAGTTTAAAACTAATAATGACCAAATTAATCTGTGAATCAGACTTATTAATAATCAACTAACTTAACTAGACTGAAATAAGCACTACTCAAAAGATAATATGAGGTAGAGTAAGTACCTCCTCAGTCTGAAATCGTTAGCATCCTGCAGTATAATTAAAATTGGTAAATACATATCTGTTTCGATTAATTAACCGAGGAGTAAGACAAATCAGCAGATTATAAAGTTATCAAAACAATAATAATCATTTTTACCTTATGGCCCGGCCTCTTTTACCATCAAAACAATCCACAACATCACCAAACTTCAAACTCGACACCACCTATTTGAACCAAACCCATACACAACCATGAACCAAACTTGATACCAACCACATTATTACTCATTTTTATTATTTATTTACACGTTTTTATTTGTTTATCTCGCAACCCGAGGGTTTTTGAGACAAACCCGTGGTGATAACTTGATAAAAATGGTGGGTTTACCCACCTTGATGCTCGGCTCGAACAAGAAACACGAAAAGAGGAAAAAGGTGTTTGGATTCGAGTATAAATCTTAGATTGAAGTGGTGTTAATGTAGGTCAAATGGCGCGTTTGATAGCTTAAAATGACGGGAAGGAAAAATGGTGAATGATGGTGGTGGAGGTGTAGGTGGACGCGCAGCGGTGGTGGAGTTCTCGCCGGATAAGTGATCGGAGAAGAAAGGAGATGTGGGTGGGTGTGTTTGTCGGCGTAGAGAGAGAAACAGAGAAGTTGAATAACCCTAAGGGTTATTATATGTGGTATTTATATGGGTGTGGGTGCAGACTTTTAGAGGGGTTTGAGAGGGGGCGGGAGTGTTTTGAGTGTTTTGAATAATTTTAGAGGGGTTTGAGAGGGAAGTTTTAGTGTTAAGAGCGGGAAGTGTTTTTGGGCAAAAAAAAAAACGAAGGAGATGACCCCTATTTATGACGAAGCAAAACGAGCGTCATCTAGCAGGCTAAATTTTAACTGATTATGACCCATATGTTATGACGCTTTTTAAAGCGAGTCATCTTCGATAAAAAATTTACTCGTTATGACTCTTATTTTATGACTCTGCTATTTGCGCGTCATCTTTTAGTGTGCGTCATAAAATGCGAGTCAAGGAAAGCCCTTTTTCTAGTAGTGGGGAGATGATTGGTTAAAATTTGGGAGGGTTGGAGGGTAAAAAGGGATGACTCCCTCCACCCTAATAACAACGTACAAAGCCTTATTAAGTGGATCAATTGTGTTTTATCATATGAAAGTTTGTTCATTGGGGAAAAAAATCAGTTCTTATTTTAACCTATGATTCTGTGAATTACAAATATACAAACACATACTCGAATCGGCTTATAGCCCATACATTAGCTACATGTCATGCACCAAGAGATTGATATATTATCAAATTTTGAATGACTATGATTGCTCATATTCAAATATTTTTATTGCCATATTTTTTCCTTTCTTTTACTACAAATGAAATTTAAAAATATATTATCAAACTATGTCACTATGACACAAACCTTCAAAACAAATAAACTGGAACTTCTTCATGAACTACATATTCACTATACTTATTTCATCCTTAGCTTGAGCTACCTCCTCATTAATTAATTTGCCCTTCATGATCCACCTTAACTTTTTTTATATAATGATTAGAATGTACATGTGCACCACTATTTACTATAGTAAGTATACCCATGTTGATCTTTAATACACAACCATGGAACCTGACTATGATTTAAAAATAGACGGGGGAAAATATTAAGCACCATAGGGTAATTCACATGATTATGTTCATCAAAGATATGTGGATTTGAACATATACCCAAAGGAAGCGTATCAAATCCAAAGGTCGGGAGTAGGTAAAAAAACTCGGACTTCTATCCTGGGATTTTTTGCATCGTTTCGATATGCGCCTGACCTAGGATCTTATCTATTTGATAGGTTCCCTACCCGTGGGCTCGAATATGTGATTATATATATCGTTTAATTTATAATATCGGTTAACCACGGGATCAATTTTTGGTCATATGACCCTAACATCTATTGTCGATCAGCAGCAATTGGTTAGTCAATTAACAAATTGACGTGTTTATCATTTATTGGTGATTAAAGAAGAAACATGATACACAAAATATAGTTAAGAGAAAATAACAAAATGAAAGCATGAAACTACAACTACACATGCAAGAAAACATTTCTTGGTTACCTCCAAAGCTTATCGGGCTAGAAATTAATGTTGACTCCTCACCCATGCCATGAAATAATCACCATGTATGCTGATTGCTGTAAACTGTGTGCATGTAACCTAATACGGAGTATTATTCAAGAGAACATCATAGAATAAATGAATATCAAGATTTTCATGTAACCAAATTAATTAATAAGCATTTCATCAAAACAGTTGTTTTGCTTGTTTTCGTTGAAATGAAGATTCAAATGAAATATAATATTTTTCATCTATTTATAGAAATGAAGATTCAAATAACATCAACATTTTACCTTGAACCATTTGTGATAATGAGTTACTAAATATGTCACAAACAAAGTAAACGAATTACTAATGATTCAAAAGAAAAATTAGTATCGATGCATATAACTGATGAGTAGAAGAACGATTACGTCACCGAATTGTGAAATCGCTTGATTCAAGATTGATCATCATCAACATGCATGAGTAGAAGAATGATTACGTCTCATAAATGGTTCTTCAAATGAATATCACTTATAACAAAGTATATCGTATAAGTTCGAATTTTAAATCGAGGCACATTAATTGAGTCCCCTAATTAGAGTGAGTGTTGAAATTGGTTTTGATTTATTCCTTAAACAAAAACGCGTTTACTGGCTTGATAACATCATTGTCATAAACTCTTTGTATTAAAATTTCGTTTATTATACATGGGTTTCAAACATAGATTTATTGCTGGTCAAACATGCACAATGAATGGGTTGATTAATGAGTCACAAAATTTCCAATTATAACTTAACTTGCGATAATTAGCTTGGAATGTAACTTGATAATGGGTTGATTACCATTTCGACTAATTTTGTTTGGGTGCCGGAAAATAAGATCACACATGATTTAAAGTTTGGCATAACTTTTGCTCCAAACAATGGCTATACACATCAGTCTTTAAAAGACTTTTTGGAAATATCATACTACCCAGATATATTTCAGCTTAGGCCAGCAAAGGTTAGGAGTCATGGTAAGTGTTTTGAACCAGCATACTTGGTAGGCACATTATTTCATCTTTGATTAGTCTACTGGCCATGAGTGTTTCTATTGGAAATCCAAATGCTCATTCCTTGATGATAGTGACTAAACTTCTCTGTTTGCAAGATTTATTTGTCATGATATTGAAAATAAATACTCGGAGTAACATAGCTTTGTATAAACATCGATTCCTTGGTAACGTTAACAATGTGGTGGCTGCTCGGAAAATATAGTTTTTTTTTTTTTTTTTTTTTTTACTTCCTGAACTGCCATGTTGACTTGGAATGTAAGTCAATACATCTTTTTATAGTTTAAATGTATGAATCGAATTTTATGTGATAAAATACTATTCGATCCAATAGTGGCATGCTGCTTTTGGAAGTCAAAGTGTACATTCAGCATAATAAAACATGTTTGTATGTTGTTCAGGTTATCTACATAGTTGTAATAGATTACTTAACAAAAATGGAGAAAATGAAGTTTGAAAATAAGAGGCATAGAAAGCAAAGAAAGGCAGCAAGAAAAAGAGAGTAAGAGGGAGAGCAGGGCCAAAAGGATTTGGACAAAAGATCTACGACGAGGATGACGATTTGTAGATGTAGAAATTTTGAACAGTTCTTAATTCCCATGTTCAAGTATAACAACCATTGTATTTTATTAAGAGCACTAGGTATCGTTGAGACGAATAACACGTTATTGGTATGCTACCTCAGCGCCACATCATCCCATCCCAATAACACACCAATCACTCAAACACCCCTCCCTCACTTACGGGGATCCACATTAAAAGCTCCTTACTTTTAACACCCGTCAATTTCTTGATCTTTAACTTCTCCGTGAACGCACTTATCTCCTTTGCATATGATGTAACCTTCTTAATCTTTTCGTTATTGTATTTCATCTCGTTCTTTAGTCTAATCCACACAAAGCCGTGTCTATGGCGTACCCACATTCCTCAATGCCTTTTAAAGGTAAGAGATTATTTGGTAATTCCATTTCTACTAGCCAAAGCATTATTTTCTCTTGACAAATTACATCCTCGTAGAAAATTCTGCATTTTCCCTAATGTTTTGTGTCACTATAAACATTTTGGTTTAATATGATTTGGGATTTGGTTCTTTTACTGTCTTGGTTTGTTAGTGTGGAGTGTGGGTAGGGATGGCAATGGCCCGGATCAGGGATCGTATTTCTCATCCCCATCCCCGTTTCCCACTCTCCATCCCCATCCCCGCACCCATCCCCATCTGGTAATAGTTTTACATCGACATCCCTGTCCTCAACGGGGATCGGGGATCCCCGTGGGGATTTGAGGATTTTCCATCCTTATCAAGAAAACATAAAAAATACAAAAAATCATCGAAAATATAAATAATTTGACCCATAAAGTGTCTCAAGAAACGTACATCACAAATATTTAAATTAATTACAATGTTAATCCAACTTTAAAATATCGTAGATATTCAGACAACACATATCTTACTATCTTATAATGGAGGAAGGCCTTCTTTAAATAGAAATACTTAAAAATTCAGCTTGCTTATTATAGAAATTCAATTGCACCTAATTTCTCTACTACATAACTTACAAGTCTTAAAGCTTAATGTACATAATACAAAGCACTATTAATGTGGTCAAGATATTTAATGTAGTCAATTAATTAACTGGTCAATAAATACAATTAATGCAGTTATTAAAACATCCCTTACATAAGAAATACAAATTATCAAGCATATTGTACAACTAACTTAAACACAATTCCTGCATTAAATGTCACTAATACAAATAATAAAACACATTATACAAATATTCAAGCCCGAACGGGCAACGGACCAAATGAAATCTAGCCTGAATGGCCATGGGCCAAACGGGCTCGAGCCCGAACGGGCACGGGCTAAACGAAATTCTTGATATCCGTAAATTTATTGTCAAAAAGAACATAAAAAACTAAAATACATGATTTACCGAAAAATTTTATTTCAGGGTACCCGCCGCCGCAACGCGCGGGTACCCTGCTAGTATTATAAGAATGTATGAGAGTATTCAAATAAAACATTGGTTAAGCAATACGGAGTATATAATAGTCAATGTTTAATTGTTTATGGTTTTTAAGCATTTTAATCATTTAAATCCCACACATGCATATACATTATATGTCAATACTCATAGAAATATGCATACAAAAGTAAATGTTGTATTGCTATACATATAACTTTCATATATTCATACATTAACAAGATCGGGGCCGGGTTCGTGTTTGGGGATTGATGTTATCCCCTTCCCCGCCCCATCCCCGCCTCATACCCGGTTACGTAATTCAGGGATTCCCCGTCCTCGTCCTCATCTCCGGTCAAATCGGGGATTCCCTAATCAAATCGGGTTTGAAGATCGGTTCCCCGTCGAATACGGGTTTTTTTGCTATCCCTACAAAAAGTGTGGGACAAATGTATGCTACTTATATTAGCAATTCGGTAGATGCATTTTTGGGTCGTGTTTCTTAAGTAACCAAAAATGCCATTTTCTAGTTCTTATTTATGGGGACTTTCTAAATGATAGTTAGTGTAAAGAGTTAGTTTAAAGGTTAGTTTTCAAAATGTATACACATTTCATAATCCTATTGAAATTAATTTTTGGTCAGAATAAGTTGCTAACAAGACCATACTTATTACTACAAGTATCTATGGCAATAAATTCATCGAGAACTTCCTACTAGAGACTACAAAAGTGCAAACAACTTCTTAAGAAGACATCTCATTGAGTCATTATGCCATCAAAACAAAAGGTATCCTAAACTCTTCTAAATCCATGGATAATGTGAAAACTGAACCATATATGTCTTAGAAAAAGAGATTGTATATTATTTCAAATATTCTTAACATTAAAATCGTTGAATCTTTTACACTGGTTGAGAACGAATATATATAGGTAGAACTTCATACGTAACAACAACAACAACGACAATATACTAATCCCGTCGAGGCGGGATATGAGGAGGTAAAATGTAGACATATTTTACTCTCACCCCAAAATAAATCCGAAGGTAGAGAGACTGCTTCAAGAAAGACCTCCGGCAAGTGTAAGTGTGCGGGTGAGAGAGCTCAGAATATAATGCAAGTGTGAAAGTGTGCAATAACAAGGATGAAGAGACTAAAAGACAGAAGACGGAAAGCAAGCAAACAAGCATACATAAGAAATAGACATAAAAGCAACAAAAGAACTTAAGGGATGTTTGGTATGAGTGAATCATAGAGAATGGAATTGCAGTAAAGAATGAAATCGCTGAAAAAGAGAACGGTTTAATGGAAGGAAAATAAATTTTACCGTTTGGCATGAATAAAAAATCAAGCAGAGAATAAAAGTTTAAAGAATAGAAACATAGTTCCACTACAATGTTTTGATCATGTAGCTTGGGGCTCAATAAAAACTAAGCCGAATTTGAGCCGATTATCGAAATAAGAAGTTGGTTCTACTACTCGAATCAGTAAGCTTCTTGGACTAACATGCTTACATATTTACATACTAGATATAATGCCCGCGCACGCGCTGGGTTTTTTCTAATCATTTAAATAAATTATTATTTTTAATTTCGGGTTTTAATTATTATAACAGGACCTTCAAAACCATTGTACTTTGATTGAGGTATTGAATTAGGGTTATTTACGAATGTAGTGGGTTTTAATATTAATTAGATTTGGAGGAGATGTTCTTGTGTCAATGATTGTGCGTGAATGAATGATAAGAGATCGAGTTTGATTGATGGAGGAGGAATTTGGGAATGTTGGGACTTCAAATATTTAGTGGGAATGATACTGAATTTTAAGTTTCAGCCCAAATCTTTGAAAAACTTGCTCCACCGTTTTCAAGTTTTAATTTTTTATATTTTGACACATATATTTTTGTAAGTTTTTATTGAATGATTACAAATCACATTCGTTTTTTTGTAGAATATGGATAAATTTAGAAGTATTTAGGCTTTTCTTATTTAATATTTAAGAAAATAATAATAATAATAATTTGATTATTACTTAATAAGGTATGATTTGATTTTTTTGAAATGTAAAAGTCCCCACTAGGGGTTTTGTTTTATTATATAAAAGATATCTTTTACCTGATGTGCATACTAAATAGACAACAAATCACAAGTTTTTTTCTCTATGTAGAAACAAATCGAACAAATATACTACTATGAGAATTGCATGTCGTGAGTGTGTCTATACCCATTGCCAAAGCCCAGCACAGAAATCTTAAAAGTTAAAACTATTACTCTATGGGCCAATTTATAGGACAATATTTGGGCCAGTTTAAACGACTAATATTACATCATACCTACTGCAAATATTAATATAGGGCCTCTGGCGTTCATCTGTTCGGTTATCGCGTGATTCGGTTTACATTTCGGTTAGTTTGGTTAAACTTTTTTTTGGCTAAAACTAAAAACCGAATCGAACCGAATTCAACTTGGATTAAATCGAACTTTAAACCGAATTTGAATTCGGTTCGATTTTGAGTTTACCCGAATTACATAATTTTTACTTTTTTTCATTTAATTATATAGATTTTTAGCAACAAAAAAAATTCAAGATTTGAAAATGTTATATTTATAATAGGAAAGGGTTTTGATGGTCTTTTTTTATATAAAAATATATATTTTAGTAAATTCGGTTTTCGGTTTGGTTCGGCTTTCATTTGGCAAAATCAAATCCAAACCTAAAACCGATTATTTAATTTGGTTCAGTTCGGTTACAAATCCTTTTCAATTTTATTTGGTTCGATTCCGTTTCGGTTTTTGGTTACTGTGGGTATTGCCCGATTTGTGAACATCCTTGTATTAATTCACATATTTTTTAAAGAACTCTCGTTGCTAGAAATTTTGTAAATACTCAAGCAAATTGAAAAATTTTGAGCTCAACAAATTGTAGTTTTATGAGTTACTATAATAAAGTGGAACAATCAAGTCACAGACCACTTGTTTCCTTGCGATAGTTAATATGACTAATAATACATTACTTGTAAACCAAGGCAAATATGAATATAGTTCATTGATGAGTGATGACAAAGATGTGTACATAACTTAATGAAGGTTTTATCAAGAATAACTGTGCATTAAAATCACACGCGGTTATTCACCAACCCATGTGAGTAAACTTAATACACAATTTCTTCTTCTGTTAGTGTCAAATATTAATATATCAAATAGCAAACGGATGAAGTTTTTCATTGAAAAAAGTGAATATTTGACTAAGATGTACACGTTATAGCCTAAGTATTCATGTGACCGTTTCCGACCTTTATGTATAGCTAGTTAGATTTGAACCTTAGATCTATTTTTAGGACGGATGAGGCTTTTCATTAGAAGAAGTGAATCTTTGACTCAAATGTTTGCGTTATAACTTAAGTATCAATGTGACTGTTTCCGACCCTTATGTATAGATAGTTAGATTAACCCTAGATCTATTTTTAAGACGTATGAGGCTTTTTATTGGAAGAAGTGAATCCTTGACTCAGATATATGCGTTATAACTTAAGTATCCATGTGACTGTTTCCGACCCTTATGTATAGCATTTTAATGTTAATTTTAAGCTTTTTTCGTAAGTGCCCTCCAACCAAAACTAAAATCCCCCCCACCCACATACTAAAACCCAATATTCAACACTCTAAAACCTTATATATCCTTCATCTCTAAGTGACAATACTCGATTTATCATTTCGATCATAGTTTTTTCTTCCGCATATTGTTGCTATTATCAAAAAAAAATTGCCCCAACCCCCACAACTTATTTTCCTGGTTTCGCCACTGATTTCAAACCTAGATCTGTTTTAGGACGTTACGTGACTTACCACTAAGTCAATAGGTGATGGTAAATGTATTAACACTAAAGAACTTTATCCTGCTAAACTGCTAAAGGATATTGGTTGATACCTTGATTCTGTTGTTTGCATCAGTTTTGGCAAACGAAACACTTGGACTCGGAACTGAACTATTTTAAGAAAGTAAAATCTGATTTGGTCCACTTTGATGGAATCAGAACGGGGCTTTCGGGTTTCATGTATGTCTATATACTCTATACGATATGTTCAAAGTTTCCTCACATCACTTACCTAGACGATACACACGATATGTTCAATAAAATGCTTAAAACGCAACTGTAGCCCCAATATTCTTCTAAATTGTGCAGTTCAGGAGCTTCGTCTATCAATATACCAAAATTATAGTTATAACTTGACATAGCAATTACTATATATATTAAACCCCATTTGATACGACGTCGCACTATGAACAGTAACGGCGTTTTGGACTGCTACAGTATCCCGCTTTTTCCGGCCCATTTTTCCCGCCCAGTCCATGCCCTATGTTTTGTTGTTATACATATTTCGGGAAGCTTCTCTCTCTCTCTCTATCTCTGCATCTTCATTAATCCGCATCACATCCAGGTGTCCCAAGATCTGTTGCCGCCGTTAGTTTGGGCGGTGTGGAGGGAAGCGGTTAGATCGGGTAAATCAGGTAAGATTATCTGGATTTTTGTTTCAGTTACTTTGTGTTTTCTATTAATTTTATTGATTATGCTAAACACTTTTATAAAAAAAATTCTAAGCAAACCCTAAAAAAAATGGGGCGAAATCATCCTGATGCATTAACTATTAGCTATAAATTTTATGTTATTGCATTTAATTTATGAATAATTAAACAAATTCTGCTTCGATTTAGGATTTTGGGAATTAGGGTTTTATTGTAATTTGGGGATTTTGTTGTTTTTTGTGTTAAGGATTGATAATTTATCTAATGCTCTTTTGTAACAGGAAAGATGAGGACTTTGAGGGATTTTCATTGTGTATGAGAGGCGCTCAGCTCAAGGTTTTTTTATAGATTATTATTCTGTGTTAGTAATATGAGTCGTGGAAATCGTCTGACTATAGTTGAATGGTTATAAGGTTATTGATTGTTGTTATTTTTATGTAAAAATCTCATTAATGTGCTGATACAGGTGATATATCGAGGAGGTTGTCTTGCAAAAATGCTTTTTATTGTTTGAGGGAAGATGCAGACCATTGGAGAAGATGGAAGGCGCGGGTCACGCATGTGTTGAAGAACTTCTCAGATGGTGCCTTGAGCATTCTTCTATAAACGGAGGTATAGTATTTTACTTTTTTAGATTATATATATTGGATAATTATTATAAACAACATTTAACTTGCGCGATTATATCTGACACTGTTATACATAGCATAATTAAATTTCTTGCACAATCCAACCCGATCAACTTTTCTAGACCTGGACCATTTAGTTACACATGTGTCCCGCTGCCCAACCCGTTCTTTTCGCCCCTCTAGCTGAGATTTATAATTTTATGTTAGAATAAAAAATGAATTTTGTGAATACTTGCAGATACAAGAAAGCGGAAAAATATATTGGCAGCAACAGAATGGTGAAATGCTTAACAAATCTGAAGACATTCCCAAAGGAGGCAAACACATCATACCATCGGGTATGCTGATTCTACGCTTTCCACTTCTTCATTTGTATTAACCTACCTACATTTTTTTGCGAAAATTAGTATATTTTTGAACTGGAAAAAAAGGTTCGCCATGAAGGAAATCGTCGTCGCTCAACCAGAGGTTCCTAGGCTGAACGGAAAAGCTGGTCAGTTATATCATTAGCTAAATGTCCTTAAATTGGTGGATATGTATAATGAATTGTTATGGCTTTTGGTGGATGTGTATGATGACATACATATATTATTTATTAACTTGCGCTTTTATTTTTTTAGGTAAATCATGAACTACAACTGAAACTTCGCCTTTTCAGCAGATTGTTTCTGAGAGGCGACAACGAAAACCCACTGGAAGTTCAAGTACTTAGCAGACCTGATGCAAAGCTATCCGTGCGGTTAAGAGTAGCACCACATCAACTTAACGTATGGAAATATTTTCTTTCGAAATTCAGTTTAGAATTTGAGATGTCGTATGAAATTTGCTTCGCGTTAATTTAGTTTAGTTGATTTCAACTGCATAGCAATTGGGTATAAATATATTTGAAGTAGCAATTTTTATTGCAGAACGGTGCAATGTGAAACAAATGATGAGGCGCACATCTGTGAAACAATCAAAACAAATAGGAATTGTGTATAAAGATTTTTCATTCTGCTTTCCTGGTGGACTGGAGGTTGGGCTACAATTTTTTTTCTGCTTTACATGTTTTTTTCCCGTGTCAGCTTTTACGAATCTAATTTAATGTTATTTGATTTCTTGCTCTATGTAATTTACCTTCACGCTATTGAGAGAACACCATCGATGAGTGAACTGAACGAGGTCCTTCTTGGACAGGTATGTGTTTCACCTTCATAATTACGGTTGCTTAAGGTATGGAAATATTTTCTTTCGGAATTCAGTTTAGAATTTGAGATGTCGTATAAAATCTGTTCCAACGAGGAAATTGAGGTTGCACAGTCAGGATAGTATCTTTTAAATCTTCCTATCTCAGTTGATGAATCAAAGGTTTGTCTTCATGACTATGTTACAACTTTATGTTTACATTAACAAGTTGCATCCTTTCTGATGTTAATGTTTTGTGCAGATTTTATTGACGATTCGAGTGTTGTGGACTCACGCGTATTACAGGTACTTCCGTGTCTTTTTTCCTCAGAAAGTACGCAAATAAAATATTAGGAATTTTAATAGTGATTGCATTTTGTTAAAAGAATTCATTTTTGATATTAGCATTCAGTTTATGTTGGAAGATTCAAAAGAAATTCTATGGTTGTTGTTTTAGTCATTTAGTAGCGAAAAATCGAAGCTTAACTGAGTATACAATAGGTGCTTGGTAATCGCCTAACTGGAAGTGTAAACTTATCACATTTTGTTAAACGACTCATTTTTAATATTAGTATTCAGTTTATGTTGGAAGATTAGGAACATATAATACATATTTGATTTTTAGTGTTGGAATTTAGTTTATTTTTTATTGTAATGTTAAAAAATTAGGAACATGCAATAAAGTTAAGTATGTCAGTATAATGTGGTAAAATGTATTGTTATTGCTGTGGTTTAAGTCATTTAGTAGCAAAAACCGAAGCTGAATTGAGTATACGATAAGGGCTTAGTAATCACTTAGTTGGAAGAGGAAAATGGGTGATGTGCTGATGTCCACGGGTAACAGTTGAGCGTATTTTTTTCCAGCGTTTTTGTCATAGGTCTGTGGTTTTGATGTCCATAACAATTTTCTTGCGGGTTTCGTTTGCAGGTTCTTATGACATGGATGGATGTTGTTGTCAGACTTTCGTGACTTCACACTGGAACGTGGATGTCGTCCCGCTTTCTCCGAACGCTGTCACAGGTGTCTTTATCTTTAAACTTTTTATGCTTTCGTTTGTGTTGGTTGAGATAATGAAAATTGTGACAGCTGTTTTTTCAGATGTCGTGTCGGCTTCTCATATTCAGGATTGCTCTTTTGGTTCTGCAGCCGCATTTGTCAAATAGCTCTGAATGTAAGTTCCATATCTATTTGTTGTAACCACATATGTTGCTTTCGTGTTCTGATACATATTCATTTTTTTTACATTATTTTAATAGGTCAACCTTCTGTCCCTGCTAATGATTCTTCTTAGCTTAGTGTGCAATTTGACCATGATGTTATGACTGCCAGAACGGCCGAGACATCGATTCCTGCTGCTGTAACAGGATGTGCAGGCGCATCTACAATCGTTCGTCAATGTACTGAAATGTTTTATTGCTGACTTTTTTTCGTGTCCTGTGTACCAATATCTGCTGTTCATCGTGGGAGTTGAATTCTTTTCTTATTTGTGTCTTTGTCTTTTGTGGTTGTAGCTCGCGGGCATGTGTCCCGGACAAGACAATGACACACGAACACCGCTGCCGGTATGCGTGCCCAGACCAGCAGAGGTATCGGTACTACCATTTTGTGTGTACACTTTAGTTACTATCACTTTACCCTTTTTTCTTTTGTCCTTTTTGTAGGAGCACCGGATATGTATGCAGATTTTGGAAAAGAGTGACTATACTATGATCTCTGGGAATCCCTTCATTAAAAAATCTGGTAAGATTTTTCAGTTCCTAATACAATTATGATCTCTGCAAATAAAAAATTGCCAATGGATTCATATTTGCAAAATCAGGTTGGACAAAGATATCATTTTATTTCCACATCAGGGCAAAAAATAAAGCATGTCAGGTAAATTTCTCTCTCTACATCTGCTAACACTTCAACTGTATAACCGAGCCCCAAGAAATTAACCATTTAAAACACTTAATTATGTAGACGCTAATTCTTTGGCCTATTTCCGACAAATGAACTTGCTTATATCGTCTTTTTGCTATGACCAGCTGTTGCAAGTTCCACTTTTTCACTCTGTGTCCACGGATTGCCAACTCATAATGTCAAATGTCAAATATCAAATTACAATTTACAGTCACAGAGTTCTCAAAGGCAGAGTGTCCAAATATAGGTATGATGTCTGCATTATTTTCAAGTATTATGACTTAGATAAGGCTAGAAATAATAAGCCTCACCACATCTGATCCTGCAAAAGCAATTGCAGCTGCTACAAGCAATTTGAAAGGTAGGTCTGCACAACAAGGGATCATGCATGCTGCTCAGTATAGTGCTGCACAGTCGACAAATTTCAGTCATCAATTATTGCCTGGTGGCTCTCCACAGTATGTTCACAATCCCCCTGCTGCAGTATAAGCCCAAAATGAGCTGAGATAATAAGCCATGGTGTAGTGTCCTGATTTTCGTTATATGTGGTTACAATTTTTTGGTTTGTCTGAATGTATATTGTAATAACTTTTGGTGAGTTAGGCTTTAGATGTGTCATGTTTACTCCAATTCATAGTTATATATTCAGAAACATATATACATTCAAAAAATAGCAAAAAACCCGCGAGGCCGCAACGCGGCCGACCGTCGCCCGACTCGTTTAGAACATAGGTTGGCCAAGATTTAATTTAGTTCACTTGATATTTACGTATTAAATAAAAAGTAGGCCATCCTTTAAACTTTAAAAGGTTTAGATCAATGTTTTCAAGATCGGGATCCTACCCAGGATCGTTTTCGTCTTTGCAAGATCGTGATCGTAAGATCGGATCGGGATCTTAAGATCGGATCGGGATCTTAAGATCCTACTCTAATGTTATTTCTTAATAGTTTTTGTAATACTATTATACAAATCTACAAATTATTATACATTATAAACACAAAATATTATGAATGTTTCATATAAATATTGTTCTAAATTATGATTATGAAATGTTTAAAAAGATTAACATGTTGGTTTTTGAATTCTACAAGAAACCAACCCATAAATTTATAGTTTTTTAGTTTGTAATCCGAGAAAAGTAAGATCGGATCGGATTAGATCTTAAGATCGTATGGTCAAGATCAGAATCCTATAAGATCTTAAGTTTGCAAAGATCCTATGTAGGATCCGGATAGTTTTTGCTTTGCAGTATCGTAAAATCGTAATATCCTAAAATCGGGATCCTGACAACTATGGTTTAGATACATGTCTTTTTCTATGTATGTTGCTAGACGACTCTTTTGCGGTGATACAAATAATTACATATAGGATACTCTTTATTTTAATTATTAAATTTCTTGTTAGGTATTGCTACACCAACATGATTATAACATATCGCGTTTTCTTTCTCAATCTTTACATGAGAAACTAGTTGCAAAATTGACGCACAACAATCCTCAACGCTATAGAGTTGAACCTAATAACAAAATTTTAAACTTAACGAGTCGGGCGCCGGTGCGCCGCGTTGTGGCGGGGCACTGTATTTGACAAAAAATTTAATTAAGATTTTAAGACAGAATATTGATGTAAGAGGCCGGCTACGGATAACCGCGTTGCGATAGATGCGTTGCGGCAGGGCAGTGATCTTAGCCTTAATTTACGTTTAAAAAAAAAAGACCTCTTTTGCAAAGACCCGCGAATTTTGAGGGTATTTTTCGCCAATTTTTTGGGATTTTTTTTGGAAAAAGGACTACTTTTGCAAAGAGGCGACAGATTCAGGGGTATTTTTTGCCAATTTTCGAAACTTGATTTTGGGGAATTTTTTTTTTTTTTTTTTTTTGAAAAAGGACTACTTTCGCAAAGATGCGTCAACTTCAGGGGTATTTTTTGCCAATTTGCGAAACTTGATTTTGGGCTAGTGTTAACCGGGCCGGGCCAAACCGGCCCGTTACTGTAGCGGTGGATGACACTACGTCGTTTCAAATGCAATTTAATATATATAGTAATAATTTTTATATATGGTTAATCTTACGTAAACAATTTATTTTACATGTTAATAAGGGCACTAGGAGTGGACAACTTGAATTTATCATACCTCTGAAATTCAATCAATAAGCTTCAGCCAACTCATTCCCATAAATTCTCATACCTCCCAACCTAATCCACTAGCGCCCGATAAATTCTCATACCTCCCAAATATTTTTTCTCCTTTTTTTCTTTTTAATACTTAAAGTGAAGTGGTTTTGGTCATATGGACCGTTTGAATGAATTTATCACCACCGGCATGTTAAACCGTCGAGCATGAATTTTACCCATAAACATGATACCGGCGGCGGTGTTACCGCCGGTATGGTGCATGAATTTGGCCATACCGTTGTCCACTCCTACCGGCCTAACTATGTATGGCTATAATTATTCAAGTAGATAATGTCATCTCATAGGTTTAAACGCTATGATAATAAAACATTCAGTATAAGGAAGAACAATTCATGATTCCAACAAACAATTCATGATTCTAACAAATGGAAGTCATGAAAACATTATATTTTAATTATTGATAAGATGTTACAAGAGAAAGTAGAATTCATCAACAAAGATTAGTACTTCATTGCTATATTTGAAATGAAAACTTCATTCCATAGTGTAAAACACTTAAATTAAACCTCCTTAACTTGGGGGGTATCCTTAGCAACCTCAACTCCATCATCCTTCTTAGCCACATCAACACTTTTAACATCTTTCTTAACATCCTCAAGTTGAAAAGCAGACACCGGAAAGGTCCTGAAAAGGCCAGAAGTAGCCTTAAAAGTGATCCTTCCGGTGTCTGGATTATCAACTGTGATCTCACTAAGTGTGATCCACATTAAAAGCTCCTTGGTTTTAACACCGGTTAGTTTCTTGATCTTGAACTTCTCTATGAACGCGGTTACTTCGGTTCCGTAGGATGTAAGCTTACCGATCTTTTCGAACTTGTGTTTCTTCTCTTTCTTTTGTTTAAGCCACACAAAGCCAGTTTTTTCGACATAACCACATTCTTCAATGTCTTCTAATGGTAATAGACCATTTGGTAGTCCCATTTCTGTGAGCAAAAACTTGGATTTTTCTTGACATATGGCATCTCCATGGTAAACTTCGGATGCACTTGCTCTAATTTCTGCTGTAACAAGAGACATGTTTGGTTTGATATAAGTTGGGAATGTGTACTCTTGGTTTGTTCTTTTGGAGTGGGATGAATGGATTATGGAAAGGTTTTGCTACTTATATAATTGTGCATATACATAAAAGGTCTTGATTTCTTGAGGTAATTAGTAAAAAGAATCTCAAAATCATTTTATCTGAGATAGTACATTAATGAAAATTACTGACTCTTTTGGAGTACATCATTACATTATTCTTGTTTAATCAATCATCTTACGTGCATATATACACAAAATTACAATTGGTCGAGACTTAAACCATGAGTTGTGTTATTTAACTTATTTTACGTGTACCAATAACATGCATGCAAAATCCTCGCCCAAATGAACATGCTAGACATCCTTTTTTTTAATCGGTTGACAATCATAGCAAGTAATTTAGAACATTGTTTTTTAATGCGATTAGTATGAGTTATAAGTAACATCCATATAAAATCCATACTAGTATCTACTGAAAGGGCAGATAAAATGCTAATGAAGCTTTACCCAACCCTATGAACCGTATAATGATATTGTTTTAGACGAGCAGTGGTGTTATTCTTTATCAATATATTTCTAATCTTTTATAGAAGTTGCCTAGTAAAGAAATAGAAGTATTATACATGGCTGATTTACAAACACAACTCATGTAACTCTAGGCAGGGGCGGAATGAGGGAGGTTCTCAAGGGTATACAAAACCTTATGGATTTATCTTGCGTAGTGTAAATATTTGTCAAAAACTATGATATTTTGAAAATGAACATGATTAAAAAAAAAAAAAAAAAAAAAAAAAAAAAAAAAAAAAAAAAAAAATGTGTTGCAAATCTTCTGTATCTTAAGAAATGTATTTGATGACCACTAACCCTGGACATGCCACTGTCGACCTATAAGTTTTAAATTGGTTATAAAAAGAGATAATACAAACAAAGAGGTATTATTGTTCGTAAAAATTGACAAGTGATTCGAACATGTGATGACGTGGTTGGTACCAAGGAAATACAACTTGACCTCACGTTTAATTGATAAAAGTAACATAGATTGATTACAGCACAATGCGATTAATACAACACAATGCGATTAAAGAGGAATTCTTCACCCGCACTCCATTGCGGGGCACACGGTTTCACACTTAACTAACTTACGTTATTACTAAGGTTTAACACAGACACAAATTTAAACCAATAAGTAAATAACTTCTTTTTTTTGCAAACACGTAAAAAACCATATGACATATAAAAGTAACATAGATTGATTACAACACAATGCATTTCATAAGATAAAGAAGATTTGTAACACAAAAATTTTGAGACCATGTACATTTCAAAATATTAGTCTTTTTAATAAATATTCTGAAATAAGTCCTCAAGGACCAATTGTGTAACAAAAAGTTACATAAAAGGTCCTTGTAATAGGGTTGTAGATGAACCGAAAGTAAGTGAACATTTCATGAACCTGCAGTAAAATGTTCCTTTATGTGTGTTTATTTTTTAAATGAATGAACATTAACAAGATTTTAGGTTCATTTAGTTAATTGAACGAACATGAACAAAAGTCTATTTATTTTAATAATTAAATTTCTTGTTAGGTATTGCTACACCAACATGATTATAAAATATTGCGTTTTCTTTCTCAATCTTTACATGAGAAATTAGTTGCAAAATTGACGCACAACAATCCTAAATGCTATAGAGTTAAACCTAATAACAAATTCTTAAACTTAATTTATATATATGGTTAATCTCATGTAAACAATTTATTTTACATCTTAATAACTATGTGTGCCTATAACTATTCAAGTAAATTATGTCAGCTCGTAGGTTTAAACGCTATGATAATAAAACATTCAGTATAAGGAAGAACAATTCATGATTCCAACAAATGGAAGTCATGAAAACATTATATTTTTAATTATTGATAAGATCTTACAAGAGAAAGTAGAATTCATCAACAAACATTAGTACTTCATATATTGCTATATATGAAATGAAAACTTCATTCCCATAGAGTAAAACATGCACTTACTCAAACCTCCTTAACTACGGGAGTATCCTTAGCAACATCAACTTTAGCTTGAGTATCCTTAGCAACAACATCCTTCTTAGCCACATCAACACTTTTAACATCTTTCTTAACATCCTCAGGTTGAAAAGCACATACCGGAAAGGTCCTGAAAAGGCCAGAAGTGGCCTTAAAAGTGATCCTTCCGGTGTCTAGATTATCAACTGTGATCTCACTAAGTGTGATCCACATCAAAAGCTCCTTGGTTTTAACACCGGTTAGTTTCTTGATCTTGAACTTTTCTATGAAAGCGGTTACTTCAGTTTCGTAGGATGTAATCTTACCGATCTTTTCGAACTTGTACATGTTTCTTCTATTTCTTTTATTTAAGCCACACAAAGCCAGTTTTTTCGACATAACCACATTCTTCAATGTCTTCTAATGGTAATAGACCATTTCGTAGTACCATTTATGTGAGCAAAAATTTGGATTTTTCTTGACATATGGCATCTCCATGGTAAACTTCGGATGAACTTGATCTAATTTCTGCTGTAACAAGAGACATGTTTGGTTTGATATAAGTTGGAAATGTGTACTCTTAGTTTGCTCTTTTGGAGTGGGATGAATGGATTATGGAAAGGTTTTGTTACTTATATAATTGTTCATATACATAAAAGGTCTTAGTTTCTTGTTGTAATTAATAAAATACCATTTAGTTCTAATTCTATTGGAATTTCTAAATTATAGTTGGTATGACATACCTATACCATTTAGTTCTTATATAAAGAGACGGGCACTCACGTCAGACATAGCAGTTAAACCTAGGATCTTGTGGAAAAACCTTCACGGAGAAGCGGCAGAGGCTTTCAGATCTAGAGTAAAAGAGGGAGTTACTAAAGAGTTGGAGGGTAGAACAGCTGCGGACGCAGAGCAGCTGTGGAACAGCCTGGCACACACCATCAGGGAGGCGGCCAAGGAAACTTTAGGAGTGGTTGCAGGGACATCGAGAGCACTACTAGGTCGACGAGAATCATGGTGGCTTAGTGATGAGGTGCAAAACAAAGTTAAGGCAAAGCAATGTCTGTTCAGAGAGCTTATCTCAATGCGAGGTGGAGACCAAGCGAACAGAATTTCAGCAAAGGAGAGGAATAAAGAAGCCAAAAGAAAAGCAAAAAAGGTTGTTGCCAGAGCGAAAGAAAAGGCGTATGAAGACTTGTATAAAGGTTTGGACTCCAAAGAGGGACAAAACGATATTTATAGGATAACAAAGGAAAGAGACAAAAAGAGAAGGGACCTAGGGAACGTGAGATTTATCAAGGACGAGGGTGGAAGAACTATTGTCAACGAAGACGAAATTAGGAGAAGATGGGAAGAGTATTTCTCTGCCCTTTTCAACGGTAGAAGGCATGAGCGAATCGAAGAATGAGACAGTACTAGCGCAAACCCTCTAAGTTACTGCTACTGCTCGAGGATTAGAAAACGGAAGTTAAGGAGGCATTACGGAAGATGGGTAGAAACAAGGCAGTCGGTCCGGATGAGATCCCTATAGAAGCTTGGAGTTGCCTTAGAGACGATGGGGTGAAGTGGCTAACAATCCTCTTCAACAAGACCTTTTTAAGAGCTAAGATGCCTGAGGATTGGAGACTCGGCAAGATTATACCCATCTACAAAAACAAGGGAGACGCGCAAGCCTGCAGCAACTATAGGGGTATAAAGCTACTTAGCCACACTATGAAGCTCTGGGAGAGAGTTATTGAGAGAGGGCTGCGATGAGAGACCGTAGTGTCAGAAAACCAATTCGGTTTTATGCTGGGACGGTCTTCGACGGAGGCAATATACATTATTAGAAGCCTGATGGAGAAGTATAAAGAGAGACAAAAAGACTTGCACATGGCATTTTTAGATCTGGAGAAGGCCTATGACAGCGTTCCACGGGAGTTGATTTGGAAGACCCTTAGAGATAAAGGAACCCCAGTGAGGTATTTAAGTCATTCAAGATATGTACGAAGGGGCTAGGACTTTTGTGCGGACCTCAGTGGGAAACACCGAGTATTTTCCGGTCGAAGTAGGTCTACACCAAGGCTCAACTATTTGCCCGTACATTTTCACCTTAATTCTCAATGAGCTATCACGGGGGATACAGGAGAGCATCCCCTGGTGCTTGATATTTTTCGATGATATTGTGCTAGTCTTGGAAACGCCAGAGGGGCTAAGTGTTATATTGGAGCAGTGAAGGGAGGCGCTAGAAGACAAAGGCCTACGAGTCAGCAGGGAGAAGACAGAATACCTACGGTGCGACTTTAACAGGAACGTGAATGGCCAAAACGAGGAAGCAAAAATCTGCATAGGTGAGCATATCTTACAACCGAAGGAGTACTTTAGATATCTCGGATCTGTGATTCACAAATCCGGAAGGATAGAGGATGATGTAACACATCGTATACAAGTAGGATGGTTGAAGTGGAGAGCGGCCACTGGAATCCTTTGTGACAAGAGTGTCCCTCTAAAGCTGAAAGGAAAATTCTATAGAGTGGCGATTTGACCAGCGATGTTATACGAGTCAAAATGCTGGCCGTTAACGAAGACTAAAGCAAATAGGATGGAAATTGCAGAATTGAGGATGCTAAGGTGGACTTCCGGTAAAACTATGTTAGACATGATCCCGAATGGTGTTTTTCGTAGTATACTCCAAGTTGCGACTATAATCGACAAGGTGAGAGAAAGAAGATTGAGATGGTTTGGGCATGTCAATAGGAGACCACGGTCAGCACCTGTTTGGAGAGTGGAGTCTATCAATGTCGAGGGCTTGAGGAGGAGAGGTAGACCGAAGCTCAGGTGGGAGTACAGACTGAAGCTTAACTTGAAGGAGCTCCTATTGTCGGAGGACATGACCTCTGATAGGAACGCATGGAGATCTAGAATTAGGGTAGATGAGTAGGGTGCATTAGGTGTAGAGCTGCTTGGTAGCTATAGAGTAGGCCCTTTTTGCCTTTCTGCCTTTTAGTTTCCTTGCCTATAGGTTTTCTTGCCTTTTGCGTTGTGTAGAGCTTCTTGGTACCTTTAGAGTAGGCCCTTTTGCCTTTCTGCCTTTTAGTATTCTTGCCTATAGGTTTTCTTTTCGGATTTTATATGTTTGTTTGCTCTTCCCCTTTTTCTGCTCGTATGTTTGTTCCATTTGTTTGCTTTTTGGGCTTTTAGGCTTGTTTATGGCTTTTATGCTTTTGATTTATTTATTTTTATTTCTAGTTATTTATTATTTATGCTTGTATGCTTTTGCGTTGCTTATGCCTCTATTTTTGTTTGTTTTGGTGTGTTTGTTTTCCCCTTCTTATATGTTACCTCTGTGAACTTTGATCACTTGCGTCCTTTGTTAGGAATTATTAAAATAATATTTAGTTCATTACTGCTGGTAGTAGTATGGTTCCTGCTGGCAGGTATGTAGTTCCTGCTGGTATTGGTTCCTGCTGGTAGTTATTATTCGTTTATGCTGTTAGTTTTGTTCCTGCGGGTTGTAGTAATAGTTCAACCCGTATTATTAGATGGTATGGATATGCATGAGAGATATTAGGAATAGATATTGCATATCTTTTACACGTTTTCTAGTGAATGCCGAATTAGGGTTTCTTGTAGTATAAAAGAAACAAGACGGCTATGTATATGGGACGACGCTTTTGATAACAACTTTATTAGTGAATAAAAGATCCATAGAGGATCAAAGTTTTATTAGTTTTATTCTTCTTCAACTCTTGTGTTTAGTTTTCGCATAAACATAAGTTTCATTGTTAGAGATTCTCTTAAAGTGTTTGTGATTACATAAGCATTCTACCGGCTCAAAGATCTGTCAAGGGAGGTCGATCCAACAAGTGGTATCAGAGCCAGGTTAGAGTCTCTGTCGAAGAAGAAATCTTGTCAAACAAATCTCTTAAACCCTTATTCAATGGCTGCATCCGGAACTGATGAGTCTGTTATCAATAATGAAAAACTCCAAACACAAAACGTCCAACAAATTCTTACAACCACAGTCTCTAACAGCAATGCTAAATTCCCTTACCTCAAGAAGGATGAATATGAGATCTGGGCCATGAAGATGGAGTACTGGATCTCAAACAGTGACCATAATCTCTGGAACATCATTCTAAATGGTAACAGCAGGAAGAAAACTGGAAGAGATGAAAGAGGGAACATTATTATTCTTCCTCCTGTTACTGCTGATGAACATATTGCAGTTCAGAGGGAGACTAAGCAAGAACTTTGCTGCTTCAGTCTCTCCCAGAAGACCACATGGGTGATTTTCATCACCTAGATGATGCAAGGGACATCTGGTTAGCTGTAAAAGCCAGATTTGGTGGGAATGATGAGTCTAAGAAAATGAGGAAGTCCATGCTGAAGCAGGAATTCCAAGAGTTCAAGATCACTGAGGCAGAAGGACTGCATAAAGGGTATGACAGGTTCCATAAAATACTGAGCCAACTCAATCAGTTGCAGGCAAGGCCAGACAATGAAGACTGCAACACCAAGTTCTTGAGGGCATTGCCTCCTTCCTGGTCTCAGGTATCAATCACACTCAAGACAAAGGGTGGTCTTGATTACTTAAGCTTTGATGATCTGTACAACAAGCTTAGGACACTGGAGATTGATATCAAGGGAGGTTCGAGCTATTCCCCTGCTCCAACTCACTCAGCTTTTCTAAGTACTACCAGTACTAATAACAAGTTGTCTTATGCTGATAGTCCAACCTCATCATCTTCATCCTATACCCCTGCTACACCTAGAACACACTCAAAGTCTGGGAATGTGATGGAAGATGTGCTTCATTCATTTGTTGCTAAAACTGTTCCACAACAGCAACTTGCATATGAAGACTTTGACCAGATTGATAAGCTGGATTTGGAAGAATTGGACATCAAGTGGCAGATGGCTATGCTTTCATTGAAGGTGAACAGGTTTGAAAAGAATGCTGTGAGGAAGATTCCGTTCAACAGGAAGGATGGAGCAAGGTTTGATAAAGGGAAGGTTAAATGTTATAACTGCTCACAACTGGGTCACTTTGCAAGAGAATGCAAAGAAAAGAAGGTGGATGATAACACAAGATATTCTGCTTTCAAGATCAAAGAATTGGACTCAGAGGAGCCCAAAGCCTTGCTATCTGTTGATTCCATGGTGGACTGGTCAAAGCATGAGGTTGATGCTGAGGAAAGAGGAGCTGCTCAGGTGTATGGAATGCTTGCTGGAAGGGAGACAGATGTGAATGAGGAATTTGCTTTGATGGGTTACTCATCACAGGTACAAAATTGTCCTTTTGGTTGTCATAATATGTATGTTGAACTTAAGAAAGAATTTGATGATATAGAGTCTTAATATAAAGATTATTATGTTAAGGTTCAAGCTTATAGTAATTCACTCAAAACTTTAGAAAAACAAAAGGATTGGTACCAAAATAATCAATTAGCATATAAAGAAAAAATAAGGGTGTTAGAAAGAGATTTGGTAAATACTACTAATTTGTTAAAACATTCTGAAAGAGAACATGATAAGGTGTCTACAGAAAAACAGGATTTGCAGACTAAGCTAGAAGATTCCTTGGCTAGGTTCAATAAATGGAAAGAAACATCTAAAAACCTAAACAAGTTAATTGATAGTTCTATGTCTGTGAAAGCTAAACTTGGATTGGGTTTTGGAGACTATATAGGGCCAGATGAAGTGTATGACCCTAATGAGCCAAGCCATTTTGACCCTGAACCTATAAACTATCAAATTCCTGTTAAGTTTGTTAAAGAAGGAGGAATGAATGATGTTCCTCCACCTATAACAGGAGTCTTTAAACCTACCTCTCCCCACTCAGACTTTGATGAATCACAAATGACATATGGCAAAAAGTCAAATGACTTGCCTGATCTTGATTGTGAATCTAATGATTTTGTCTCTTGTTCTAACAGTGACAAGTCCTCAGAAATCAAGACCAATGACTTTGCCTCATGTGATTCACGTGACAAGTCTACCACAACCAAGTCTGAAGATTTCTCCTCAAGAATAGCTGATGATGAATCTAATTCAAAGACAGCTGCTTTTGAAGACATTTCTTCTGATTTTGATAAAAACAATGATGTTTCTAGTTGTAATTTTGTTAAGAACAATTTTGTTACTAGTTTTGGTTTGTTAAAAACAATTTTGTTTCATGCTTTGGTTGTGATAACTTTGTGTGCAATAAGAAAAGTCAGTTTAAGAATAAATCTTTTAGAAAGAAATCGTGTTTTGTGTGTGGTAGTTATGCTCATCTTATCAAAGATTGTGACTTTTATGAGAATAGGATGGGTATGTGTGCTGGTCAACAGCAATCTAGGCCATTATGGAACAATGTAGATAAAATACCCCCATTTGTTCCACAAGCAGCAAAAATGAGCTCTTGTCGAGCTACTTTTCCTGCTGGTAAATCAGTTGCTGTTGGTAAACCAGTTCCTGCTGGTAAGCCATTTCCTGCAGGAAAACCAGTTCCAGCTGGTAATCCCAATTCTGCTGGTTGGAAAAGAAATGCTGCTAGACCTTTCTACAAACCTACAAGCACTTACTTTCAAAATGATTATAGGTCTGTTTATCATGACTCTATGCAAAAAGGGGGGGGGCAAGATGGAAAACTGCTGTTAAGCCCTTAGCAGGTTGTTCTTGGAGACACAATGGCCAATATATGAGAATAGGGTCCAAGAACAATGGTGGATCTCATCAATCTCCATGGTTTACTTATTATTGATCTACAAGGCAAGCTCAAGTCAGTGATGGCTTGGGTCTCCCATGTAACTAATATTGTGGTATGTTCTTTTGCTGTAGGAAAATCCTCATAGAAGTAAGGATGTAGGTATTGTTGACATTGGGTGTTCTAGAAGTATGACAGGAAACATAGAGAAACTGCATGATTTTGTACCCATTAATAGAGGGAATGTGACATTTGGAGGAGGAGATGGCAAGATAACAGGGAAAGGAACTATAAGGACATCCAAACTGGATTTTGAGAATGTCTATTATGTGAAAGAACTTCAGAATTTCAACTTGTTCTCTGTCTCACAAATTTGTGACAAGAAGAACAGTGTTCTCTTCACTGAGACTGACTTTCTTGTGCTGTCCAAAGACTTCAAGTTACCTGATGAGAGTCAGGTTGTACTTAAAGTTCCAAGAACACACAACCTTTACAGCTTCAATTTAAATGATGTCCAGCCTGAGGGTGATTTGGCTTGCTTGGTGGCAAAAGCATCTGTGGATGAATCTAACAAATGGCATAGGAGGATGGCACATGTGAACTTTAAGACCATCAACAAGTTGGCAAAGAATGGATTAGTACAAGGGCTCCCTCTCAAGACCTTCACAAATGAACACAATTGTGTTGCCTGCAACAAAGGAAAGCAACACAAAGCTTCATACAAGGCCATCACAGCTGTGAGCACCATCACTGAGCCTCTTCAGTTACTTCATATGGATCTTTTTGGTCCTACTTCCATCAGAAGTATTGACCATAAGTACTACTGCCTGGTGATTACAGATGACTTTAGCAGGTTTTCTTGGACTTTCTTCTTAGGTAGTAAAGATGAAACCTATCCTGTGATTAGGGACTTTATTGCCTTAATTGAAAACCAGCTAAATAAAAAGGTTAAGACTATAAGGTGTGACAATGGAACAGAGTTTAAAATTTCTAACATAATTGACTTCTGTGGGCATAAGGGGATTAAAAGGGACTATAGTAATGCCAGAACCCCACAACAAAATGGGGTTGCTGAAAGGAAAAATATAACCCTTATAGAAGCAGCTAGATCAATGCTGGCTGACTCTAAGTTACCTACCATGTTTTGGACTAAAGCAGTTTGCACTGTGTTAATACAAATAGCGTCCCAAAAACGTTATTTATATTCTTTGATCTTTCATTAGTTTTGTTAATGACAAATATAAGGAATATCTTTTAGCAAATAATAAATACTAGCTTAGTCTCTTAAGTACACACTTTACACTTCACATATTAACTTAGAATTACAAGTTTAGTAACTTGTTTCCTTAAAAGGAAACTTTAATTCATAAACTATGCCATGACATCATTGTATGCATCACATACAATATCTTTGATATATCTTGGTTAGATATGCAAGCAACATAGTTGACATTTGAAGATCTTGGATGATATGGTAAGATACAACTAAGATATGGTAAGAGACAACTATTACATAGCTGTCACATCCCACGGATCCAAGTGTTATAAGGGACGGATCCCTTTTGAGGGATCCGCCGGATCCGTGAGCTGAAGATCAGCTTGCCTATAAATAGGAAGCTGATCATTTGGCTCTCTCATCACTCATATAGCTTAAACACATATATTCATTCAGTACATATCTTACTAACATCATTCATAGTTGCATTTCACTTTGATCTTCCATTTTGTAGAAAGGAGATCAAGCATTCAAGGATCTACAGAACCGTAATCCTTTAGTTGCATTACTGTGTGATCTTGTAGTTTGTTTCACACATCATATCTATCATTTGTAATCAGTGAGTGTGGTTAGTACTTTAGTCCTTAAAGTACAAAGAGTGTAGGGAGTGGTTGTACCCTTGTAAAGAACTCGACATCTAGCTTAGTGTCGGTAAAGTAATTAGGCGACGTCAGGTTGGTTCTACCTTGTGAAAGAACCCGGTGTTTAGCTTAGTACCGGAAAAGGAAGTAAGCGACGTGTAAAGGTTTTCTCCGCCTAGGAAAGGAGTTTGTTTCTTAGTGAAAGATAAACTCTCGAGTAGGAAACTCGGGGAGTGGAGTAGGGCAAGGAATAGAGTTCTTGTAGCCGAACCACTATAAACAACTGTGTCGTGTGGTTTGATCTTTCCTCTCTTTATCTTTTGTTTATATTGTGTGATTATTTATTTGTGATTGTTTCCTTTGAATTAACATATAGTAACAAAGTAAATAAAACTTTAAAAACGGTAAAAACTATTCAACCCCCCTTCTAGTTTTCCACACACTGCTTGTTATGTTCTGAATAGGGTATCGATTACTAGTCCTCACAACAAAACACCTTATGAGCTTTTGTCTAGGAAGGTTCCTAACATTAGTTATCTTAAACCTTTTGGATGTCATGTAACTATTTTGAACACCAGTGATCACCTAGGTAAATTTGAAGGGAAAGCAGATGAGGGGTTTATTGTTGGTTATTCTGCTCATAGTAAGGCCTATAGGGTTTATAATTTATCTGCTAAGAGGATAGAAGAGACACTCAATTTAAGATATCTTGAGGATAAACCTAATTTATAAGGTGCAGGTCATGAGTGGTATTTTGACCTTGATTATCTGACTGATACTTTAGGTTATTCTAGATTCAAAGCTAGTCAATCTGCAGGTACACATGATTATCAAACTAACAATGCAGGTACCTCAGATGATGAGTCAGACTCAGAGTGTGATGAACAACCCATTGTTGTTCCTTCTTTTCCCTCTAACCACTTTTCAGGTACTGAGCTCAAAGAATCTTCTGATATGGCTGAAAGTGATTCAAGTTTTGCAGAAGATCTTGCTAGGCTTCAAAGACAAGAACATGATGCCAAGGAAGCAGCTGACAAGTTTGGTTTCGAATTCACACAAGAAACAGAGGAGCTCTTAAGAAAAGCTGCAGATGAAGCCCGCAAAAATATGGATTCTGCTGGTGGTGTTTCGGTTCCTGCTGCTAGGGGTGAGCAAAAACCGAACCGCAAACCGCAAAACTGCAAAAACCGCCCCACAAAAACCGCAAAACCGCAAAAAACCGGTGGATTGGTTTCAGGAAAAAATAAAAACCGATTTTGCGGTGCGGTTTCGGTTTTCACCGAAAAACCGCACCGCACCACTCTACAATTTATAATTTTTTAAATATATTTTTTTTTATTTTTTAGAATAACACACTAAAATAACACACTAAAATTTATATTTTTTTATTTTTTAGATATATTTTTTTAAATATATTTTTTTATTTTTTAGAATAACGCACTAAAACCGCACCAAAAACTACATAAACCCGCAAAACCGCACCAAAAACTGCACCAAAAATAAAAAAATATATCTTGTGGTGCGGGGCGGTTTTGACTAAAAACCAACCCGCAAAACCGCATAAACCCGCAAAACCGAAATCGCAAAAACCGCGCGGTGCGGATCCTCAATTTTTTAATAACCGCATTTTGTGGAGCGGGGCGGTTTTTGCCAAAAACCGCACCGAACCGCCCCATGCTCACCCCTACCTGCTGCTACTACCAATTCTGCTGATAGCTCTTATGTTCCTGCTGTTGTCACCACTCCTGCTGGTCCTTTGTTCTCTCCTTCTGTTGACTCATTGGGGTACAATGAACCTCCCACAAGATACCCAAGTCCATCTGATCTTGAAAATTCCCTCTCATCAGGATCTAAGCTGGAAAATCCTCATCATCAATCAAGAACAGGCATTTTCACTTCCTCCTCATATGATGATGACTTCAATCCCTCTATCACCAATCAAGCGTCAACCATTGATGTCAATCCCACTGCTACTAAGAGGATAAACACGGTTCATCCTCAGTCTTTGATTCTTGGAGATCCCAATTCAACGGTTCAGACACGAAGCAAGTTGAAATAACCAATGTTTGGAGAAACTGCTTTTGTCGGTTATATTCAAGATCAGCTAAGGAATAATCACACAGACTATCTTCATTGCCTCTATGCTTGTTTTCTGTCTCAAATTGAACCAAGCAGTGTAGCACAAGCTCTTGAAGATTCTGATTGGGTTGAGGCTATGCAAGTGGAAATGCAACAGTTTATGAATCAGAAAGTCTGGAAGTTAGTATCTTTGCCTGAAGGAAAGTATGCAATTGGAACGAAATGGATTCTCAAGAACAAAAGGGATGCTCGAGGTATTGTGGTTCGAAATAAAGCTAGATTGGTAGCTCAAGGTCATAGGCAGGAAGAAGGTATTGACTATGATGAGGTGTTTGCTCTTGTGGCAAGAGTTGAAGCTATTAGATTATTTTTAGCTTTTGCCTCATACATGGGATTCATTGTCTATCAGATGGATGTGAAGAGTGCATTTCTCTATTGTGAGATTGAAGAGGAGGTGTATGTAACTCAGCCCAAGGGTTTTGTAGACCCACAGAATCCTAATTTGGTTTACAAGGTGGTGAAAGCACTCTATGGACTTCATCAAGCACCCAGGGCATGGTATGCTCGATTGTCTACTTTTCTGCTGAAGCATGGTTACAGAAGAGGAGCAATTGACAAGACACTCTTCATCAAGAAAAATTCAAAAGATATCAACCTTGTTCAGGTTTATGTGGATGACATCATTTTTGGTTCCACAAAGGAAGCTTGGTGTAGGGAGTTTGAGGTGCTAATGAAGGGAGAATTTGAGATGAGTGCTATGGGAGAGCTTACCTTTTTCTTGGGCTTACATGTCAAACAACAGCCTGATGGGATCTTTATCTGTCAAGAAAAGTATGTGCAAGACATACTTAAGAAGTTTGATTTGGAAAGTGTGAGGACTGCAACGACACCATATGAAGCTCCAAAGCCTAAATCCAACAATGAACCTGATGATGCTGTTAATGTTCACCTCTACAGATCTATGATAGGTTCACTGATGTATTTGACAGCTTCTAGGCCTGATATCATGTTTGCAGTCAGTGCTTTTTCCAGACATCAAGTTACACCATTAACTTCACACTTAAATGCAGTCAAGAAAATCTTTAAATATCTAAAAGGACAACCTAAGTTGGGTCTTTGGTACCCAAGAGATTCTCCTTTTGTGTTGGAAGCTTACAGTGACAGTGATTATGCTGGTGCTAACTTTGATAGGAAGTCTACTACTGGGGGGTGTCAATTTCTGGGCAGGAGGTTGATATCTTGGCAATGCAAAAAGCAGACTATTGTGGCTACATCTTCGACTGAGGCAGAGTATGTTGCTGCTGCTAGTTGCTGTGGTCAGGTACTTTGGATTCAAAATCAGTTGTTAGACTATGGGTTTAACTTTATGAATACTAAAATCTTTATTGATAACCAAAGCACCATTTGCATTGTTAAAAACCCAGTTTTTCACCAAAGAACAAAGCACATAGAAATTAGGCACCATTTTATTCGAGATGCTAATGAGAAACATCTTATCCAAGTGCTTAAAATACACACTGATGATAATGTGGCTGATTTGTTAACTAAAGCTTTTGATGGCCCAAGATTTAACTATTTGGTGGTTCATATTGGGATGCTCAATCCTTAAGTGCTGAGATTGAGGGGAGGTATAAGCCTAAGGGGAGGCTTATTGTTGTACATTTTTCATCTTTTTCATTTTCTTTCTTTATTTTCTTTATGTTTAGTTTCTTTTATTTTATTAGTTAAAAAAATAAAAAAATAAATAAATAATAATAATTTTAGAGTTGTCTACTAACTTGTATGCAGGTACAGTGTTGGTTTCTTACCACACAACAAATGGTAATCAACTCACCATGTCTTACAGACAAGAAAGAGTTGACTCACCATGAGGGTACGGCTCTGGTGTGATTATCAAATCCGTTGACAGCTGTAATAGTTTGCTCAAAACTATAGGGTATTCAACTCACCCATGTTTCATTACTGAGAGTTGAAATGGTTCTCAATTCGCCATGGATCTTACCCTTTGGGGTTCCAAAGAATTGGCTAGCCCACAAGAGTATGGCTTGTGGTAAAGGCAGTGGAAAACCATATTTGGTACTCAATTCACCAGGGTGTTCTATGCAACCTAAGAATTGGCTAGTCCTGAGCAAACGGCTACAGGTAAAGACAAAGCAAATCCGTTGATAGTTGATGGTTTACTAAAAATCATATGGTTATCAATGTACCATGGTCTTACACATCAAAAAATTGGCTACTCCAGTAGTTAATGGCTATTGGTAAAGAGACATCAAATCCATTAATTTTCAATGATTCACCTCTCACAGGAGTTAACACACCTGGAAGTGATGAGAATAGTATGAAACTTCAAAGTTTTGATGTACAAATTGTCATGGTTGCAGTAAAGATCAAGTGAATTGTATATCAAATGGTGACAAGATTATGATGCTGTGGTTTCTTGTTGCTGCTGTTACTTAGAAGTTGCTGCTGGCAACTTGTTCTTAATGGTGATTTCTTGTTGCTGCTGGTTCTATTCAGTTGCAGCTGGTTGCTTATTGTTGCTGCTGAAGATCAAGTTCAATCCTCATGTTATGAAAGTCAAAGATCTATCAAGAAACTTGAAGTTAACCAAGTCAAATTCAAGTTTAGGGGAGGATTGTTAGGAATTATTAAAATAATATTTAGTTCATTACTGCTGGTAGTAGTATGGTTCCTGCTGGCAGGTATGTAGTTCCTGCTGGTATTGGTTCCTGCTGGTAGTTATTATTCGTTTCTGCTGTTAGTTTTGTTCCTGCGGGTTGTAGTAATAGTTCAACCCGTATTATTAGATGGTATGGATATGCATGAGAGATATTAGGAATAGATATTGCATATCTTTTACACGTTTTCTAGTGAATGCCAAATTAGGGTTTCTTGTAGTATAAAAGAAACAAGACGGCTATGTATATGGGACGACGCTTTTGATAACAACTTTATTAGTGAATAAAAGATCCATAGAGGATCAAAGTTTTATTAGTTTTATTCTTCTTCAACTCTTGTGTTTAGTTTCCGCATAAACATAAGTTTCATTGTTAGAGATTCTCTTAGAGTGTTTGTGATTACATAAGCATTCTACCGGCTCAAAGATCTGTCAAGGGAGGTCGATCCAACATCCTTAGTACCTCTGTTCCTTTTGGCTTGCATGCTCTCTTCTTTCTTGGTTTGCCAGCGTTTTGTCTCTGCACTTTTGGCTTGCATGCTTCCTTGTTTCCCTGTTTGTATGTGTTTATGTCTTTGCTCGCGTGTTTGTTTTTGCTTTATATGCTTCTGCTTTTGTTTTTGTATCTCTATACTCGATCTTGCTTGCACACGCGCACTTGTCGGAGGTCTTTCTGGAAGAAGTCCCTTTACCTTCGGGTAGGGGTGTGACTGTCTACATCTCACCTCCCCCATACCCTGCCCCGGCTGGATTGGGTATCGTTGTTGTTGTTATTGTTGTTCTATTGGAATTTCTAAATTATAGTTGGACATGAAAAGGCGATTTCATTCTCCACCGGTTTTGGAGTCCACTAGTTTATGAGACTATCTTGTTGATTATCTGTAACGCCCCCTAAATTTTGAGTTAACAGCGGAAGACTTAATAGGGGTATTACCGGACGGATCATTGTTATAATCATAGAAAACGACTCAAAAGAGACATTTTGTAAATCATTATCATTCATTTAGAAATTTAAATACAAAAAGGAAATTTTAGTGTTTAATATTCCACAAAAGATGATATAAGTTTGATGTAAATAACAAAAATTTATTAGACACCAAATCCATCCGTTACATGCCCGTTCCGATGCCTTGAATGCTCCGTTAATTACCTGAGATAAACATGCTTAAAAGTGTCAACACAAAGGTTGGTGAGTTCATAGAGTTTATAAGTAAAACAGTTGATTTCAACAGTTTCTAAGTTTAAAGTGATAATGGTAATAAATATAAGTTTTGATGAAATAAGTTGTGGGAAACTAGAAGGGGGGTTGAATAGTTTACCGGTTTAAAAAACTTCTTTTAAAAATCTTGTTTTAAAAGTATGCTATTGGAAACTTTGATTCGAACTCTATGTGTAATCAAACAACACAAATATGAACTACAAGCTAAGTTACGTAATAATAACAAATAAAAGTAAAGAGTAGAGTTGGAAAGATCAAACCGAGACAGAGGATTTATAGTGGTTCGGCTACGAAGCTCTTCTTCGCCCTACTCCACTCCCCGAGTACCACACTTGAGAGTTTCAAACACTATATCAACAACCTCCCTTCAGGCGGAGAAAACCGTACACGTCGCTTATCCTATTTCCGACACTAAGCTAGATGTCGAGTGCTAATCTTAGCTAGCACCAATCTACCAAGGTCCACGTGACCAAACACCCAAGCCCAATGGCTTCAAGAGATCACCAAGATCTCAACACGATCACAATGATCAACACTCACTTCACTCTACTCGACTAACACTAACCTAATGACCCTCGATCTTCTTGATCAATCACACAAGCCCAATGGCTTCAAGAGATGTTCACTATCTCTATAGATCACACTTGATCTTCACTCTCACTCACAAAAAGAAAATAAACTTGATGTATGCTAAGACACAACAAGGTTGTAACAAGAGTTACAAAAACCTATCAACTACAACTCTAGTATCTTCTTGATTACTTGAGTTCTTCTCTTTCTAATGAAGAGGGATGACAACACCTTGTATCAACTTGGATACTTGTGTTCTTCTCTTGCTAGTGAAGAGGTATAAAGAGGATCACTTGAAGGATGATTGGATCACTCTTGAAACAAAGAAAAACTAATCTAAATGACCCTAAGAAGTGAAAGGTGTGAGAGGGTTTTACTAAAGGATTTTTCTGTGTGTGAAGGGTGCCTAAAACTGTGAAAGAGGTGGGTATTTATAGGCAAAGAAAATCTGAACGTTACAATTCAAAATGGTACGGACGGCTCCACTAAATGACCCACGGCTCCGTTAAATTTAACGGTACCGTGGAGCCGTGGTAGACTAGGACGCTTCAAATTTTGTCTTTTCTGGTGAAAACTTATTTGGGGAAGGTTGGAGCTGATTTTGGGGGGAAAAATAGCTGTTGTGATTTTCAAACTTATTTTTCCATTAAAACATTTCTTAATATTTCAAAAATAATTTGTCATGTGTATTTTTGAAAAAATGTTTTGTCCCATTTAAAATGTGAATTTTCAAAACATGAGTTCACTTCTTTGATCACTAGTTAAAGTTGTAACTTTGTTCAAGAGTGATTTGCGTAGAAATGGGATCTTCCGATTAAAAACTTGTTAACGTTAATTTTAACGTAACGTGAGTTCACATTTTGTCATCCTCAAAACGTGAAGTAATCGAAAGATATAAATAACGTTTTTAGAACATTATTTGCATCAACAATCTCCCCCTTTTTGATGATGACAAAATACAAACTCATTTTAGGTTAAAATTAGTTTTAACAAGTTTTTAATGAGTTTAATCTCATTTCTCCCCCTTTTTGTCAAATCAAAAAGGTGGTTAAGGCTCTCCCTTGATGTGTACTCCCCCTCATTTGGAGAACACAAAGGAATCGAGCAATGGATCGTGCTACAAAACAAAGTTAGACGAAAAATATACAATATCTAACAAGTAGCACATAAGACAAATATCCAACCACAATAAAAGATATTGGCTAAGTAGCCAAAATGAAAAGCCCATTACATAAATATGAAATAAATGTCATACATAAGTATGACTAAAATAGGGAAGCAAATTAATCTAACAAGAAGACACATAAACATCTAAAGTAACATGAGGCTTCTAGATTTGCTTCCAACTTCAAAAGGTTCCTAGTCATTTATTGGAGGAACTAAACATAACCATGTTTAGTTTGGGCTATTGTGTGGTGGAGGTGGTGGAAGGATGATGGGTCCTATGGGTGGTGTGAGGAGGTGTTCAAGATATGAGAACCTAAAGCTAAGCTCATCTCTTAGGTTCATGATGAGTTCATGGTTGTAGTTGCAACAAGGGCAACTCAAGGTGTGTGAGTGAAGGGGATACATGATTGGATAACCCATCAAGGGTTAAGGTGATGGTGATAGTGAAGGTGATGATATGTTGCTCCCAATTTCAAAGTGAGTGTTTGGTGAAAGGGTGAGGGTGAGAGTTAGAGGTTGTGGTGATGTTGAAAGTGATGAGGGTGTTGTGTGAGTTCCCAATTCAAGGGAAGTTGATGGTGATGAGTTGAGTGTTAAGGTTAAAGGGTGAATGGGACTAGGTGGAGATAAGTGTATGTTGATTTTTGTTGTGGAGGATGAGGATGTAGGTTGAATAGAGGTTGCCTTGGATGGAGCTTGGGGTGTAGTGAAAGAAGATGATGATTTGGTAGAGGTTATGGGTGTATGGGTTTCATCTTCATCATCCAAGGTGAGATCAATGATGGGAATGACATTGGTGATAGGTTTAGTTGATGATTGGGGTGTGTTGACATTCTTGATCCATTGATCAACTAGAGAGGTTTGGTTGGTTGGTTTGATGTTGAATCTAGGTTTCTTGAATACTCTTGATCCCATGATGATGGTATGGTGAATGTGAAGGTGTAAGGATGGGTGTAAGAATGGAAATGCATAATGTTATCTTAAATAGCCAAAACATAAGCATGCAAGTTTGAAATGTTGGATTTGGGGATTTGGGTGCATGGGAATCAGGTTTTGGTTGCAGATTTTCTGGAAAAGATAGTCAAAAAGTGGAAGAGAATAGCAGTTTTCGTCTTTCAGAGGCACGGCACCACTAAATTTAGTGGAGCCGTGGCCTATTTAATGGAGCCGTGGGCTCTTTTGACCTTCTTTCCAGGTCTGCAGGTTTTAGGCAGCCTAAATGGGGAAATTTCTGGGGAATCCATTGGCTGCAAATCTCCAAGCCTCAAATTACTAAACACATAGAATTCCTAAAGCTAGTTTCAACTAGCAACTAACATGATCATGTGATCATCTATGTATTTAGGCAACTATTAAGCATGCATGAATTCAAGCATTTTTAACATCTAGTGCATGTAATAAAATAAGCTATCATGCATAATTTAGGCAAGATAAACCAACATGAGGATTAATTAACAAGAGAATTAATCATGTTAAAAGGAAACACATCAAGCAAGTTAATGTATTAGGCAACAATGCCACAAACTATTAGTAGTATTTTAATCATAATGCTTATATTAATAATACTACTTAAGTTATTTCCATCTAATCCTTTCTTTTCCCCAACTTCTTAATTTTGTTCCCAAGCCCTTTGATCGCCTTGCCGATGGACTTGAATCCCCCGATAGTTTGCTCATGCATCTCCACTTGTCTATTGTACATTGAGGTTTGCCTTCTCATCATGTGGGATAGATTTACCATCCCATTTTCGAGGTCGGTTGTACGTCGAAATGATGAGGTATCAAGATTACGAAAGTAGGTGTCGGGAGAAGGGATTTGAGAGCTAGAAGTTCCTTCTTCGTTCACCTCATCATCGTCCTCATCCATGGGTTCAGATGATGATTCGTGACTGAAGGAGGAGGATGAATGGGGAATATCGGAAGTGGATTTACGACCACGTTTGGACCCTTTGTCCTTACGTTGCTTTGTGCGACGTTGTGGTCCACCAAGTGGGTGCATAACCGGATTGACTAGGACATAGTCGACACTTTGAAGATGTGGGAAATGTTCCATGACCCACCTGAATAAACGAGTAAGCAACATGCCGTATGGCATGAGCTCATCGGACCGACGATGAATGTTGGCCATCCGTTTGACCATGTAGTATGCGAGGTTGAATGGTTCCTCGATACTAAGACAGTAGATCATAAGGGCAAGACTTGCCGATACGTGATCACGGTTGCCTGCAAGGCTTAACACATTTTCACGTAGAAGAAGTTCCCAACTTCTAAGGTCGGGATGGAGTTCCCTGAGGTAGATTTTGGATGGGTCGAGAAAGACAACGGATCCATCACGTTTTTGGTATGTGTTGGCGACTCGAGGAATTTGGATAATTTGTTTGATTACTTCAATGTCGGGAATTTGGGTACTATAGGCACATTCTATCTCAACATTGTAGTAAAGAGACTCTAGAGAATGGTCGTTGGTGTAAGCACACTGACCATATGAGGGAACACCAAGAATTTCACCAAACTGAGTGACAGACAGGGTGATATTTTGGTGTTGAATCCAAAAGTCAAGAAAGACGTTACCATCAGATTCAGTGTAGGTACGAACACGACTGTAAAATTCGAGAACAAAAAGGGGACAAATTTGATCGTTTATTGTGTATAAACAATCAAACCGAATAGAAGGGAAACAAGCACTGACTCTATCTGACATGACATAAAGTGCATCGACTACACGCCCTTTGTGTATGTATCGTGTTAGCACTTTGGAAAAATAAGCCTTTTGTTCATCAGTGATGTTTGGGTTTTCAAGTGTTTCAATGATGTATTTTCGGGTTAATTGATAATCATTCCGAGGCATTGTTTGTCTACAAAAAAAATATTTTTGTATATGTTAGTTCGTTGCATTTTAATGATTACACTTCTAGTGTGTGTGCCTAAATGAAAACAATGTGGAGGTGCGGCAATCTCGACTCTAAAATTATCCTAAAGAGATTACCCAAACGCTCCTAACTTCACTTTTGCTCAATCAAATATGTCGAACAATACATATCAATTATGTACTTCGAGCCATATTTGAGAGTTCATGTATGCATGCAAAAACGTTTTTAATTTGCATCAACAATGTATGAAAAAGGTTTCATGATCCTAGACTTGTGAAGTTTTTCAAAAAAAAATGATCGAATTGGGGTGTTTGGCAAATGCCTCAACATGGTGCCAATCAAGCTTTAAGATTGAAAAGATTTAATGCAGAACGTTCCTAATCCAATTTTAATCATCCTAAACATGATTCCATTACAAATAATCAATCATAATCCGAATTTAGTGATTAATTTCGGATTAGGTTTTGCAACATAAATGGGTTTTTGGAAATCCTAGGTTTAGGGAATTATGTGAATACTACATTGTCTAATCCTAGTCTTAATTTCACAAGGGTTTAACTAATTTTGAAAATCCCCAATTCGGATTTATACTCAAGAACAAACCCTAGACTCAAATTAAATGAAATTAAGAGTGATTAACTTACAATGAGTGATGTTGTGATTAGGATTTGTTGATTCCAATGCCTCAATCTTGATTTGTAAGAGTTTAGTTGAATTATGGTGTTATGGTTCGATTTTGACAGCAAGTGGAAGAGGTTTTGTGTGTTTGGAAAATTTGTGCAGAAGAAAAGAGTGACTGTGCGCGTTTTTCAGATGCACGGCTCCACGGTTCCACTAAACATTAGTGGAGCCGTGGCTCTTTAGTGGAGCCGTATGTCTGATGGTCCAGTTTTTCTTCTGTTTTGACTTTTGGCTGATTAATCTTACTTATTTAGTAAGACTTTTTGACACGAGGAAAAAGTTTATACCTAATAAACTTTTTGACGAAAGATGATTAAATGGGATGACCGGAAATGACCTTAGTGTTTCCGAGGAAATTGACTAAGATGTCATTGGATGAGGATTTACTTCTAGTATTTCCCATGAAATAAATAGAAGTTATGAGTTGTGTTTAGGAGGATGACTATAATATTTCCCATGAAATATTTAATTAGTCGGAGTACGCGACACAAGGAATGACTAGATATTTCCCGTGAAATATTCATAAGTCATGTGATGAGTGAAAGATATGACTTAAAAAGTCATGAGCGATTTGTAAAGAATGACTTCAATGTTTCCCGCGAAACTTTCGAGAGGTCATAGAAGGGATGAAAGGTTATGAGGTATGACGTGACGGATGACTTTAATATTTCCGAAGGAATATTCAAATAGTCATGAGCGGGATGATAGGAATGACTTGAAAAGTCGTATGACGAGACGCGAGAAATGACGTTAATATTTCCAGTGAAATATTACGAAGTCATGGGATGAGGCTTAAGGAATGACTCGAAATTTCCAATGAAATATTCAAGAGTCATGAGTCGAGAATAGGATGGATGTGTGAGATGACTTTAATATTTCCATAGAAATATTGAAATAGTCATGAGCGGGATATGAGGAATGACTTGAAAAGTTATATGATGAGACGTGAGAAATGACATTAATAATTCCAATGGAGTATTAAGAGGTCATTTGACGAGAATGTAAAGGTTAAGGTGAGAAGAAATACTTTTCAAAGAAAAGATTTCTCATTCGACGTTATCATGACGGAGGAAATGTCTTTCCGCGGGGAGATGACGTACTTCGACGAGCTTCGTTCATGAGCAAACTATAGGGTTCCCGGACAAGTCTAATGGCATCTTGACTGCTACTCTTCACAGGGAGTTGTCTCATCTATAGTGTTTGTTTTCATGCCTTTCCGGCGCTTGCGTACTCGGTTTCGGTCGTGGTGACAATAAGAGTAGTTTGTTTCTTGGGGAACCAAGATGTTTGTTAATCAACCTATGAAGGTACAAACATTACTCATTATGTTTCAACCCACATTAACTCTCACATTATCAGAGTTGGTATAGAAACATTTTCTACATCAATCTCCTCAAGATATCGTAATCTCAAGTGTATAGTATCTTTAATGTATGGTATGATACATTAAACACTTTGATGTAAGAAGTTTTGGGATACTTCTTACAAGTGGGCACAAAGCCAACACTATTCATGATAATGGACCTACTTGCCGTTAGGTAAACTACTTTACCTATTATGCCCCTAACCTAGTTATATCCGCGCACTCACCTTCTTCGTCTCTTGTGAGTTTCGCGTTTGCAGATATGGGCGTTATTGTCAATAAAGACTATTACTTAAACTATGTATCTCATACATATAGTATACATAAGTTTACAGGGATACTTTATTTAGGCAAAATTACGTATGTGCAAGGAAGGGAACTTGATTCACTTATCAATGCTTAATTCAAACTTGTCACGCATGATCTTCAAGCGATCATCGAACATTTCTGGACAAGATGAATTTGGCATGATGAGATGTGAATAGAGTTTCTGTGTTATAGTGCCTACCATGTTAGATTCTAACTACACTATTTCATGCCAAACATTACTACTAACAAAGGGTCTTTTAAGAAAGCGTACCTGTGCCTGAGGTGTTTGCTCTTAAAACTAGAAGACTAGGGTACCTTTGTTGAATGTTAAGCATGAAAGACACGACTTGACTATTTCGTCACCGGGTATGCTTGATAACGCATCATACTCCTTTTGTTATACTCCAAAGTTTATTTACACTCATGTTTTCCTAGCAAAACAAATGTTCAAACATCTGGTCCCCAATATCTCATGGGTCCAAAGTTGTTAGAGTTAAACATCCTACGCATTTGTTGTGTTAGTTTAGGATGTGAGAATGGAGGACACATTTCCCATGGTAAGTAACTTTGTGGTGGACGATCATTCCAAGTTACGGGAAAGTTACTTGGATGATTTTGTCTTCTAAAGTTACCTCTCGGTAGAGGAGTTCTAGACCGAGGTTTGGGAGAGTTTACCTTTCTAGGTGGAGGAGTAGTTGACCTAGTGTCACGCTTTACAAATCCATGTTCGGGAGATGACAATGGTTTGTTAAAGCCTTTGGTTTCCTCTCTACTTGGAGTAGACACTCTAGTTCTATTTACAACTACTTGACTTGGTTTAGGACTTAAGTTACTTTTCAGAATTGACCCAGTTTTGTCCTCAGCACCACACGGTACCACTAAATTTAGTGGTGCCGTCTGTATCTTTAATGGTGCCTTCACCTTCAGACATGGACTTTTCAGGCATTACAAATTTTACTTGTTTAGTACTACTTGTAGAAGCCTGATTTGGGTCAAATCCTAAACCCGAACGGTCATGTTCACTATATCTAATATTTTCAAGTATATCATTAAGCTTTTTAGTTCCTTCATCAAACCTAATGATTCTTAAAGCATTTTCTTTAAGTTTTTCGTTTTCTACTTGAAGACTAATACATGACCCGCATCCTAAATCTACTTCCTTGTTTTTCTCAAGTCTCTTGACTTGATCATTTAGTTCTAAGACTTGTAGTTCTAGTCCTTTTAATTTTAATTTTAGCTTTGTGTTTCTACCTAAGATCTTAGTACTAACTACGCATAGTTTGTTGTATTCGTCATGTAATTCATTGTCATCTACTGACGAATTATTATCACTATAATAAGAAGAGTCGGAGTGTACCTCGTTAGAAGCTTGGGCCATTAAGCACATTTCATCGTTAGGCTTCTTCTCTTCTTCTTCACCGCTATCACTCCAAGAACCTCCTACAAAGGCTCTTTGGTTGTTGGATTTTGGTGGCTTAGGACATTCTCCTATGAAGTGATTAGGATCTCCGCATCTAAAGCATCTCCTATCACTTGTCCCTTTTCTTTCATCATGATTTCTTTGGGATGACTTCTTCTCATCTCGAGATTGTCTAGGAAATCTACCTTTCCTCCTAAAGAACTTTCTAAAGTTCCTAACGGCTAGTGCGTACTCTTCATCTTCACTATCGGAACTCGAACATTCCTCATCACTAGACTCCTTCTTGGCTTTTAATGCTAGAGATCTAACTCTCTCGCTTTTGCCTTTGACAATGTCGGAATCCTTCTTGATGATCATCTCGTGAACTTTCAAGTTTCCTATAAGTTCATCGAGTGACAATGCCGCCAAGTCCTTTGACTCTTCTATGGCGGTGACCTTTGCTCTCCATTTAGGATGTAGAGCTCTAAGAAACTTCCTAACATAGTTCTTACTAGAATAACCTTCATCAAGAGCTTTAAGACTAGTGATAATAGTATTAAATCTAGCAAAAGCATTATCTATTGACTCATCCTCCGAAATGGAGAATTGTTCATATTGTTGAACAAGAAGATCTATCTTGTTCTCTTTGACTTGGTTATTACCTTGGTGAGTGACTAACAAAGTTTTCCAAATGTCTTTTGCCGTATTACACATAAAAATTCTTTCAAATTCCTTTTTAGGCAAAGCATTATAAATCATCATTTTAGCCTCATTATTTTTGGCTAATTTCCTTTTAAGTTCATCACTTTGTTTATCATAAGAAACTATTTCATCCTTTTTAGTTTCCGGATTCTTTTGAATAGGTTGAAAGTCACCCTCGGTAATAACATGCCAAAGATCAATGTCTTTTGATTTCACATACGTTTTAAATCTTGTTTTCCAATAAATAAAACAATCGGTTTCAAAAAGTGGTGGTCTTTGCATAGATTGCCCTTCTAGATATTTGTCGGAATCCATTGATCGGTTCAAGCTTTAAAATACAATATACTTTAAAAACTTGACTGACGTGGCTCCTGATACCAATTGTGGGAAACTAGAAGGGGGGTTGAATAGTTTACCGGTTTAAAAAACTTCTTTTAAAAATCTTGTTTTAAAAGTATGCTATTGGAAACTTTGATTCGAACTCTATGTGTAATCAAACAACACCAATATGAACTACAAGCTAAGTTACGTAATAATAACAAATAAAAGTAAAGAGTAGAGTTGGAAAGATCAAACCGAGACAGAGGATTTATAGTGGTTCGGCTACGAAGCTCTTCTTCGCCCTACTCCACTTCCCGAGTACCACACTCGAGAGTTTCAAACACTATATCAACAACCTCCCTTCAGGCGGAGAAAACCGTACACGTCGCTTATCCTATTTCCGACACTAAGCTAGATGTCGAGTGCTAATCTTAGCTAGCACCAATCTACCAAGGTCCACGTGACTAAACACCCAAGCCCAATGGCTTCAAGAGATCACCAAGATCTCAACACGATCACAATGATCAACACTCACTTCACTATACTCGACTAACACTAACCTAATGACCCTTGATCTTCTTGATCAATCACACAAGCCCAATGGCTTCAAGAGATGTTCACTATCTCTATAGATCACACTTGATCTTCACTCTCACTCACAAAAAGAAAATAAACTTGATGTATGCTAAGACACAACAAGGTTGTAACAAGAGTTACAAAAACCTATCAACTACAACTCTAGTATCTTCTTGATTACTTGAGCTCTTCTCTTGCTAATGAAGAGGGATGACAACACCTTGTATCAATTTGGATACTTGTGTTCTTCTCTTGCTAGTGAAAAGGTATGAAGAGGATCACTTGAAGGATGATTGGATCACTCTTGAAACAAAGAAAAACTAATCTAAATGACCCTAAGAAGTGAAAGGTGTGAGAGGGTTTTACTAAGGGATTTTTCTGTGTGTGAAGGGTGCCTAAATCTGTGAAAGAGGTGGGTATTTATAGGCAAAGAAAATCTGAACGTTACAATTCAAAATGGTACGGACGGCTCCACTAAATGACCCACGGCTCCGTTAAATTTAACGGTACCGTGGAGCCGTGGTAGACTAGGACGCTCCAAATTTTGTCTTTTCTGGTGAAAACTTATTTGGGGAATGTTGGAGCTGATTTTGGGGGGAAAAATAACTGTTGTGATTTTCAAACTTATTTTTCCATTAAAACATTTCTTAATATTTCAAAAATAATTTGTCATGTGTATTTTTGAAAAAATGTTTTGTCCCATTTAAAATGTGAATTTTCAAAACATGAGTTCACTTCTTTGATCACTAGTTAAAGTTGTAACTTTTTTCAAGAGTGATTTGCGTAGAAACGGGATCTTCCGATTAAAAACTTGTTAACGTTAATTTTAACGTAACGTGAGTTCACATTTTGTCATCCTCAAAACGTGAAGTAATCGAAAGATATAAATAACATTTTTAGAACATTATTTGCATCAACATAAGTAGTGGGTTACGTTGAGTGATATTCAACGTGACCGTATAAGTAATCCGTTTGCCCTACGTTGGGTGGCATCCAACGTACAGCATAAGTAATACATTTGCCCTACGTTGGGTGGTATCCAATGTACATCATAAGTGATATGTTTGCCCTACGTTGGGTGGTATCCAACATACATCATAAGTGATATGTTTGCCCTACGTTGGGTGGTATCCAATGTACAACATAAGTGATATATTTGCCCTACGTTGGGTGGTATCCAACGTACATCATAAGTAATATATTTTCCCTACGTTGGGTGGTATCCAACGTACAACATAAGTAATAAGGTTAAGAGTTTATAGTATTTGTGTAAATGAAAAATAAGAATTATGTTTCAATAAATGAATAAAGTGTATCTAGTTGAATACAATGTTTAAAGTGAACTAGTAAATTTATAAGTAGAACAAGCATGTATCTCCCCCAAAGAGTTTAATAAACAGTTAAATGATAGAAAATGGGGCTATGACTCACCTTGAATGTAACTGGCAAAGATGAAATATGAAATCAAATGTTTTTAAGGAAAAAGCTCCAACACACGACCTGGATAATAATAAGAAAGTCTGAGATTTTGACGGTTTTGGCCCAATATGAATAATGGATGAAATGGAATCGAATGACGAAGTGGTTTGTGATGAGAGTGAATGATATGCTTAAAATACTTAAAGTTCAAAAATAATATTATATATAATATTATCTTGTTCTTATGTTATTTAAATCATAAATATCATTTCCTCGAAAGTGGTTTGAATAAAACGTTAAGTTAATCGTTAAAATCCGTTTTATATAAATATAACGTTATATATTAAATAGTGAATGATATGAAATAAAATGCACGTGAATAAAATGAGAAATGTAAAATATGAAATAGAAATGAAAATAAAATAAAGTTACTGTTGATCCTTGAACTTATACTAATTTTACATTTTTAACCCTAACGGTGTAACATTTGCATCGTTAGTCCTTGGTTACTTATAATTACATTTTTAGTCCAAATGTTTATCAAAATGACAAAATAGACTTCAGGTTTAATGTTTTATCAATATACATCCTCAAGTTACTAAATTGACAGCTTATACCCTGTTTTTACAAAGTTGACAGTTTTAGTCCTCATGGTTGAAATATTTTGCAAATTTAGTCCATTTTTCACAAAAAGAATGGGAAATTAATTCCGAGAGTTTCTATAAGTTTATAAAGCTTATTTAACTGCTTTTTGACTGCTTATTATATGGATTGCTTATTTTAGTGCTTAATGGGCTTTTAATGTTCGAATCAAAGGCCCATTAAGAAAATATGAATCGTGGGCTTTTAGAAATATTTGGGCTCATTTTAAGAGTCTAAAAATATTACAAAATCGTTTTGAAGTCCAGCTTATTCGAATAAGCTAAAAATGGCTTATTGGGCTTATTAGCCCACTCGTTAAATTAAAAGGTTTTTAAAAGTTGCGAGTGGCGTTTGGTTTGGTATAATTCAAGAGCTTTTAAGAGCTTGTGAGAGGAATCTCAAAACACGATTTTGATTAGTTAGCTTATGAAGAAACGGTTTGGTCAATAAAAAGGGTGTGTCGCGTATAAGAAATAGGTTTTATAGGTTCATTTCTATGTGACATTAATGTGTACAAATAAATAAGTAAATGTCATATGCGTTTAACTATAATGAAGTGTGATTCGAAATAATTGAAAATGAGATGCGTTAAGAATGAAATGAGTGCATCAATGTAATCCTAGCCTTCCATGGACGAGGCATGTTGTATTAAACGTAAAAATAAATAAATGAAAACTTAAATGAAATGAAATGAAATATATACGTTCGAAAGACTAAAGAACAATGCATGAGATACTATAATTTGAATGGAAATGACTTAGGGAAAGTTTAGAAGACTCACAACACCAAAGAGGTGGGTTTTACACGTTCGAATGATCAAGAAATGGTTCGAAATAAGGTTATACGTTTGAGAAAATGAACCCGAATGCTAAGGAATGGTCTTGGCTTCTTTGGAACGAATTGGCAGGAGGTTTTGAGAAGATTTAATGAGTGTGTGAATGAGTTATGCAAGTGGGAATGAGGTATATGTTGATTTCGGTTTATATGCATGTATGTTCACATTGATATGATTTTTAAAAATATGCAAGTTGGTTTTTAGATTCGATATGTGTAGGAAAGGATGAGATAAGGAATATTGTCAGGATATAGTAGCTTAGGAGAGGGTTTAGGAGCATGGGCAAGTTGTAGAACCGAATAGAAAATGTATATTTGTATATATGCTTCGTATGTTTAATGAAAAGGTCCAAAAATAGTTTTTAGCGTGTGATATGTTGTGCCAATGTAAGAAATGATCTTATATACTCATAAGTGATTAAAGGAAGTCAATTGAACTAGTAAAAATCAGTTTGGTTCGAATTGGAACAAAAATGAAAATTATCAAATGGGTTGGTTCATGTTGCGATGAGAGTTTACTTTAGGTCGCGTTAGGCATGTAAATGTTCAATATAGAAGATGATATTCGACATCTCAGTTATTTGGTTGGTGAGGAAACAAGTGGTATAAAAATCAGGGTAGCATATGTGTCGAATTCAAGAATAAAAGAGGCAAAGCTAGGAGGGTTTAGTCGACTGAAATAAGAAATATAAAACTTAAAAAGTTATGGGTTGGGCTTTGTGAATAGTACCAGGCCGAATATTGGGCTAATGAATAGTATAAAAGTCCGTTTGGTTTATAATGGATGAGTTGGGTTATTTGTGGTCCGTGTGTGAGCTCGTTCCATTGTTTTGAGAATTAATGTAACGTAATAAACAAAATTTTAAATTTTGCTCGTAAAAATGGTTAACTGAACTGTAATAGTAATTTAATACATAATTAATATTTACAAATCATTGGTTAATTTTACAGGTTGCTACAGTACCCACCAGTCAAACAGAATTCCGTCCCGGAATTTAAAGTCTAAGTTAGTTGCTAGGGTTGCCTATGGAGATAAATGTAGGTATTTGTCGCGAGTTTGGTCTTCATGTTCCTATGTATACTCTGGTCCTTCCGTAATTGCGAGTTTGTCATCAAGTCGGATTTTTCATTGGGATGTTGGAAAAGAAGTGTAGATATCTATAGAGGGTTGGTAATAGGGGCATTTTATCTTGTCATAAAACTTGCTTTTGAATGAAGATTGTTATTATAAATTTTGAAAAGATGAATGTTTTCTTCATGACATGATTCTTCCTGAATTAGACATAGTTGATCAGGCTATGTATAATTGAGGACAAATGATGTGATGCTTAGTCCAGTCAAAGTAGTCTTATGTTTCTCAAAAGTTTTAGATGGTGTTCAACGTGTTGCTTTTGAAGAATGACAACCTAAATAAGTTTTCAAGGTAACAAGAGAAATCGGTTCGCATGACGGTGATAGATTAGGAATTTCTAGGGCGGTAATAGGTTAGCTTGAAATGGGTTCTAATATTCGGGAGAGAACCTTATAGGATGATAACAGTCTATTGTTCGGTCAGGAAGGAAATTAACCAGATTCCTAATAGGATAGCAATGTTTTGTTACAAAATGGTTATAGGTAGGGTAAACGGGATAGATAATGTAATAGAAAAGGATTGCGATTTTCATGGAAATGGTAAAAGATAGAGATTCATAAGATAAAAAGTATTTATTACACTCAGGTTATGCCATCATACCTAAGGTAAAGTACAAAGGAAAATACAATCCTAGAAGCTTTGAACTATGGTTTAGTGTTATGGCGGAAATTTCTTCTTCTGTTTAAACGTTGTTGTTGTCCATTGACGTCGTTGAGGTTTTAACGACTCCCCTCCTCTTCCACTGGCCTTGTCGTTCTAATTGGCATTCTGTTTTGGGCATCGATTCTGGTAGTGCCCCTGCTCGCCACACCCTTGGCATACCACGGCTACTGGTTGCGCCTTATCGTTTGTGACTTTGCAGTCTACTATTTTGTGGCCTGTTCTCTGGCATTTTCTACACTTTGCAAAACAAGGCCCAGTGTGATACATCCTACATTGGTTGCACAGAGGTTGATCCCCTCGGTAACCATCTCCTTTAGCAGGTGTGACGATGTGGTTTTTTCCAGCTTCTTGCCTGCGATTCTTTTGATGCTGGTGATTGTTGCGGTTTTGCCGATAGCTGTTGTGGTTGTTGTTGTTGGGATGGTTGTTGTAGTGATGAGTAGTTCTCTTGTCATCAAGCTTCCTCTTGTGATCATTGCTTCCTTGGGGGAAACCGTGCTTGATTTCCCGGTCCATTAGCCTCTGCGCAATAGTAATGGCTTCTTCCAGCGTTTGTGGTCTAGATGCGGTGACATTCCCTTCAATACTTCGAGGCAGTCCTTCGATATACTTCTCCAATGCTCTCTCAAGATCTGGTACAAGTGTACAACAGTCGGGCATAGTATAGCCAGTTCCTGAAACCTCCTGTTGTAGGTCTTGAGATCATTTCCTTTCACAATTAATTGGTGAAATTCATCTTCCAGCTTTCTAACCTCTGTATGGGGCAGTACTTCCTTAGCATTTTCTGTTTAAATTCGGCCTAGGTAATCCGGTATGCTTCCTCGATACCCATGGTTTGAGCGGTAGCGTTCCACCATGATAGTGCATCATCCAGAAGTGTCCCTGTAGCAAAGGTGACTTTGCTTCTTTCTGAGCAGTTGCTTCTCATGAACACCGTCTTTGTACGCTCAAACCACTGAGCTAATTCGGTCACTCCTTCTGACCCTTTGAAGTGAGTTGGCTGGCAACTCATGTAATCTTTATAGGTGCATTTGCGAGATGCAGATGCCTCGCTTTCAGTTGTTGCTCGGTTGTTGCTGCTCGAACGAGCTATCGTAGCCGCTTGGGTTTCAAAAGCTGCAGCAATGCTGTCAGCTACAAATTTCTGGATTTCCGCTGGAGTCATTGTTTGTGCGGGAGTGGTAGTTTCCTTTCTTGTGCGAGCCATAAGTCTATTAATACCACAAGAAAACGCAATTTAGAATCCACATAATGACCATGTTAGAATAATTCGAGTAACAATGTAATTGTATACTAGTCCTAACAATACGGTAACAATGTGAAATCACAACCAACTGAGAATCATAAAATCACGACAGGTTTGGGGTAATATCGTAAATAAATGATTAACTCTTGGTATAGGATTACTATGGAACAAACTGATTCATCTACAAAAGCTGAAGTTCAGCAACTTTCTCTACATTCATCAATTTTTCTTTGAAATATTCTTCATTAAGAATTTGTAATTACATCCCAGTTGTAACATTCAAAGAACTGTAACCTTTATAAGTAACATCACGACATGCCTAGTGACAATACACATGAGCAACCATAGCCACATAAATCAACATCAATATATAGTAAATCCAATCCAACCACATGCATTAAGAACTTGTTCAGTTGTTTTACAAAACGCAACGATACAAGGTCCTTTCTGAATGCTTCATGCGGTAGGCTAAGATGCCTCAAAAATAGAACTGATGTAATGTATGTCCATCTACTGGACGTCTCGTCCATGTGTCTCTTCATCTCTGTGACCTGATCCAGACGTCTCTGCTATCTGACCTGCATGTCCTCGATGAGGTTCTCTAACGTAGCAGCTCTGCGGCGTGCTTTGTTGAACTTCTTCAATCCGTCTCCGTCTCTTCCACTGTAAAACCATCATATGGGATCGTGTCTCAAACATCTCCGTGTGAATCCTTGTCAGACCACCTTGTAGATCCATCCTCTCGGATACGAGGTCATGTATAGTGTTGTTTGACCGTCTCGGGGCGGTCGAGTGATGCTCTGTCAATGATGCTCAAAGGCGTAACAAACTGCTCCTTATGATGCTCCAGTTGCGTCATGATGATGGAGGAAGTAGGTGTGCGGGTAGCTACGGTCCTGGAGCTCTTTCTCCAGTCTCAAAGGCTTGGGCTAGAGGGGCAAAATCTGGGGAGGAATGGTAATGATGATGAAGACGAATCACCAGAATCTGCTATGCGGGTTTGGTTCTAGGGGGTACATCCGCCTTAGGAGTCGGCTCCCGTTGGTGCTGTGCGAACGGGTAGGAATGGGTAAGTAGGTCAAACAAATAGTCGGGTCTTGACCGTCGGTGGAGGTGGTGATGGTAGTGTAATTAGAACTATGGGTAATCGTACCCTCTTGCGAGGTCGACGTGCTAGGAACTATAGGTGAGGTGATGGATGATAAGGTATCCTCGGACTCCATGTCCGATGATGGGGTACTAAGGTGGGACACGGAAGACATGGTACTGTAATAACCCGTAAATAGTAAATGTAAATAACACCAAGTATATAAAAGTTAATATGTAATAATCTTGTTAAGCAATACTGTAAACATGATGTTATGAAATCTGCAGGCACGAAAGGCGTAACGTGGTATGGTGTAAAGTTGGTTCGTTTTGAAAACATAGTTATAGTCCAATGTTTCAAAAACATTTGGTTCCCTATAACTATAGCTCTGATGCCAATCTGTAACACCCCCTAAATTTTGAGTTAAGAGCGAAAGACTTAATAGCTGTATTACTGGACGGATCATAGTTATAATCATAGAAAATGACTCAAAATAGACGTTTTGTAAATCATTATCATTCATTTAGAAATTTAAATACAAAAAGGAAATTTCAGTGTTTAATATTCCACAAAAGATGATATAAGTTTGATGTAAATAACAAAATTTATTAGACACCAAATCCATCCGTTACATGCCCGCTCCGATGCCTTGAATGCTTTGTTAATTACCTGAGATAAACATGCTTAAAAGTGTCAACGCAAAGGTTGGTGAGTTCATAGAGTTTATAAGTAAAACAGTTGATTTCAATAGTTTCCAAGTTTAAAGTGATAATGGTAATAAATATAAGTTTTGATGCAATAAGTAGTGGGTTACATTGAGTGATATTCAACGTGACCGTATAAGTAATCCGTTTGCCTTACGTTGGGTGGCATCCAACGTACAGCATAAGTGATACATTTGCCCTACGTTGGGTGGTATCCAACGTACATCATAAGTGATATGTTTGCCCTACGTTGGGTGGTATCCAACGTACAACATAAGTGATATGTTTGCCCTACGTTGGGTGGTATCCAACTGTAAAACCCCAAAATTACCACAATCCGAGATGACTAAAATACCCTCTAAATTTGAAATTTTAAGAACTTATAAAATTATATAAGTAACATTTTTGTACTTAACCTAAGATGATTTATATCCTAAGTTAACTAATATGGTAAAAAAAAAAAAAAAAAAAAAAAAAAAAAAAAAAAAAAAAAAAAAAAAAACTTTACATTATGAAATTAAAATCACAAAACAAAAGTCCCTGAATCTAATCTATGCCTAGGCACCATTTTATGTGTCATGGACAAAAAAAATCGGCTAAGATCAAAAAGGAATTAAGAAAAGATAAGAATACATTTAATTTGATTGATCATAATCCCATAAAAAAATTGATCATTCCCTTTTATATCCTAATCAAAAAAATTCGGTTCCTATAATCCCTATAATACCGAACATAAGTTTTTTTTTTTCCCTCACTTTGCAAAAACCCTAAAATACTTTAACCAAAAACTTTCGGCTGCCTCCCTCTTTTCTCTTCTGTTCGATCAGCAAACACATCAGCAACAAGGAGATTTTTGGTGCTTCTTTGGTGGTTCCATCGTGGTGTTACAACAGCTCGTGGTGGTGTGATTGCTCGTGGGTTTTGGCAGTCCATTCGAAGGGTTTTGCTAAGGAATTCGGCTGGGATTTTTGGTGGTTCGATCTTGTTGTTTCTTTCTCTTTTGATCACGCAACAAGGGTAACGTATCACTTGTTCTTGTTCTTTTCGTTTTGATCTCATCACTCACGTATAACATGCTAAATAACAAACAAGGGAATCGAATCTTATACATGTTTTACGAAATGGAAGTTCACAAGAAATGATAAAACTAGTCACATGAATCTCACATGAAATCATAAGAATAACTTGCATAAAATCTGTTAATGTATATATATATATATATATATATATATATATATATATATATATATATATATATATATATATATATATATATATATGTATGTCGACCTAATGAAGATTTGTAAGCCTTATATATGTATGTCGACCTAATGAAGATTTGTAAGCCTTAATTAATCATTTAAATACTCAAGTAATGAGGAGTTAATAACTGGAAACCCTAGAAATTCATTAGGGGTCGGATTAGGGTTTAAAGAGTAAGGTTTGTTGTGATTTTATGAAGTTACTGCTGTGCAGATTTTTGGGTCGGATTGAATTGGGTGGATCTTGATGATGATAACGTATTTTTGAGTGATTCTTGGGCCTAAAAGTAAGTTTAAGAAAAGAGCTTCCTGGATATATAAGCCTTGTAATTTTTAGAGGTCGGGAAGATATACTTTTTGATTTTACAAGTTCATGTGTCAAAACTAAATTCGGGTATCTCGAAAATTAGTCCGTGTTTGCGATTTTTTAGTTTTCAAACCATGTCGAATTATATGATAAAAATTGCTAGGATTCATATTTCATATGTTTAGTAATTACTGGAATTTTTGTAGATTTTTCTAAATTATTTTGACGGGGTAAAGAAATACAAACTTTTCGTATGTAAAATCTGATCAGGAATCTGAACGAGTTGGCTTAAAGGATATTTAGACTATAGTTATACTAGCTAATAAATTCTGGAAAAATTAGTGTGAGTTCTAAATACATTGACGTACGTTTGTGAATTTTTGTGGATTTTATTTCTGAGTTCTAATGTGATTCATAAATTTGTCAAAACGTGACCAGTTCATACATATAAACTGTTAAGGGTTTAAAAAGGATTAAAAAGGTGATATGTGTTTATTTTCTAAACTAAAGGGTTTAAATTGTCATTTTTTCTAAACTAAAGGGCTTAACTTGTGAAAATATGTAACTTTAGAATATTTACATTTCATACCCTAATCTTACCATAATGACACTATAATCCCTAAACTTGTTGTATTTGCATAATGAACCCTAACACCTATGAAGGCTACGTTATGAACCTTAAACTATTAATATAGTCACATTGCTACCTCAAATTGATTAAGGGATAAACTTGAATAATTATGACTAATGTTTCTAGATATGGAAACCTTCTAATTATGGAAACTTACTAATTCGGGAAACCTGCCTAAAATAGAAGATTACTTAAAATGGAAGAGTCGACTAAAATAAGTAATCTGATTTAAAATAAGTTATTAATCAGACGATCATAAATTCGTGTAGATTCGCTGAAGATGGAGTTTACTTCCGATCTTTTCGTTTCTAGTTGTGTTTTCACTTGTGGTCTAAGGTACAGATATTCTACCCTTTTTCAGTAAGGGTGCTTTCGTTCTCATGATTTTCTTGATCTTGATTCATTAGGATTCCCTAAGCCATTGCTATGTTCCCTTATACTTTGATTCGTTCTTCATGATCCATTTGACATTCGTCATTATGACCCTATGACATAAGTATTCGAATCACTTGATGCTTAGAAGGTTCATTTGATTTTGTAACTGGATGTGAAAACCTTTCTTATCATGGAAATGTTTTGAGAAAAACAAATTTTAAAAGGATGTTTATGAACGATGCGATACCACTTTTATATGAAATTTTACTAAACTTTTATGAAAACTACTTTTAAAGACTACCTTTATGAAAACCGTTTTTTTTAAAGATCATTTTTATGAAAACCATTATTAAAAGATTTCTTTAAATGAACATTGGATAGAAACCTTTGAATTGAACCTTGCTATGAACCATTTGATTTCGAACCTTTGAGATCCTATGCCTGATATGATTCCCTTATTTGACTCATGACTTTCATTGCATGATTGTCATTCTTATTGATTCATTCTGACATTTATTTAAATGTCTCTGCCATGCTATGCTTATATTTTGCCATGCTTATTTGAGTTACTATCTTGTTTCTCTTGCCATGCTAGATTATGATTGTTGTATGCTATGATAGATCTGTGCCTGAGCTTACCTAGTTGTGGAGGTACCATGACCATGTCTTTGATGGCACCCTAGGCATGACACTTCCGTAGAGGTGTGATAGATCTACGGCGTTCCCCCTTATGTTATGTATTATATTGTGATCACTATTGGCCATTAATGCGTGTGTGTGCTTAGTCTAGTACTGACATACATACTTATGTTAGGGAGCGTATGATGCATCCTAGGTTTTATGTTTTATGTGATTATGGTGACCAGGTGGTGTGTGCCTTGCACTCCTTCTCACACTTTTATTTACTTAGAGGTCTCCCCTCTTCGTATACTTGTATTGCTATGATATGTTTTGATGGATTATGTATGGAGTTCTTATGGCACATCCTTATATGAACTTTTTCATTATTTCATTCTTTCTCTCGATTCAATTATTATTCAGTTCTCATGTATTCCTGATTTTTAGTTCTCTTTAAATTCGTATGACTTTCATAATTATACTTTCGTTTTGTATTCTTATTCCTTCGTTGCTTATGCTTATTTACCGTCCTGTTATGTTATATATATATATATATATATATATATATATATATATATATATATATATATATATATATATATATATATATATATATATATATATATATCTGTTCACTGGGCTTTTTAAGCTCAGCCGCATTTCTTTCCATGCGGCAGGTTTTAGATGGAAGCTGGGTTATGAGTGGAGAGCACTTGGGACTTAGAGGACATTACTTCATAGCTATCCTGGATTAGAGATGACTAGAAGTAATTGGGATTGTAGACTTAGAATTTATTATTGGATTTTCCCCATGTAACCTTGTATTTCAGATTTTCCCTTTGTAACCTTTGAATTTCATTTGTATTAATTAAGTCTTATGCTTGTGTTTGCTTTGATATGTCACCATAACATAATACTTCTACCCTTATCGGGTTGGGGTGTTACAATTATGGTATCAGAGAGACAGGCTGCGACTTGTAATACATTTACCCTTGACCTGTGAAGTTTGGACCATTAAGTTTCCACTATAGGCGCTCATAAGACAACCTTTGAAAATTTGCTTTAGGATTTCCCAAAAGAACTTAAGTTATTACCGGTGAGGAATGGGTAGACTAGGATATCAATGTAAGTAGCATTGCTTCTGCATCACTCTGATTCGTGCCTTTGCCTTTAGCTAAGCCTTATAAGAACATTTGTTTCAAAAGCTAGAAAGTTTTGCAACTTAAGCTTAGCAACCAAGTAAGTTTGGAATTCCTCGAAAACTACATGGATACCTTGCACCACTTAAGTTTCACTTCCTGATTTTGATCTCCACTTCCGATCTGTTTGATAAACAGTTGATACTTTTCCGACCATCCCGAAGGTCATTCGACCGTAATGTGTTTGACACATTCTATAAATTCATTACCTATGCTGGATATAAATATATCATCTGATACTACTCAGTCCTGCAAAATCCATTACTACCCTATGAGAACTCTGGTAATTATTAACCATGGATATAGGAAGTTTTATTCCCTCCCTTTGAATGATGAATCTTGCCTGACAACCAGTTTCCTTTGGAAGGATATGATGTAAATACTATCTCAGTACAGAATTGTTAACTGAGCATGATGATGCTGATAACTAATATTCCATACATCTCACTTTTGACGATTATACGATGTTCGTATTACCAATGATACACACCCTACCTGACCCTTATGCTTAAAAGCTAAACAAAATTCCAATACCTTGAACTGTTCATTTATCTATCTCAACACAATGATGAACCGTGTACTTGACCTTGATATATGAACTACCCGTCTGGTTTAACGACCGTATTCGTTCTACGGATCTGTTACTTTTGATATAGTCGACTTTGAGGTCTTTTAGTTATGGATTGGATGGCTCTTCGTAAAGCTACCATAGACTACCGTATCTGAAATGTAACCTTTAACAATCTGCTTCACCCTACTTTTGTCATAATGACTCTCAACCGCTTAAATTGTTAAGATTAATGTTGCTATGAAAGCACATATTCTGATCTCATTTGATTGTCAAATTTCTCCTGACATCTATTAGTATCCACCCTTAGAAAGCTCTGACATTGAAAGTAGTTTGTTGTACGAAAATTTTCCGATGTTCTCGGAAGAACCTCTTAGGATTCCCTCCTGCTTGGGAAGTAGAGTTGGCATTGAACTGATCTCGGTTGGCGAACCATGATGCCATAGAAGTTGAGAGATTAAAGGAACTGATGAAATATGATTTTCTTCACCCTAGTGTTTATCCTGGGATTTTCCTGTTGGTTCATGAAGAAGAAGGAGAGACGTATGCGGCGGCGCATCGACTATCGAGAACTTAACCGTATCACTATCTGAAATCATTATCCATTTCCGTGTATCAATGATTGATTTGGCCTACCTTTGAAAACTTCGTATCAGACGGCCTCATTTAAGTTTGAAGGACTGAAGAAGCAACCACAAGAACTTCCAAGAAGGGAGTTGACTAACTGAGAGTAACCCCGCTAAGCATTTCAGTTTTATTCGTGAAGAGAAAGATTGGTGATGTGAAGTAGATATGAAGTTTCCCTAAGACGATTCCTGAAGCTGCCTTCGTACTCGTTGTGATCATTATGAGTTTTAAATGATGCCAATCGTATTGGCTAATAGAATCATGTTTTCACGAGTATTTGGACAATTGTCATAGTATGACAGTGTGTTTGTGCTCAGAGACGAACGAGGAACATGTAGATCATCTTCGTATTAAGTAGAATGACCCTTTGTTCTGGAAGAGTAGATGTAATTGGCGTTCAGAATTGTAGCAGACAGTACAAGAGAGAAACTGAGAAAGGTCTAGATTATATTTCATGCAACAAGTGGAGATTTCAGTTCGGGCATCAAGACAACCAGACCGTAGGAGACGAACTATTCAGCACATAACCTGGAGTTGACAGCAGCTGGAGCTGGCGAATTTCGAACTGTGCTAGAAGACCCGTCGAAGACACGCAGTCTTGTTTCTCTATTCATTTTAGTTGTACTAAGATGAATTGAGAGCAGAAGCAGACTCGCGAATGGAAGAATGCACAGCGATCATGCCAGAGATTCACGTTACCACCCCACGGTGTCCAGAAAAGGTGTCGAAGGCTTGAGGGACCAGACTCAAGTTTGTAATTCCTTTCCACCCTATGATCATATGAACAGACGTAGACAGATTACTTGAAATTTTAAAGAGATTTGAGATCATGTATTTGAATGGATGAAATTTGAAGCAAACGTTTGGGTTTGGAAGAGTTGATTCTGTGAAGGATGAAGCTATTGATGGCGTAATTCACTCCCTCTCAACCTACTTAAGTTTCCGTTACCTGATAGTAAGGTACCTTGAATGATTTAGGTTCTCTGTTAGTAATTCCGTTCTGTGTTCATTCTGCGTATGTTGGATGATGGTTTTGTTATGCGAATTTTGACGAATTATGGAAGGAACTTTGAGATTTATGTGCATGAATGGGCGAATGTTGAAGCAACCACTTATTTTGGCTAAGTTGATTTTGGTGAGTGATGAAGGATTGACGCTATTAACGACGTACCTTAACTCTGATAGACATTCTAGGATTTCCGTCACTCTTTCGAGTAGTTTCGTTCTCCTCTTAGTTATGGTGTTTGATTTTGATGACCTCTGAGACTGTAGAAGGACTAGGTGGATTAAGATAGGTTGTTTTGTTCGCGGCTTGAGATAAAGTATGACCATCATGAGGGCATATTTATATGATGCTAGTATTATGACGCCTGATCAACGTGATAATACTTACATCAAATAACGTGCACTTATTGTGATCATAGGATATTTCGAGAAGTGCCTTAGAGCCTTAGAATTTCTTATAGCTGTTCGAGATTATCTGCGTTAGTGAGACTTTAGGTTCATTCTACCTATACGCGTAATCTGCCTTCACCGTTATACGACTTGATACGTTTGGATTCTCGACACGCGTTTTTCTGACCTCTGCACTTCCAATAAGAATCTTAGGTATTGTTGTAGAGCTTTCTGCCGGTTGATGTTATCGACAATCTGTTTTCTGTATGTTCTCATCTGATTTGCCTAATCAAATTCTATGGACGGCATATCCGTCAAAATCCTACGTATTTCCTGTATCTCTCCCGAGAGAATACGATTATCATCTATTACGTTGGTATATTATTCATTTGATATGAATTCAGTATGGTGTGTCCTTTCTGAAGAGACCGAAGCTATTTTGATCAACAAGATAGGGTCATGAGAAACAAGTCATTCGCATTTCCGTTTCTGATCCTTTGTACTTCCGTTTCGTTTCACTTCAATTTTCGAGGACGAAAATTTTCTTTTAGAGGGGAAGAATTGTAAAACCCCAAAATTACCACAATCCGAGATGACTAAAATACCCTCTAAATTTGAAATTTTAAGAACTTATAAAATTATATAAGTAACATTTTTGTACTTAACCTAAGATGATTTATATCCTAAGTTAAAAAATTAAAAAAAAAAAAAAAAAAAAAAAAAAAAAAAAAAAAACTTTACATTATGAAATAAAAATCACAAAACAAAAGTCCCTGAATCTAATCTATGCCTAGGCGCCATTTTATGTGTCATGGACAAAAAAAATTCGGCTAAGATCAAAAAGGAATTAAGAAAAGATAAGAATACATTTAATTTGATTGATCATAATCCCATAAAAAAAATTGATCCTTCCCTTTTATATCCTAATCAAAAAAACTCGGTTCCTATAATCCCTATAATACCGAACATAAGTTTTTTTTTCCCTCACTTTGCAAAAACCCTAAAATACTTCAACCAAAAACTTTCGGCTGCCTCCCTCTTTTCTCTTCTGTTCGATCAGCAAACACAGCAGCAACAAGGATATTTTTGGTGCTTCTTTGGTGGTTCCATCGTGGTGTTACAGCAGCTCGTGGTGGTGTGATTGCTCGTGGGTTTTGGCAGTCCATTCGAAGGGTTTTGCTAAGGAATTCGGCTGGGATTTTTGGTGGTTCGATCTTGTTGTTTCTTTCTCTTTTGATCACGCAACAAGGGTAACGTATCACTTGTTCTTGTTCTTTTCGTTTTGATCTCATCACTAACGTATAACATGCTAAATAACAAACAAGGGAATCGAATCTTATACATGTTTTACGAAATGGAAGTTCACAAGAAATGATAAAACTAGTCACATGAATCTCACATGAAATCATAAGAATAACTTGCATAAAATCTGTTAATGTATATATATATATATATATATATATATATATATATATATATATATATATATATATATATATATATATATATATATATATATATATATATCTACATATTATATATAACAGGATGCGTACGACGTCATCAAATGCATGATTGATGAATAAGCGCTTGATTGATGAGTAATCATGCTCTTATTCCACCTAAGCAGTCCACCTAAGCAAGATTTGACCGAATAAAATTCGTGTGTTGACTTTTAATTCGGAAATTTTAAAAAAGTCTCTAAAGATTCGAACTTGGGTTGTTTACATGTCTTAAGTATATATCAATGTTACCATTAGACCAAATTATTTTTTGTGTTATAGCTACAAAAAAAAATAACTATAATCTTCCTTTTTGATGACCATGCGGAATATTTGGAAAGATATATGTATTTTCTAAACATGTATCCCGTTATATTTTTCAAAATATGTTTAATTTGTAGAAGATATGATTTTAAAGATAAGTTTACAATGTATTTTGTATAAATATTTTATTCCTATATTTAAGATCATATAGCTACTTTTACACCATATGTGGATGAAAATATAACGTTTCTTCTCAAGCCAAAAGCATTTGCACAACGATTTCAGAAGGTGTGTTTTTTATATATACTTTAATCAATGTGTTGATGTAATTTAATGGTTGCATGTACAGTCGTAATTTTTATGTAGTTTTTGTATAATTAATCTAATGTTTACATAGACCATCATTTATTAACAAATAATCTATTCGTATGGTTGTTGCATTGTTAATGATATTGTTGTTGAAGCCATGTAATGTTTTGTTGCATAAACATGCATAAACAGTATCAAGTATATCGAGCAGTACTAATAGATTGTGGCAGTGCCAACACGTGTAAAATAAATACACATAAGCGGTATCAAGTATGTTACAGTCGTAAATATAACAAACATCTATTTGTAAGTTGTTATATTCTTATTGATGTTGTTGTTGAAGCAATCTAATGCACAGAAACATTGCTATTCAGACGAAACACCTGCTTTCAGAATGTATGTTTTGTTACATATAATTTAACCATTGGGTTGTTTTAATTTTTATGTAGTTGTTGTATAACTAATGTAATGTTTACATAGACCATCATTTATTAACAAATAATCTATTCGTATTGTTGTTGTATTGTTAATGATATTGTTGTTGAAGCCATGTAATGTTTTGTTGCAGAAACACGCATAAACAGTATCAAGTATATCGAGCAGTACTAATAGATTGTGGCAGTGCCAACATGTGTAAAATAAATACACATAAGCGGTATCAAGTATGTCTAGCAGTACCAATATAGTATAGCAGTACTAACCATATAGTATAGTATAGCAGTAATATTTTTAATGTCTATGTTTATGTTTGTATAATATGTAAACGTCCACATACCGTGAATGTGTTTTCATGCGTTGTGCATTAATCTTAGTATTTTTACTATCCATGTTTATGTTTCTATGATAGGTAAACCTCCACAGACGGTAAACGTGGTTGAAAGTACATGAGGTATTTAGTTGAAAGTTCATGAGGTATTTTGTTGTTATATAGTTTTTAATACATCATGTATTAATTTGGTTTATTTTACCATGTATCATTATGGTTTCCATGTGTCTCTTTAATAAATATATGAAAAACCCTGGCCCAACAAAACGAGCCCAGTAATGACTATTCCGAATTAATGATGAGCTATATAATTGAAATTATACAATGATGATCTATATGTAAAATAACTCTTCCGATGGCTTCATCAAACCCTAAAATATCTCAAGATAAAAAATCACATGCGCCTCGCACTGATTCAAAGTGCGAAGAGCAAACGGTTCGTGGAAAAAAACATGTGACAGAACCAAGCATTGACGATGGGGTACATGATCGGCGCAGTAAAGGTCCAAATACCAAGGTGGACGATGCATTGAGGTTTCTTACGTCGGTTTTTGAAGAAGGTGGATCTTCTCAAAGTAATAAAGGTATTGTATATAATGCTTATAATATATTCTAAATAGATTTATGTTTTCATGTTAAGCTTATTAGCCCATTTTTTGTTTTTTTGTTTTTTTTTTTTATTAGATGAGCTACCTGAGTCTATTTTCCTTGATTGGCTTAAATTGAACGTTGGAGATCCTCAAGAGTCTTTACAAGTTCTCAATGCGGTTCAATCAAAGGTCCTAAAGGCGGAAACTATGATCAACGAATTACGTGGGATGGGCCATGAACTAACTGATGACTATTTTGTGGATTTAAACTTCTTTAGTGATGAAGATTGAAATTTTATCATCTTATTAGTAATCGTTGTTCACAGCCAAATTCAATTGTAGTTCAAATAACGCATTACTTTCATTGATGTTTAACGATTTGAATGTTTTTTAGTTAATCAAATTTCTTCAGCAGTTTCATACATCGTTTTTAATTTTTATTAGATGCAAATAATTTTTTACTCTAAATACATAATATGCGTAAATCATGACGGGATATAATCTTATATTTAAATAGGATAATATGCATGGTAATATACGGTAATTGATAAACATGGTATATAGGATATTGGTCAAATTTAAAATATACTTCTCATAGCTTATACAACCTTTACGCCTTTTAAATATACAATCTTATATTTAAATAGGATAATATGCATGCTAAATATATGGTAATTGATAAACATGGTATACAGGATATTGGTTAAATTTAAAATATACTCATCATAGCTTATACACCCTTTCCGCACCTATAAATGCTGGATCGAATTCGAAAGCAATCAAACAATTACAATTCTTTTTTACTTTAGGTTAACAATAATAGTTTCCAATGGGTCGTTTGTTTTTTTCTTCATCAAATCCGCCAAACAAACGTCCGAGAAGCGTTTCCCCAACAAAGGAGATTTCATCAGATCCAAAAACAGACGCAACGGTTGTGAGATATTTCCTACCAATACGATATATTTCCCAACTTAGACGACATATAGCAGAGATGGAGGCAGGAATCGCACGCGATGAACAAACAGTGTTGGAGTGTAAAGAGGCTATTGAGCAACAAAAGAAGAAGATATTGGAGTATCAAGAGACGATAAAGAATGTTAAAAAACAGATGGACAACTATAACTGTTTGTAGTTTTTTTTTCGTGTTCGATCGTATTTGTCAGCCTTTATTGTTTTAAAAATACATCTTTTATGTTTAATGTTGGTATATTGTTGTTTGATTCTTTTAAAAATACATTTTTTGGTTCTTATGAGTTAAAACGTATTAACTTTTTTGAGCCAGCAGTATTAATGAAACAAATAAATAATCCAAATAATAAGAGTACCCAATAACATGTACACAATCAACATAAGTCCTCAACGGATATATCACTAATTCGGCCCAGTACCAGCGTCTATCTAACAGTACAAATATATTGATAGCAGTACTAAACTTTATTATTATGAGCTGCGGAAACTTTAAAGGGACGTCTATCCAACAGTACTAACTGTTTGTGCAGATGTGCGAGCATAATTATTAAATAGGAAAATTATGATTTAGTTTTTTAATCTATAATACATAAACAGGTTTATAGGAAGCACCAATTTAACACTATATTATCTCAAATACAACAGTACTAAAGTAACCAGCAGTATTAACATTGGTGATGTTTAAAAATAATATTAACCGGTATGGAAGATGTTGTTGAAATGATAGACGATGATATTCCGGCAGTGTGCGTTGGTGCCACGAACGCCACTTTAATTCAAATTGATGATGTATGCAAGCGTACGACAAAATAATTGTATGTCCATTGAAAATCAACAGATATTATTTGGAAGTTTTGTAACAAATCGACAAAATAAATAGATCAAGCCAATTGACTGACTTAATACATAAAGCAGATATCGAAATCAAACATTGTATAGGGAAAAAACTACTAAAACAACTTAGTTAAAATCGTTCATCTTCATGGCATTACCCTCTTCCTCGCGGACACCGGCTTTGGCTTGAGCACACAAATCAACTAGCAGTTCAAGCAATGCCCGATGCCTCTCTTGAGTTTTTTTCAAAGCATCGAGTGAGTCTAATGCGACTCCACGGTGCCCTAATGCTTCCATGTCAACTATCATCACGCGGTTCTTCGCCATAACTCTCCTGAGATGCTCACAACAAGCGTGTATCAATTTTGCACAGAACGAGTCTTCATGTGACTGCTGCACAAACCACACGCGCATACAATCATGCAGTTTGGACGAGCCAAAAATTTTCATCAGATCATCTAAAATTTGGAATTGTGCCATTGGAAACATTATGCCAGTTGATCGGCATCTTTCATTATATATTATTGTATTTAAATAGTAGAAGTATCTAAATATATTTAAACTTTGTCAATTATCTTATACCCTACATATATGATATGCTTAAATAATTTCCAAAGATAAGTTTATACTGAAAACACATTGATAAAATTGCTACTTTATAGTAATAGATATATATGGCATATCAAACTTTGTTTAAATTTAAAAGATATTGATTATAGATTATATATTTTTTTTCAAGTTAAATATTTTAAATATCTTTCCACAACCATTTGATACTGTGAACAGTTCAAACGAGTTTACATTATAATTGATTTATTGGCATCATGGCAACTATATCAAATGATTTAGCAATTCGACCAACAAGAAAACCAAAACGAAAGGCGCAACAAACAAATGTAAGCAGAGGACGACCACCAATATATCCAATGGCAATGGGTAATTCAGTTAGTTACAACTACACATCATTATATTTATATACTCTGGCTATGTTCAATGACAAATATTTTATTGTGTTAACTCAACTTCAATTTACGACAGGTACCAATAGTTTCAGCACACGGCCAACATGCGCGCCTTTTTCAAACAATGACAACAACATCTTAACGCATATGCCAGTAACATGCGTACCAGATGTGAAAAATAAAAAGACAACGATACAAAATATTTGTTAATTATTTGTTGATGGAATAATAACTATGTTATATGTTATGGTTCAGTTTGTGGTTTATGTGCCTGATGTTGTTTTGGGCTGTGAAAGCGTGTGAGTTGGCCGTATGTTGATATCATGAGGATCTGCTGTAAATTGAATTTGCATTAACGTTATCAAATAATTATCATTGTAATATAATTCAGCATGTAAATATCATGTTTTGTAGTTTCAACTAACATTCATGATGCAATTTGACACAGATACTAATGATCTCAGTCTACGGCCAACTCGCATGCCTTCTCAAATAAAAAAAAAAACATCTGAATGCATAGGCCGACCACCGATATACCCAAACGAAGCAGGTCATTTAATTAACTGAAACTATCCAACATGATATTTACACACTATATTTGCTTGCAATGAAAACTATTTGATCATGTTAATACAACTTCATTTTACAACAGCTCCTACCGATATAAGCATACGGCCAACTCGCACGATTTCACAACCCAAAACAACAACAGCCACAGAAACCACAAAAAGACCGAGGGGACGTCCATTCAAAGATCTAACCAAAACACGTAATAATGTTACAATTCCTCCAGCAAATAATTAACAGTTATTTCCGCTTCGTATTTTTGTTTATTCGTTTTTTTTACAGCCATGCCTAAAGAGCCTACCTATCTTGGAACTATTCAACCTGGTGTACACATTGCAAAACGCAAATCACAGAGACTACATGATAAAATGAAAGCACCCGTGCAAAAAATACCAAGACGGGAGGGTTTAAATACCACATCTTCTGCAAACAATCAAGAAGCACATAAAAACCAATTTAAAGGCATATCTAATGGTAAAGCCATTAGACAAATCCGTATAAAAAAACACCATTCAGTACCAAAAAAATATATAAGTTTTATTTTATTTATTTTTTCATTTTTTTTAAAATAATAATTAATTTAATTCATTATACTTTTACAGATTATTTTGACCATGGAGATCCTATTTACACATGTCAATCGTGCGATGCATTACTGTGGCATGCTGAGGCTATGGTAGGATCAACGTCTTCAAACGAAGATACTTACTCTATATGTTGTGCAAAAGGAAAAGTGAAATTAGGAAATGAAGTTAAGAATCCACCTGAATTGTTGAGACAGCTTATGGATGGTGAACATCCAAAAAGCAAGGATTTTGTTGATAATATCAGACGATATAATTCGATGTTTTCATTCACATCCATGGGTGCAAGACAGGACACATCTGTTAATCAAGGATATGGAGCATATTGTTACAGGATACAAGGTGAAAATTATCATAGGATGGGGAGTCTGTTACCAGAGGGCAACAAACCTCCTGTTTTTGCACAATTATATATTTACGATTCAAAAAATGAAATACAGAATAGAATTAATTGTGTCAGGTATGATAACGTTGATTATTTTTTTCATTTTGTACATGTCGTTTATATATTACTTGCATAAACAACAACATACTAATATAACTATATTCATTTCATACAGTACCATCGACAGCACATCGAAATCAACCAACTATAACATAGACCACCAGCTGACTGTAGATTTACGGGACATGCTGGATACAATCAATCCATTAGTTGGTCAGTTCAGAATGGCTGGGGAACGATTAGTCAGGAAAAGTGACGAAAACAAATTCAAATTACGCCTTATCGGTACACGAGAACGAGATGGTAGAAATTATAACCTACCCACAGCTGATGAAATTGGAGGACTCATAGTTGGGGACTTTGACGCTACAACACACAAAAGAGACATTATTTTGCACTTACAAGAAGGAGGGCTTAGAAGAATTAGTGAGTTGCACCCGTCATACCTGGCATTACAGTACCCATTGTTGTTCCCATATGCAGAAGATGGTTACTGGACAGACATATATCATGTAGGTATTACTGATTACACACCAACAAACAAAAAAACTCGCGTAACAATGAGGGAGTATTTTGCATATCGGCTACAAGAAAGGGCAGGAGTTTTCTCGATGATACTCAATGCAAGGAGGTTATGCCAACAATTTATTGTTGACGCTTACACTATGATAGAATCTGAAAGGATGTCGTTTGTTAAAAATCAACAGAAGGATCTGAGGAGTGAAACATATTCTAAACTTGCAAAATTGGCAGAGCAAGAAGATTCTGGGGTGACATTACGTGGGAAAAAGGTTATATTACCATCGTCATTTACTGGGAGCCCAAGATATATGATGCAAAACTATTTAGATGCAATGACAATATGCAAGGTTTACGGATATCCTGACCTGTTTATCACATTCACATGCAATCCAAATTGGCCAGAAATTGCACGGTTTGTCGCAGATAAGGGGTTGAAGTCTGAGGATAGGCCTGATGCAATAGTCAGGGTATTTAAACAAAAGTTGGACAGGCTAATGAGAGATTTTAAAGACTGCCATTTTTTTGGACATTTAAAAGCAGGTATTATCATATTTCTATTATAAAAATGTAGAGTAACTGCGTCAATTATCATTGATTATATACATTACTTAACATTATCATCTTGATGCAGCTGTTTATACCGTTGAATTCCAGAAAAGAGGTCTACCACATGCTCATATATTGCTTTTCTTGGAAGAAAAAGATAAAATCAAGACAACAAGCCAAATTGATCAATTTATTTCAGCGGAGATACCGGATAAAAATGAAGACCCGGAACTGTATGAAATTGTTACTGATCATATGATGCATGGACCATGTGGCCCCCAACGGCCAACTTGCCCCTGTACCGTAAAAAATAAGTGCACAAAGAGATTCCCTAAGGAATTTAACGATTCGACAGTCATAGATGACAATGGATACGCACTTTATAAAAGGAGGAACGATGGATGTACAGTAACAAAGAGCGGGTCAGAATTACACAACGGATACGTGGTACCTTACAATCCAGCGTTGTTGAGACGCTACCAATCACATATTAATGTGGAGTGGTGCAATCAGGCGACGTCCATAAAATATCTTTTCAAGTATATAAACAAGGGTCCAGATAGGGCCACGGCGGCCGTAGAAGACCAAGATGTAGATGAAGTCAAGGACTATTACGATTGTCGCTATCTTTCAGCGTGCGAGGCGGCATGGAGGATTTACAAATTTGACATCCACTACAGATTTCCTCCCGTTGAACGCTTGCCGTTTCATTTGGAAGGCGAACAGTCGGTTATATTTGATGCTTCAGAAAGCATTGACTGTACTTTGGATAAAGCATCCGTAAATGATACGAAATTTGTCCAATGGATGAAAACAAATAGGACGGATCAAGAAGCGAGAAGCCTACTTTACCACGAGTTTCCACAACACTATGTATGGAAACAAGAAGAGAAAATTTGGGTAAAAAGACAGAAAGGCACATGCATTGGACGCGTACATCACGTGTCGCCGTCAACCGGGGAGCTGTTTTATTTACGAGTCTTGATTAACAAAGTCCCAGGCGCACAAGATTGGGTTGACTTTAGAAAATTCGAAAATGTTACGTACAATACCTACAAGGAGGCTTGCCAAGCGCGGGGTCTATTGGAAGATGACAAAGAATATATTGATGGGTTGTTAGAAGCCAGTCTATGGGGGTCCGGAAACTACCTGCGTAAGTTTTATGTCATACTAATCCTGACAGATTGCATGTCTCGACCAGAGTTTGTTTATGAAAAAACATGGGAAGTAATGGCTACTGACGTGTTACATGCAGAACGAATAAAAAGGAATGATCCAGGTATGATACTTTTAATGTAAAATATTAAATTGAAAACAACATATCTCCATGATTTATAAAAAATACGCTCACTATTTGTTATCTAAAAACAATGTAATTCAACATAACTACTAATAAGCAGGACATTATATTAGACCACAAACTCTGTCTATAAGTCTACAGATTATATCCATAATCAAAGGAAACTACCACTACCGTGTCCACATTACGCAACAAATACTTATCATAACATATGGTCGCCATAACCAAATTAAAAGTTTATGTACCCAGAAAAACATACCAAAAGCAGCATCAGCAAACATGAAACACTGGAATCTTTGTTTCATTTTCCCCATATAGAACATAGCTTTGTCGTCCATAACATTTTTGACATTCATGAAACCATTCAGGGAGTGTCTACAACATAACCATAATACAATTAGACTTATGTATTAACAAATATTGGAGAAACAAAGCACAAAATTAAATTAAGCATTCTACTATGTACACAATAACCACAAATTATTACACACCTGATTTTTCCGATAACTGTAATCAACCTTCATCAAAAACTGATAAGCCATGTCTCAGAAAATGAAAAAATCGTTAAAGATGATAGTCAAAACAGTAAACTAAATAGCCACAATGATAACCTATAAAATACGTCTAAGATATTAAACATGCATTTGATATATATATGTTTCATAAAATGAAACTAAAAAAAATAAAATTTATTTTTGCAGATTTGGAACTTTCGGACGAACAAAGAAAGAATATATGCCTTACATATATTGAGCACATGCTTCTTTGTAACAATAAAAGTTTAAGGAGTATCCCAAACATGCCTTTGCCAAACGAAATGTTTTCTATGGCGAATTACAACAGACTGATAGCAGAAGAGTTAAGATACAACCCAGAAGAATTACAAGAACAACACGATAAACTCTTTGGTACGTTGACCGTCGAGCAAAAAAATATATATAATACTTTAATGGATGCTGTTAATGGCCAAACGGGGGGTATGTTCTTTGTATATGGATATGGAGGCACGGGTAAAACTTATCTTTACAAAACATTATCCGCTGCAATCAGATCACAAGGCTATATAGTATTAAATGTCGCGTCAAGTGGTATAGCCGCACTTTTATTAGAAGGAGGGAGAACTGCACATTCTCGATTTGCAATTCCCATCAATGTGGTCGATGATTCTATGTGCCATATCCCAGCAGATAGTGAACTGGCCGAATTGATAAGGGAGTGCAAACTAATCATATGGGATGAAGCTCCAATGACACATAGACATTGCTACGAAGCGTTCGATAGGACACTGAGAGACATATGTAGGACACATCATTCAACCCCAATGGATCAAATATTCGGAGGAAAAGTAGTTTTGTTTGGGGGTGACTTTCGACAAATTCTTCCGGTCATCACAGGTGGTTCACGACACAATGTTGTACACTCGGCAATAAATTCTTCATATCTATGGGACCATTGTACAGTGTTACGCTTGACTATCAACATGAGACTTGGAGCAGGTACAAATCAATCCGAACGTAAAGAAATACAAGACTTTGCGGACTGGATATTATCAATTGGCAATGGAACGATCGGAGGTAAAAACGATGGAGAGGCAAATGTTGAATTCACGAACGATATGTTGATTCCTGACTCTGAAGATCATGTTGGTGCAATAATAGAAGAGACTTACCCGCATGTGGTCAAAAACCTCTATAACCCGACTTTTTTCCAGGAAAGGGCCATACTGGCGCCTACACATGAACTTGTGGATATGATCAATGACAGGATGCTTACGCTACTTGAAGGAGATCAAAAAACATATCTAAGTTCTGATTCAATTGGTATTGTTGATGAAGACTCCACTTTCAATCAGGACTTATACACATGTGACTTTCTCAACAGCATTAAAATATCTGGACTTCCACGTCATTCATTGACACTGAAAATAGGTACACCTGTTATGTGCATGCGAAACATTGATCAAATAGCTGGATTGTGCAATGGAACTAGGCTCCAAGTTCGAAGGCTTGGTACTAATATAATTGAGGCTAAAATAATATCGGGCGGAAGTGTTGGAACTGTTTGCGCTATACCACGTATGGTTTTAAGTCCTTCGGATACCAAAATGCCTTTTAAATTTAATCGAAGACAATTCCCGGTATCACCGTGCTTCGCAATGACAATTAATAAAAGCCAAGGCCAAACGTTGACACATGTAGGACTATTTCTCCAGCGTCCTGTTTTCTCGCACGGCCAGCTTTATGTAGCAGTGTCTCGAGTGAAGAACAAGAAAGGTTTGAAAGTCCTTTGTTGTGACGAGGATGGGAAATACACAAAATCAACGACAAATGTTGTGTATAAAGAAGCATTGTTTCGAATTTAAAAGGTATTTCAACCTTTGAATCACATTAAATTTGTGTTTTTACTTACAGCTTATGAGTTAGACATGTATAGTTCCACTCAAGTATCATAATAATATCAACACAAAATATAACAGTACATAACCTGCTTCAAAAAATGACGCATTCATTTTCCAGAACAAAATTTTCCATAATAAGCATGAGGAATGGTTGTTAAACCTACTACTACATTTAAGAAACATTAAACAACACAGTGGCATTTTTAATCCATGATCTAACTAAAACCCCCCAATTACCAACAATTAAGATGTTTCAAAACAAATAAAATTTACCTTCGTCCACAGTAACTCAAGACATAATTCAGTTGCCTTCGTACTTTGTCTCGATTCCTTTACATTTCCTTGCTTCTGATCCACTCGGTTCTTCTTCACATGAACATGAAGCATTTTGTAAAATATCTCTTTCCTCAAGCATATTTGCTCGCATGAAATAAGAAAGGAGCAAATGTTGCCGACATATGTGAGTTTTGGTGTGTATACGTTGAATTTGGTGGTTGGTGTAAGTAAGTAGAAAGATACCTGATGCAAATGGTACTGTCAGTGTCAATGATGTAATAGGACATGATACTGCCAGTGTTGAAGGTTAAAAATCAGATTCATTTAAACTCTGATGGGACAGAACATTGTACTGCCATTCTTACTGATGTAACGGAACATCGTACTGCCAGTGTTCAAGGTGCTCTAATAAACGAGATTTCATCCCTAAAATTACACATAAAATAATTACTTAAGTTAATTATAACATACAATTAAACACAAAAAACAAAACATGCGATTGCAAAATATTAGCTTAAATATACAGATAAATATAATACAATTAGTCAATCAAAATATTCAAGATTTCATTCTTTCAATACGAAAATCAGGTAACAAAGGTTAGCAAAACACGAACAAAACTATTAGATCAAGAATATGTAATTCACCTTTTGTTGATCTGGGCAAAAATAATTTGAGCAGTGAGATGTTGGTGTTTTCGATAATGTGATGATACTTTGTGTGAATAGCAGTTATGAGTAATTATAACTGATAAGATAGCGAGCCTATATGAATAGCCTATTAATGAGTATCCTACACAACTTGCATGTTCTACAAAGATTTTTCTTTTAATAATTTACAATCATAATTTCATGTCATAAAATAATACTAATAAAAATAAAAATAAAAATCCATCATATTATTTACATCAAAATATACTTGCATAATACAATACATGAATGCAATTGGTAACTCACAATATAAGATCAATAATGTAGACTCACGTTTTCTTTATCCAGACACACATTTTTTTTTAAAATATTTTTGTCTATTAAATTTAATAATAATAATTATTATTCTCTTGAAAATGATGAAATAAAATAACTTTATCACATCAAAATGTATAAGCAATCTTATTTAATGTGTTAACATGTAAATGAATATTGTGTGCGAATATAAAGAGGAAAATATTGACAATAAAAAACAATCTAACGCGCGTTCTATTGCTTTTGTATAAAAGTAGTCATATTTTATTATGTTGAATGTAACGAAATTAAGGCATGATTTAAAATTCATTACAACCATCCAGTCTAAAATTACAAGTCATGCCCGCCCATTGGGCGGGCTTTGAAGTCTAGTATATATATATATATATATATATATATATATATATATATATATATATATATATATATATATATATATATATATATATATGTCGACCTAATGAAGATTTGTAAGCCTTAATTAATCATTTAAATACTCAAGTAATGAGGAGTTAATAACTGGAAACCCTAGAAATTCATTAGGGGTCGGATTAGGGTTTAAAGAGTAAGGTTTGTTGTGATTTTATGAAGTTACTGCTGTGCAGATTTTTGGGTCGGATTGAATTGGGTGGATCTTGATGATGATAACGTATTTTTGAGTGATTCTTGGGCCTAAAATTAAGTTTAAGAAAATAGCTTTCTGGAAAAATAAGCCTTGTAATTTTTAGAGTTCGGGAAGATATACTTTTTGATTTTACAAGTTCATGTGTCAAAACCATGTCTAATCAGAGGATGAAAATTTGCAGGATTCATATTTCATATGATTAGTAATTACTGGAATTTTTGTAGATTTTTCTAAATTATTTTGATGGGGTAAAGAAATACAAACTTTTCGTATGTAAAATCTGAACAGAAATCTGGACGAGTTGGCTTAAAGGATTTTTAGACTATAGTTATACTAGCTAATAAATTCTGGAAAAATTAGTGTGAGTTCTAAAGACATTGAAGTACGCGTGTGAATTTTTGTGGATTTTATTTCTGAGTTCTAATGTGATTCATAAATTTGTCAAAACGTGACCAGTTCATACATATAAACTGTTAAGGGTTTAAAAAGGATTAAAAAGGTGCTATGTGTTTATTTTCTAAACTAAAGGGTTTAAATTGTCATTTTTTCTAAACTAAAGGGCTTAACTTGTGAAAATATGTAACTTTAGAATATTTACATTTCATACCCTAATCTTACGATAATGACACTATAATCCCTAAACTTGTTGTATTTGCATAATGAACCCTAACACCTATGAAGGCTACGTTATGAACCGTAAACTATTAATATAGTCACATTGCTACCTCAAATTGATTAAGGGATAAACTTGAATAATTATGACTAATGTTTCTAGATATGGAAACCTTCTAATTATGAAAACTTACTAATTCGGGAAACCTGCCTAAAATAGAAGATTACTTAAAATGGAAGAGTCGACTAAAATAAGTAATCTGATTTAAAATAAGTTATTAATCAGACGATCATAAATTCGTGTAGATTCGCTGAAGATGGAGTTTACTTCCGATCTTTTCCTTTCTAGTTGTGTTTTCACTTGCGGTCTTAGGTACAGATATTCGATCCTTTTTCAGTAAGGGTGCTTTCGTTCTCATGATTTTCTTGATCTTGATTCATTAGGATTCCCTAAGCCATTGCTATGTTCCCTTATACTTTGATTCGTTCTTCATGATCCATTTGACATTCGTCATTATGACCCTATGACATAAGTATTCGAATCACTTGATGCTTAGAAGGTTCATTTGATTTTGTAACTGGATGTGAAAACCTTTCTTATCATGGAAATGTTTTGAGAAAAACAAATTTTAAAAGGATGTTTATGAACGATGCGATACCACTTTTGTATGAAATTTTACTAAACTTTTATGAAAACTACTTTTAAAGACTACCTTTATGAAAACCGTTTTTTTTTAAAGATCATTTTTATGAAAACCATTATTAAAAGATTTCTTTAAATGAACATTGGATAGAAACCTTTGAATTGAACCTTGCTATGAACCATCTGATTTCGAACCTTTGAGTATGAACCTTTGAGATCCTATGCCTGATATGATTCCCTTATTTGACTCATGACTTTCATTGCATGATTGTCATTCTTATTGATTCATTCTGACATTTATTTAAATGTCTCTGCCATACTATGCTTATATTTTGCCATGCTTATTTGAGTTACTATCTTGTTTCTCTTGCCATGCTAGATTATGATTGTTGTATGCTATGATAGATCTGTGCCTGAGCTTACCTAGTTGTGGAGGTACCATGACCATGTCTTTGATGGCACCCTAGGCATGACACTTCCGTAGAGGTGTGATAGATCTACGGCGTTCCCCCTTATGTTATGTATTATATTGTGATCACTATTGGCCATTAATGCGTGTGTGTGCTTAGTCTAGTACTGACATACATACTTATGTTAGGGAGCGTATGGATGCATCCTAGGTTTTATGTTTTATGTGATTATGGTGACCAGGTGGTGTGTGCCTTGCACTCCTTCTCACACTTTTATTTACTTAGATGTCTCCCCTCTTCGTATACTTGTATTGCTATGATATGTTTTGATGGATTATGTATGGAGTTCTTATGGCACATCCTTATATGAACTTTTTCATTATTTCATTCTTTCTCTCGATTCAATTATTATTCAGTTCTCATGCATTCCTGATTTTTAGTTCTCTTTAAATTCGTATGACTTTCATAATTATACTTTCGTTTTGTATTCTTATTCCTTCGTTGCTTATGCTTATTTACCGTCCTGTTATGTTATATATATATATATATATATATATATATATATATATATATATATATATATATATATATATATATATATATATATATATATATATATATATATATATATATATATATATATATCTGTTCACTGGGCTTTTTAAGCTCAGCCGCATTTCTTTCCATGCGGCAGGTTTTAGATGGAAGCTGGGTTATGAGTGGAGAGCACTTGGGACTTAGAGGACATTACTTCATAGCTATCCTGGATTAGAGATGACTAGAAGTAATTACGATTGTAGACTTAGAATTTATTATCGGATTTTCCCCATGTAACCTTGTATTTTAGATTTTCCCTTTGTAACATTTGAATTTCATTTGTATTAATTAAGTCTTATGCTTGTGTTTGCTTTGATATGTCACCATAACGTAATACTTCTACCCTTATCGGGTTGGGGTGTTACACCAACGTGCAACATAAGTGATATATTTTCCCTACGTTGTGTAAAACCCTAAATTCTGAAATACTAATTTTACGTCTAAATTAGAATTTTTCCCTAAGTTATGTATATGGTTAATTAAAAAAAAAAAAACAAAAAAAACAAAAAACTATACGTTGTGAATATAATTGCAATGAATTACAACGACCTGAAAATACTTAATGAAATTTGAACTCTGATATGATTATAACTTAAAGTTTGAGTTACGTTATGAATTAAATTACAACATATGTCATGAATTTCAGTCATACAATCGACACACACATATGTTCTTCACACGTTAGCATATTACCTTGGACCCATTTCTAGATTAATATATTTTGTGTCCACGATATTTTTTTTCTTTTAGAGGATAATACCAATTTTAATGAAAAGATTGGAAGAAATTTAGTTTCCCCTAATACTCCCATATTCACGGCATATCTCCCTCAATTTATACTCACCCACTCGTCATTCATTCCAACAGAATCCCACACAATTCTTCACACGCAAAACCCTAAAACATCCTCATTATGAACGACACATCTCATGTTTACAAGGATTGTGATACTCCTCATGCCTCGTCACATGATCATTGGAACCTCTCTTCATCATTCCATATAAACTCAACAGCCTTAAACCTCACGAGAAGGATTGCGACATAACCTATATCTCATTCTATGTTAAACCTTGCTCGAGTTCTCAACGTGTGTCCGTGGAGTCCTCGTTCGCGATCATGGTCCCATCTGTTACAGATTTAGAGTTTGTGTTGTGTTCATGTACGGACTGAAGTTATGGACTTCGTCGGTTCGGGTTTATCTTTCATCTTTCCTTTCAAAGCTCTCGGTTGGCTTGGAGTTCTAGTTCGTATTCGAGCAAGTTTCAGTTCTTGTTCGTGCATTGTTTCGACCTCGATTTGTTGGGGAGGATTTCATTAGCAGAAGGGTGTATCGTGATTATTTATCGAGTCTCATTCAGGCGTGTTTTTTTTTTGTGATCGGTTACGTTGAAGTTGGGGGTACGATCGTAGTCTGTTCAGGAGGTTAAGGATTGGTTCGAAGTGCACGCCTAGGTTTAGATTCGACCTTACCCATTCGATCTGTTGGGTTCGTATTTGCAATCTCGAGGGTACCTATTGTGGTCGAGGTACATTCATAATCTATGTTATGCTTTACTCCATAGTCACAAGCTTTTCTATCTGATATTATTATCCTAGCGAGAGACGTATCATTCGAGCACTTATATTTAAATTATGTTAATATATGTTTGATATATTAAAACTCTTAAAGTAGGAAACATAATAATATATTCATGAGATATGCATGCTTTATAAAACGTAAGGAACAAGCTCATCTAGCGAAATTTGTATGTTTGCGCTTAATCAGACAACATGTGATCATAAGTACTGCATGCAAGTATTAGTGCAAATGGGTGTGAACTAATCTGATGTTGTGGTCATGTTGTGTCATGGTTGTGATGTCTCGCGAGCTATTTCGAGGGTTCGGTCTTTATGCTTGAGCATCGTTTTCATGCACACTGATAGCTCTTATATATTTGGGTTGTGCATGAAATCTTTGCATAATGATACATATATAAAGAAGCATATTTAAATGTACAGTATGCATGGTCATTTCTCCTTTTGTCTTCGAATCCAAATGAAATAAAGAGTGTCTCGTACTGTTGTGTACAATGAGAATGATTTAAGTATAATAAAGTAAACTAGATATGCATTTGTAATAATGACACTTTAGACCCTAAATTATTGTAAATGGACATAATTAAACCCTAGTCTTTAATATTGGTCAATTAAAGATATTTAAGTGTTAATTGTATTCTAAAATTTGAAACTTATAAATTTTAATGAAAATATTAATAATAAGACGACCGTGTATTCGTGAAGATTCGCTGAAGATGGAGTTGTTTCCGATCTTTATATTTCTAGATATGTTTGCACTTGCGGTATAAGGTACAGATATTCTACCCTTTTTCAGTAAGGGTGTTTTCTCCTCTCATGACTCATTCATCTTGATTCATTTTAAGATTCCCGGAGCCATTGTTATGTTTCCCTACACTTTGGTTCGTTTGTTTGATTCATTTTGACTTTGATGTTCGATATGACCCTTTTTGCTTTGAGCCTTTATAATGATCCATTTGATATTCGTTCGTGACCTTGTGATATTAGTGTTCGAATCACTAGATACTTCGAGGGTTCATTTGATTTTGGTAAATAAATGTGAAAACCTTTTCGATTATATCATGGAAATGTTTTGAGGAAAACTATTTTAAAATGATGTTTATGAAATATGCAAAACCACTTTTATATGAACCTTACTAAAACTTTTACGAAAACTATTTTAAAGACTACTTTTGTGAAAACCGTTATTAAAGACCATTTTAATGAAATTCATTTGATAAAGACTTCTTTAAATGAACCATTTGATTATGAACCTTTGACCCGTTCAATTTTGACTCATCTGACATTGATATTGGATATGACCCCTTTGGTATTTGAACCTTGATATGAACCTTTGACATTTGAACCTTTGGCATATGAACCTTTTGATATGAACCCTGTGATTTGAACCTTGATATTTGGACTATTATTATATGAACCTTTGCTTTGATATGAACCTTTGACCTTTGACCCCAGTTTGATACCCGAGCCAAGTTCGTTTCCTAGCCATGAAGGTAACATGGCCGTGTCTGTGATGCACCACTGGCATGACTAGCGTGTAGCCCTAGTGATTTGGTTACACCGTCCCCATTTTGACTATGATATGCTAGCACACTATGATATGTTTTGTTATGGCCAATATGATTTGTTCGGGGGGCGAATGGATGCATCCTAGGTTCGAGTCCGTGTTCGTGGACAGTTCGTTTTGATATAATTTGATTTGGTGACTGATGATGGGTGCAATCCACGTCTTTCACAAAATTTGGGAGCTAGCTACTCCATTTGAAGAATGAGGACACCCCTCATATTATCTGATTATCTGAGAGGTCTCCCCTCTATATGATTTGAAGATTGTGGTTACGATATGATATGATTTGATTTGTTTGGGCTCGTGGTGGATTACTGTCCTAAACCTTTACTCTTTATACCTTTACTTATATCTTATTCATTATGCTACTCCTGTTCATTTCTGTTTACTTTCGTTTCCGTTTATTATATATCTGTTCACTGGGCTTTTTAAGCTCAGCCGCACGTTTCGTTTCGTGTGCGGCAGGTTTTAGTTGGAAGCTGGGTAAGAGTGAAGAAACTTTTGGACTTAGAAGACCTTGAGTAGAAGCCGTTAGAAGGATTTCAATTGTAGACTTAGTATTGAGTTTTGTGTATTCAATATCTCTATTGTAACCTTTGAGAATCTTTGTATTACTATTGAATGTATGCTTTGTTTGATCTGATATGAAGCCATTAGTGTGATACTTCTACCCTTGCCGGGTTGGGGTGTTACACGTTGGGTGGTATCCAACGTACATCATAAGTGATATGTTTTCCCTACGTTGGGTGGTATCCAACGTACAGCATAAGTGATATATTTGCCCTACGTTGGGTGGTATCCAACGTACAACATAATTGATATATTTGCCCTACATTGGGTGGTATCCAACGTACAACATAAGTAATATATTTGCCCTACGTTGGGTGGTATCCAACGTACAGCATAAGTAATAAGTTTAAGAGTTTATAGTATTTGTGTAAATGAAAAATATGAATTATGTTTCAATAAATGAATAAAATGTATCCAGTTGAGTACAATGTTTAAAGTGAACTAGTAAATTTATAAGTAGAACAAGCATGTATCTCCCCCAAAGAGTTTATTAAACAGTTAAATGATAGAAAATGGGGCTATGACTCACCTTGAATGTAACTGGCAAAGATGAAATATGAAATCAAATGTTTTTAAGGGAAAGGCTCCAACGCACGACCTGGATAATAATAAGGAAGTCTAAGATTTTGACGGTTTTGGCCCAATATGAATAATGGTTGAAATGGTATCGAATGACGAAGTGGTTTGTGATGAGAGTGAATGATATGCTTAAAATACTTAAAGTTCAAAAATAATATTATATATAATATTATCTTGTTCTTATGTTATTTAAATCATAAATATCGTTTCCTCGAAAGTGGTTTGAATAAAACATTAAGTTAATCGTTAAAATCCGTTTTATATAAATATAACGTTATATATTAAATAGTGAATGAAATGAAATAAAATGCACGTGAATAAAATGAGAAATGTAAAATATGAAATGGAAATGAAAATAAAATAAAGTTACTGTCCTTGTACTTATACTAATTGTTAGGAATTCTTAAAATAGAAATAGTTCATTTCTGCTGGTAGTGCAGATATGGTTCCTGCTGGCAGTTATAGTTCCTGCTGGCATAATAGTTTTATGGTTCCTGCTGGTAGCATTGTTTGTTTCCTGCTGGCAGTGTTTTTTACTGCTGGTCTTCTCGTATATTTAGTATGTTTGTTAGAGTTATTTTAGGAAGAGATTGTGTATATCTCTTTACACGTTTTCTTAGCAATGCTGCATTAGGGTTCCTTGTAGTATAAAAGAAACATGCGGCTATGAGTTTTGAAACACATTGAATGATTATTAGTTAATAAAAGATCCATAGAGGATCAAAGTCTTTATAGTTTATTGTCTTCTTCTTTATTAGAGATTCTCTTGTAGCGTGCTTCTGATTACATAGGCATTCTACCGATCTACAAAGGCTCAAAGATCTATCAAGGAGGACTAGATCCAACAAGAGGTATCAGAGAATCTCTAATAAAGAAGAAGACAATAAACTATAAAGAATTTGATCCTCTATTGATCTTTTATTAACTAATAATCATTCAATGTGTTTCAAAACTCATAGCCGCATGTTTCTTTTATACTACAAGAAACCCTAATGCAGCATTACTAAGAAAACGTGTAAAGAGATATACACAATCTCTTCCTAAAATAACTCTAACAAACATACTAAATATACGATAAGACCAGCAGTAACAAAAACTGCCAGCAGGAACAAACAATGCTACCAGCAGGAACCATAAAACTATTATGCCAGCAGGAACTATAAACCTGCCAGCAGGAACCATAACTGCACTACCAGCAGAAATGAACTATTTCTATTTTAAGAATTCCTAACAATCCTCCCCTAAACTTGAATTTGACTTGGTTAACTTCAAGTTTCTTGATAGATCTTTGACTTCCAGGGAAAGAGGATTGAATCAGCAGCAACATAAAGTAACCAGCAGCAACAGCATCTTTAAACTGGTCACCATCTGAAAGGCAATGTACTTGATCTTCACAGCAACCATGACTTATTGTACATCAAATCTTTGAAGTTTCATACTATTCTCATCACTTCCAGGTGTGTGAACTCCTGTGAGAGGTGAATCATTGAAAATTAATGGATTTGATGTCTCTTTACCAATAGCCATCACTACTAGAGTAGCCAATGTATTGGTGTGTAAGACCATGGTACATTGATAACCATATGATTTTTAGTAAATCATCAACTATAAACGGATTTGAGTTATCTTTACCTGTATCCGTTTGCTCAGGACTAGCCAATTCTGAGGTTGTATAACCTTTGGTGAATTGATTACCAAATATGGTTTTCAACTGCCTTTACCACAAGCCATATTCTTGTGGGCTAGCCAATTCTTTGGAAACCACAAAGGGTAAAATCCATGGTGAATTGAAAACCATTCAACTCTCAGTAATGAAACATGGGTGAGTTGAATACCCTATAGTTTTGAGCAAACTATTACAGCTGTCAACGGATTTGATAATCACACCAGAGCCGTACCCTCATGGTGAGTCAACTCTTTCTTGTCTGTTAGACATGGTGAGTTGATTACCATTTGTTGTGTGGTAAGAAACCAACACTGTACCTGCATACAAAGTGAGTAGACAATCTATACATTTTTATTTTTATTTTTTTTATCAAAAATGAAAGAAAAGAAAGAAAGAAAACAAACAAATGAAAATGAAAAATGTACAACAATAAGCATAAAGAGTACCATGATTAAGCAGAAGAGGCTTTGGCTGCAACAAGTTGATTCCTGATAAACCTGACCAATTGCCCAGCTGTAGTCAAGTCATTTCCCACTGCCATTTTGCCAATCTTCAACTTATGCTTTAGCATTCTTTCCATAAGCTCTACTGATAAAGGATATGGAACATCCACAAACATACAGAACACTTGCCCAGAAATAGTCTCCAAGACATGCACATTTGAGGAAGTATATAACCTCCAACTGTGTACTCTCCATGACTGTTGATTAGTCCACACATTATAAGCATCTCCTCCCTCAAAAGAATCCATCAACACTTTCAAATCCCCCCAGAGAATAAGACCAATCCCAGTAGCCTTATGGGTTTCATAATACTTCACCACCATACCATATAGGTTTATCAAGTCTTGCTTGTCCACCCGATTCAAAATCTCCCTAAGAAATGTAAAATATTTGGTTTTCCCATCAAGTGTGTACAAGGCATGGATTTCTCCTTGAGGAATAGGAAGAACCTCCCAAGCAGCAATATGAGACCAAGGGTGAGGAGAATCATCTTCAGAGTCACTTTCAGAATCAAACTGAAGTAATTCCTGATCATCCATGTCTGCAAGAGGCTTTGATGAAGACTTCTTAGCATGACTCTTCTTCCTGATTCTTGGAGTGGAAGAAGATGAGTGAACTAAATAAGGTATCACCTCAGAAATAGGAACCTCTTTTGTTACAGCAGGTGGAACTTCAGTAGAAATGGATGTTGTTCCCTGAGCAGCTTCAGAAGGAATGGAAGTTGGTGGATCAGCAGGAATAGAGGACTCCTTGGGTGATTGTGGGGAAGTCTCAAGAGCAGAGGCATCACCAGTATGCTCAGCAGAATCAGTAAGCTTAACCCTCTTAGAAGAAGGATCTTCCAATGCAGGTTTAGTTCGGGCTAAAATTTGTTTCATGATCCTGTCATAGTGCATCTTGAGTTCTTCATCTGACAATTTCTTCACTTGAGCCATGCTCCACCCAATAGTATAGAGTGCAGAACTCTGGTTCTTGACAACATTCATCATATAATTTCTTTGTTGTGCCTGTGTAGGAGGTTTAACTCTTTTCTCCTTTGCTTTCTTTTCTGCAGCAGCCTGACTCTTCTTTCGTACCAAATACATAAAATCCCCCAATGTGTCTGCATCTCTTCTTGCATTAAAGAATTCCAATAGTTGGTCTGCTCTCTCTGCTGCAATCAAACCTGGAATGTTCTTAATTTCCTCAAACTTTGCTCTCAGCTCAGAATCAGCATTAATGAATGACATAACTGGATCATCAGACTCTTCTGCTAAGCTCCTTGCATACAACTCATCTTGTCTTTGCTGTTCTTCTTCCCTTTCTTTCTCAGCCTGTTCTTGTGCTTGTATCCTTGCTATCTCAGCCAAGGATGCTTCCTCTTGTCTTTGTTGTTCCTTTGACTTCTTTGATGGAGGAGTTTCAATGAGAATCTCCTTTCCTTTTCTCTTTGTTGCAGCAGAATGAACTCCAGAGGGAATAGCAGCAGAATTAGAAACAGCAGGAACAGCTGTACTAGCAGAGGGAACAGCTTGAGCAGCAGGAACTTCTTGGGGAGCTGTAGTAGCAGCATCCATGCTACCAGCAGGAATAGTTGTGTCACTAGCAGGAACACTATCAAGGGCAATGGTGCCACTACCAGTAGCAAGGGATGAGCTACCAGCAGGATCACCCTGAGACTTAGAATCAGCAGGAATGTCTTCTGAAACATCTTCATCTGCTTTGCTGTCAGCAGCAACAGTGGATTGGAATTTTTCAAAAGCTGATATTCCTGGGGACTGCTTGTTCCTTCTCCTACTGAAAGCTTGAGACTGGGTAGTTGTAGGAGGCTCAGAAAAGGTAGGTACTTCAATGTTTGCACTATCCATGGAAGCAGAAGCCAATACATTGGGTCCATCAGATTCCATATCAGCCTGATCATCTTCTGAATCAGAGAGCACAACCCTTCTTTTCTTTTGCTGAAGTTGAGCTTCCAAAGTGTTGACTCTTTCAGTTAGCTTTTGGATAGTCCCACCAAAAGTCTCTTTTGTTTCTTTGAGCTCAGTTTCCAAGGAATCCACCTTTTTACCAAGATTCCTTTTGGTCTCCTTTAGTTCAGACTCCAATGCTTCAACTTTATTCATATACCTGTCAAGTAAAATGGACATAGGAGTGAGAGCAGCAGGATCCACAACTCCACCAGCAGGAATACCTGAGGTGTTAGGAGCCTCATTGGATCTGGGTGGAGAGACAGAAAAATCTCCCCCAACATTGGTGTCAAAACCAAAAGGCTGCCTAGATGGACTAGGAGTGGATAGCCTTGAGGATGTGGGCATATCAAGAGAAGGCTCAACTGCAGGTGATGGTTGGTTAACAGATGGGTCAACATTGGTGGTCTGGTCAATAGGCTCATCAGGGACAGAGGTTTGAGATGTGTTGGGTATAGGAGATGGTGATGGCTAGGTATCAGCAGCAACTGATGCACCAGCAGCATCAGATGCCTCAACACCAGCAGGAATTGGTGCATTGGAATCAGCAGCATCAGCTATAGGTGGTATATTACCACCAGCAGCATCAGCTGCACCACCAGCAGCATGAGCTGCACCATCAAGTGCAGCCCCACCAGGCAACATAGCAGCTAAAAGAGGCTGATGTTCCCCATCAAACTTATACCTCATGGTTGCAAAGAGTTTGGCAGTAAGTCTATTCATGATCTTAGGGGTATGTTCATTAGTCTGAACATCTAATATTGTTTGTAAAAACCTATGGTACATTAAAAATTTATGCTTGGCATTACCTAGGTTCCCAATCATCCCATCGAAAATAAACCTTGACGAATTGAACACCCTCCCATCAGACAGACATATGAGGCCAGAAGCAAGAGGGCTTGAGAATTGATCCCACCCTCCTGTCTTTGGACTAAGGCATTGCAAAAGAGTGTGAACAAGAAATCTCCATTGAGGAGAGAACCTATTTTTATAAAAGGTAAAAGTATCATCAACAGGATACCCGATTGTAGCCAAACCAGCCTGAATGTCTTGTTCTGCAAAATCATATAAACCATCTGCATCATTGAGTTGAAGATGAATCCTGATAGAGGATTCACTAATGACATGCTCGATCCCATCAATTATTGCCACAATCTCCTTCGGCCTTCCCTCAGGTGTGCGTAAAGCTGCTGTAGCCCAAAATTGTTTGACTAGAGAGTCATAAACCACAATTGGGCAATGAGTAAGAGCATACCGAATGGAGGACCCCCTTAAGAAGGTAAGTATTTCATCATACCCTCCACTTCGATTTGAGGTTTCCAGATATCCCACTTTGTTATGGTCATCTTTATATTGAAGTACCGCCATTGAGAATGATCAGAGAAAGTGTTGTTGAAAGGAGAAGCAATGAGTTAGGTTTGAGAGAAAATGGTTATTTTGGGTGTAGGATGAGTAATTTAGGTCATTTATACGGTTACCCAAATTAACAACTTAACTTACAAAAATCTCGCGGAAGAATCTTTGACCAATTTGAAATTGAGTCAATCCCAAAATAAATACCCAAATTCTTCAAAACCAGCAGCAACCAGATGGTTAACCAGCAGGAACAAAGTACCTTTGACCAAAATTCAATACCAGCAGCAATCACCCATCAACCAGCAGCAACCAAAAGGTCAACCAGCAGGAACAAACTGCTATTTGACCAAAGTCAAATCCATACTTAACTCCATTCTTCACAGAATTAATTCCAAAACCAACCCAACATTTAATTGCCTTAACCTTCAACAGGTCTATAAAAGGACTCAACGAATCACCATAACACAACAAAACCCAAAATGAGCTCCACAAAACCAATAATTGTGGATAGTTCCTCTGATTCATCATCTGAATCCTCAGGTTGGGCAAACTATTTTCCACCCAACTACTCTTCTCAGGCCAGTAACAATCAAAAAGGCAAGGAAAAGGCTGAGGAGGTTTCCTCTGAAGACCTTCCAACTCCTCCATCTTCTGAATCCTCAGATGATGAACCCTCATTTTGGCCAAAGTCTCTGACCTACTATCAAGGCTCTTGGGAAATGGATCCACCACATCATCCAATTTCAGCCATGCTTACACGAGAGATGGAGAAGGCTGTGGCAGCCATGAGCCAAATTCCAGTTCCTTCAAAAGGTCAACCACTCCAACAGCCAAGGCAACAAGTACTGGGACTCGTGTGCAAGAGGATGAGTGAGGCCATTGAAGGAAGGGGAGTCCACAAAACCATGCCTGGCTACAAGGGTAAGGGTAAGAAAAAGATGGGGTAGTGGAGTTGGTAGCTGGTTGGGTGGTTGTCTGGGTCTGAGGAGTAGGTTGTTTGGTTGTTTAGGTTGTTATCTGATGGAATCTGCTGTTTGACTGTTGTTATCTCATGTGGTTTGATTGATCTTGTAATCCCAACTAATGAATAAAATTTTACTTTTCCTTGTTTTCATGAGATTGTTGACTTAAAACCTGTAAAATAATGAGAAGATACACAATACACAGAATATACAGAATTTAGAAACAAAAGTTAGTAAATACACAAAATACAAGCATAAGCCTCCCCTTAGGCTTATGCCTCCCCTCAATCTTAGCAAGAACTAAACCAAGGAGACTAATATGATCCAATATAATTCCTGGATCCCTGTCTCAAATAATGCCCATTGTGTCTCCAAGTACCATCTGTTGAGTACTTAACATTAGATTGCCATCTTGTTCCCCCCAAATTACAAACAGGCCAATAGTCATACTTAAAGTAAGTGTTGGTAGGTCTGTTAATGTGTCTAGCAGCATTCCTTTTCCAACCAGCAGAATTGGTTCTACCAGCTGGAACTGGCTTACCAGCAGGAACAACTGCTGGTCTAAGAGGCCAACCAGCAGCAACAGGTGCTGGTCCCTTTGCAATACCAGCAGGAAATGCATTTGCCTTAGGGACAAAAGAGGGAATCTTCTCAACATTTTTCCACATAGTTCTAGTTTGCTTTTGTTTAGTGCAAACACCCATTTTATTCTCATAGAAATCACAGTCTTTGATGAGGTGAGAACAACTACCACATACAAAACATGATTTTCATTTAAAAACTTTGTTCTTTTCATGACTTCTTTTATTACACACAAAAGTATCACAACCAATACTTGAAGGAGAATTGATTTTAACAGAATTAAGAGAGCTATTGTAAAAATAAGCTGTTTTAGAAATAGAGTCATCATCAGCCACTCTTGTGGATAAATCATCACCCCTGTTTGTGACAGACTTATCACTTGAATCACATGAGGTATAGTCATCAGACTTGGATTCAGAGGACTTGTCACTGTTAACACAAGAGACAAATCCATTAGATTCATTATCTGAAGTAGGCAAGTCATTGGACTTTTTGCCATAGGTCATGTGTGATTCATCAAAGTCTATGTCAAGGTCTGAGTGGATAGGGACAGGCTTAAAAACTCCTCTGATAGGTGGAGGAACAGCATGCATTTCTCCTTCTCTGACATACTTAACAGGAATTTGATAATTTTCCTCCTTAGGGGTAGGGTCAAACCACTTTGACTCAATAGAGTCATCAATTTTATGATACCCCAAACCTTTCTTAGACTTTACAAACTGAGTATTATTATTCAACCAATCTACAAGATTAGATGATTCTTTATATGAAGTACACTTGACCTCTTCACTTTCTAACTTAGCCTGTAAATCCTTCTTCTCTAAAATTACCTTATCAAATTCTCTCTCAGAATGTTTTAACAAATTAGTGGTGTTTTCTAAGTCTCTTTCCAAAACCCTAATTTTCTCTTCATATGCTAACTGATTTGATTGATACCAAGTTTTTTGTTTTTCTAAAGTTTTAAGAGTTTTTTTTCATAAGCTTGAACTTTAACAAACAATTCTTTATATTGAGGCTCTATGTCATCAAACTCTTTCTTAAGGATAGAGTACATTTCATGACAGCCAAAAGGACCATTTTGTACCTGAGATGAACATCCAATTAAGGCAAATTCTTCTACATTATCCTTTGCTTTACTAGCCACACTGAAAGTTTGAATGACATTTCCTTTCTCTTCAGTATCATCTTGTTCAGTCCGTTTCACCATAGAATCAAAAGGTAGCAACGATTTAATTTTCATGGCCCATATTTCAAATTTATCTTCTGATGAAGACATTGTGTAAGGGTTAAAGAGATTTGTTTGAGATGTTTTCTTCTTCGACAGAGACCCTCACCAGGCTCTGATACCACTTGTTGGATCTAGTCCTCCTTGATAGATCTTTGAGCCTTTGTGGATCGGTAGAATGCCTATGTAATCATAAGCACGCTACAAGAGAATCTCTAATAAAGAAGAAGACAATAAACTATAAAGACTTTGATCCTCTATGGATCTTTTATTAACTAATAATCATTCAATGTGTTTCAAAACTCATAGCCGCATGTTTCTTGTTACAAGAAACCCTAATGCAGCATTACTAAGAAAATGTGTAAAGAGATATACACAATCTCTTCCTAAAATAACTCTAACAAACATACTAAATATACGATAAGACCAGTAGTAACAAACACTGCCAGCAGGAAGAAACAATGCTACCAGCAGGAACCATAAAACTATTATGCCAGCAGGAACTATAACTGCCAGCAGGAACCATTTCTGCACTACCAGCAGAAATGAACTATTTCTATTTTAAGAATTCCTAACACTAATTTTACATTTTTAACCCTAACGGTGTAACATTTGCACCGTTAGTCCTTGGTTACTTCTAATTACATTTTTAGTCCAAATGTTTATCAAAATGACAAAATAGACTTCAGGTTTAATGTTTTATCAATATACATCCTCAAGTTACTAAATTGACAGCTTATACCCTGTTTTTACAAAGTTGACAGTTTTAGTCCTCATGGTTGAAATATTTTGCAAATTTAGTCCATTTTTCACAAAAAGAATGGGAAATTAATTCCGAGAGTTTCTATAAGTTTATAAAGCTTATTTAACTGCTTTTTGACTGCTTATTATACGGATTGCTTATTTTAGTGCTTAATAGGCTTTTAATGTTCGAATCAAAGGCCCATTAAGAAAATATGAATCGTGGGCTTTTAGAAATATTTGGGCTTGGGTTTGGGCTCATTTTAAGAGTCTAAAAATATTACAAAATCGTTTTGAAGTCCAGCTTATTCGAATAAGCTAAAAATGGGTTATTGGGCTTATTAGCACACTCGTTAAATTAAAAGGTTTTTAAAAGTTGCGAGTGGCGTTTGGTTTGGTATAATTCAAGAGCTTTTAAGAGCTTGTGAGAGGAATCTCAAAACACGATTTTGATTAGTTAGCTTATGAAGAAACGGTTTGGTCAATAAAAAGGGTGTGTCGCGTATAAGAAATAGGTTTTATAGGTTCATTTCTATGTGACATTAATGTGTACAAATAAATAAGTAAATGTCATATGCGTTTAACTATAATGAAATGTGATTCGATATAATTGAAAATGAGATGCGTTAAGAATGAAATGAGTGCATCAATGTAATCCTAGCCTTCCATGGACGAGGCATGTTGTATTAAACGTAAAAATAAATAAATGAAAACTTAAATGAAATGAAATGAAATATATACGTTCGAAAGACTAAAGAACAATGCATGAGATACTATAATTCGAATGGAAATGACTTAAGGAAAGTTTAGAAGACTCACAACACCAAAGAGGTGGGTTTTACACGTTCGAATGATCAAGAAATGGTTCGAAATAAGGTTATACGTTTGAGAAAATGAACCTAAATGCTAAGGAATGGTCTTGGCTTCTTTGGAACGAATTGGCAGGAGGTTTTGAGAAGATTTAATGAGTGTGTGAATGAGTTATGCAAGTGGGAATGAGGTATATGTTGATTTCGGTTTATATGCATGCATGTTCACATTTATATGATTTTTAAAAATATGCAAGTTGGTTTTTAGATTCGATATGTGCAGGAAAGGATGAGATAAGGAATATTGTCAGGATATAGTAGCTTAGGAGAGGGTTTAGGAGCATGGGCAAGTTGTAGAACCGAATAGAAAATGTATATTTGTATATATGCCTCGTATGTTTAATGAAAAGGTCCAAAAATAGTTTTTAGCGTGTGATATGTTGTGCCAATGTAAGAAATGATCTTATATACTCATAAGTGATTAAAGGAAGTCAATTGAACTAGTAAAACTCAGTTTGGTTCGAATTGGAACAAAAATGAAAATTATCAAATGGGTTGGTTCCTGTTGCGATGAGAGTTTACTTTGGGTCGCGTTAGGCATGTAAATGTTCAAGATAGAAGATGATATTCGACATCCTAGTTATTTGGTTGGTGAGGAAACGAGTGGTATAAAAATCGGGGTAGCATGTGTGTCGAATTCAAGAATAAACGAGGCAAAGCTAGGAGGGTTTAGTCGACTGAAATAAGAAATATAAAACTTAAAAAGTTGTGGGTTGGGCTTTGTGAATAGTACCAGGCTGAATATTGGGCTAATGAATAGTATAAAAGTCCGTTTGGTTTATAATGGATGAGTTGGGTTATTTGTGGTCCGTGTGTCAGCTCGTTCCATTGTTTTAAGAATTAATGTAACGTAATAAACAAAATTTTAATTTTTGCTCGTAAAAATGGTTAACTGAACTGTAATAGTAATTTAATACATAATTAATATTTACAAATCATTGGTTAATTTTACAGGTTGCTACATTATCATTCTCCACATGTTCTTTAAATTTGTGTTATGGTTGCTTAATTTTGATTTAAGTGCAACCATAAATATGTTGGTTAATGTTTTTAACCATGTGTGTTTATATTATACGGAGTACAACGTAGCGCTAATTTTTGTTTAGTTTAGATAGTAAATTCCAAATGTTAAAGAAAGAGTAAACTAAGAGATTAAAAATGGATATTTCCTTTTAATAAGGGTCTTGAATGTCAACTTTCAAATTAAACATATGTGAGTAATTGACGAATTGGTTATTTTTAATCTTATTGAGAGAAGGGTAAAGAGGTAATTTAACATATTAGTTAATATTGATAAAAAAAATTAATTTTAAATCCATTATATTATGAAGAAATTGTGTTTTTGGATAATTTTGTGTACTTTAAAGTTTTAAAAAGATATTGATGTAATTATAAAAATTAAAAGAATATTGATGTAATTATAGATATTTTTAAGGATATATATGTAAATCTCCCTAAAAATAAAAATGTATAATCTCAGTATATTTTCTTATTACTCCGTAATATTTATACCTTAATAGAAATATGGTTTCTCCACCATCAACTTTGTTTCCAGATCTTCTACCATGAACACAAAGTCACCATTTTGGATGACTTCTCACAAGTCAATATCCTTAAACTTAACATAAGTCTCAAACAGGGTTTTTCAAAAACAAAAACCCTCGGACTCTAGCCAAGGTGGTCTTTGCATAGATTACCCCTCAATATAGTTCTCTTGAGCCATGGATCTATACTCAACTTTTCCAAAAAAATTCGTAGGATTTTCGAATTTTTGAAAAAGAAGTTTTTGCTTTAAAACGAATTTACGGGAAGATTTTAACGCTAAAAAACTTGTGTGAAAGTGTAACAGGCTAATTTATATTTTTTTCATTAAATGGCCTCCAATCAAATGAGACTAGGTAACCCTATTCAACTCGAGTGGCGAGTACTAACAACATCAAGACCACATTTTACGAACAATCAACTCGAAGACATAAACACATAATTAAACAAAAATCAAATGTAAAAACAGATTCACTAATGTATGAAATATAAAACCATGCATGTGCACTTTGTAATTGAACACTCAAGTTTGGAAACTATAGAAAGTAATGTACTTTGGAGAAAAGGGATTAACGACAGTCTATGCTGTAAATCTGTTGGCTACTAAGATATGTAAACGTTCAAAAAAATTGGTTAGTTTTACGCATGAGGTGTAACTTGGTAGCTAAGACGAGCACAATGTGTGCATGAAGTGTAACACCCGGTAATTTTCCAAACCTTTCCACTAGCCAAATATATTTTCTTTTTATTATTTATGCATCACCTTAGTATTTAAACTTTTTCCGAACTTATTTGAACTTAAGAAACGCGAGATATCTTGAGAAACGGGAACGTTGTCTCTTTATTTGAGCCGGCACAACCTAGAAAGCACGAAACGAATCAAATTTGCCAAATAAATTAACTTCGAGAAAGTTATGCGTATTTATACTCGTTTTTACTAGAAAAATTATTTCGTAAACCATGACGCAAGTTTCGTAATTTTTCGAGTCCGTTTGGTACGTCAAATGGGTCCCGCGAGAGATATATTAAAAGTTTGCTTTAATTACCCTATTACCCCCTCCGCCCCTTTTTACACCCACACCCCTTACACTTTGAATTGTACACCTTTGGCCCCTCACCACTTATAAAACCATTTCATTTTCTCTCTCTCCTCTCATAATAACACTCACACACGCACATCATCTCTTTCTCTCTCTCACCCGTCGCCGGATCACCGCCGGCCGCCTCCACCACCGTCGCCAGAAAATTTTTCGGCCAACCCCGAAACTTACCCCAATCGTAGATCAAGCCCCTCTCCTCGTTTCTGGAGAGTTTGAAGTATTTTGGAGCCGTTTTGTTCACCATCGCCGCTACACCACCGCCACCTCGACACCACCACCACCCGCCGCTTCTTCCCCGCCACCTCCTCTTTCAGTTTTGGTAACGCACGCGCCCCTAAACCTTTTTATTTCTTTTAAAATCAAAACCTTAACCCTAAATTTTATTAAAACCGATTTTAATAAATAAAAACTTTATAAAACCTTTTGTTTTGCTTTAAAACTTGCGGATCCATTTTGTTTTGCTCATAACTCGGCCTAACTCGGTCCGAGTCACGCGACTCAGCCGAGTCAACTCTCGAGTTGAGTTGACTCGGTACGAGTTCTTGTTTATTTTCATTTATTTGGCTTCATTTTGACTTGTGTATTTGTTTTTGTAGCTTGGATTTGGATTTCGAAAGGTTTTGGTCTCGGTTTGTGTTTCGGTCGTGGGCTAGACTCCCACCGAGTCGAGCCGTGACTCTAGGTGAGTCACGGCATAGGTTTAGTTTGGGTTTTGTTTGTGTTTGGTCTTGGAGATAGATTGGATTTGTTTGGTTCGGTTTTGGTTAGTCGTAGTCGAGGGCCACAACGGCTCGACGAGGAGTGAGCCGTGACTCAAGGCGAGTCACGGCATAAGGTGTAGTTTCTTGTTTGTGTTTGGATTGGATTTGTTTTGGTTTCGAATTGGTTATGTTAATGCCGAGAGCTACGTACATAAGCTTGAATAAAGTCGAGCCGTGACTCACTTATTAAGTTTATTTGTATCGAGTCGAGTTTGGACTTGGATAAGTCATTTGGGTCTAGTAATATCTTTTCACTATCTTTATCATTCGAAAAACCCTTTTGAACTATGTCTTTTATTCCGCTGCAAGTTATGTTTAAGAGTCTTCTGAACTCTAAATGTTTATTTATATATTTCGAATGATATGTTTTTGCTAAAACGACTCGTTATGAGGTCGTTTTTTATGATTATGACTGTCTTACCCTCGAGTAATACCCCTAACTATGTTCCGCTGCCATATTCCGAGTTGGGGGTGTTACATGAAGTGTGTGGAATACATGGCCACTCGCCCACTCGGTGCTTATATGAGGTCGTCCTCGTGGTTTCTTATGTTATTCTTACACCAATAGGATAGTTCATCATTGCTTTTTACATACCGAAAACCTTCTAGTAATAGTAATTGTTGACTTGTTGTTTCATATTCTTTTATTTTGACAAAAAGGACTAAATTTATATTGTAAAGTATACACTTTCATTTTAGTATATACACTAAAAATACGGGTTTTTGCATAACTGCCAACTAGCACCTCCGAGTTCTGCAGAATTGTGAAGTATACACAATACTTCAAGCATAGTGATAACTGTAATTGTCATTGATCCAGCGTTGTCATTGATCCAGCGTGTATATACTAAAATGAAAGTATACCGGTAGTTGGCCGTTGTCATTGATCCAGCGTTGAGTTATTATACTCATAGAGCACAATTCTCAAAAAGGGCTAGAGTCGATGGACTGAAAAGCATACCGGTAGTTGAAGATGATGAAGACGATCCGGTAGTTGAAGATGATGGGTGGTACTTTTTTGATGTGGTGTCAGATGATGAAGGTTAGATTCCTCTTTTTCAATATTCGTAGCTATAAAGTTTAGTTGTTGATAACTGTGATAGCAAATCAACAATTTTCTCCTTTAAAGTTAACCATACTTTTGGTTTACTCATGTACAAAAATAATCCCTAAGGTTGACTTAAATTAATATAAAGTTTGATACTTTTCATAACCGTTAAACGATTAAACATAATTAATATATAAATGATTATCATAAGGTTAACTAGAGATCACACCTAAGGGTTTAGGTTAGAACCAAAAGAGTGATCAGACATGTGGTATGCTAATTCTACAACCTACGTGCCAATACTTTTTATGCAACGGTCGATACTCTATGTATACTTAACATGCAGATACAGCCTATAACCTAACTGGAACCAACGGTCCAATGATGATTCATGGGTCATTCGTTATAATGAGTGCAGACACGAAGAAAAACGAAAGAATATGCACACTTAAAGACAAAATTTGAGCTTTTAACTAATATAACAAATAACATAATGCTAACTAGAAATTCAAACATCCGCACTGTTAACATTTTTAGGATTTATGAAATTCAAGCACACCCCAATTACTATCATCTTGCACATAATGTAAGTACATCAGATCAAGAACAAATTCAAGCACTTTTAACTAGAGGTTGTAAATTGGATACTCTTGACAGGTTGGGTAACACGTAAGGTAAAAATGTGCCACTCTAGCGCAGGTCATGTTAGGCAGACTCAAAACACTTGCTAAACATCGGAGAGATGAGTATAATCACAAATTCTAAAGTATCACAATAAGAACCTACTTTTCGAAATAAAATTTGACCTGTTAGACAAAAGATAACTCAACTCGATCTGACTCGATATAATACAAAAATTATAAGCATCGTAATAAGTCATGGTAAACCCAACTACTCTGAGATTGGACTAAATTAAGCAAATCCAACCAGTTCTAGAACTGAAGTATGAATGTCAAAATAGCATAGATGCTCATGAGTTACACATAATAATAAAGAGCGTACTAATCATAAGATTCAAAGAGATCATCATAGAGTAAATTTTTGCAAAAGTATCTCTTAGTCAAAAAAAGGTTTACGAATCACCATAAGCCACGCCAAGTTATCATCCCATATGAGAATATCCATAAGCTCCAATCCAAATGGCGAGCAGTGACGAATGCAAAGCAAACCTGTATATACCACGTACATAAGTCAATGATACAACTGTAAAATCAAAGATATAAAGGAATATGGACCCATTTGCGTCGATATGTATTTTTTTGCTTAGCAGAAGAGATTGCAATATAAAATATCCAAGGTTGTCCTATATGAGTGCTTAGCTATTACCAAAACTGAAGTACAGGATGAATCGAATCCATCCGGTATCAGGTTTCCATATTCAAAAGTTAAGGATAGTTATTTTAGAGACTTCACTCTTAATGCTAATTTTGTTGAGGAATTCAACAATCGTCAGACAACCCCTGTTTGGATTTTCGGGCATGCTTTATCTGAGGATCATCGCGAGTACGGAGTCCTTAGGTTGGATGATGGTAGAAGGATGATTCAACCAATCTTACGGCCTGCACCGGAATGGAGGGACAATCCTAGGTTTGTTCGTACTACTCTGCTTGATGTTAATGGTAGCCATTTTCTCCTTATGTTAACAGCAATACCACAGGACAGTTTTCTTGTTGTAAATCCTTTTGAACAACTGACTCACTTGGTTGATTTACCCCACCCCAAATGCTTTTAATACAGCCTCACCATGTTAGTATCCACACCAATCCGGATTCCACTTATCGTATTGTTTATGTCAGACTCGTTGACGGGCAGCTTCTTTATCATTACTATTCTTCACTTGTTGGTGAGTGGGTTGCTGAGGTGTCCATCCGAGCTCGTGACGACTTTCCAAACTTTGTATCAAACATTCAACTTCTTGATGTACGCCGTGCATGGTTGTACACCCTCTACCTTCAAAGAGGTGTACCCATTCCTTATTACCGTTGTACACATGTTATTGAACGTTTTGGTGGTGATAGACAAGGGGAGTCTTCCACATTGTTTTATGTTGGCGATTGGGCGGTCATTTATAGGTGTACGTTGTGGCCCAATAATGATGTTGTGTTTCTCGGCGTTTATCTTTTTAGGCAGACAGATGTTAGTCGGGGTTATCAGTTTGTGACTTTTATGCCTCTTCCCCCTCAGCTTAGAGAGGTCAATGGGTTTTTGAATATGGGTGCTAGGGTCATCAATGGTATCCTATACATATATGTCCAAACTCGTGGCAATATCACCTCACAGGACTCACCACCCTCCATCTATGTTTTTAGACTCCATATTGAAGAGATTCATCCTGTACTTCAGTTTTGGTAATAGCTAAGCACTCAAAGTTTATATAGGACTCACCACCCTCCATCTATGTTTTTAGACTCCATATTGAAGAGATTGCAATATAAATTCGATTGTCGAGACTTTTACGACAAACAATCAAAACGTAGCATATAATACAATCAATTTCATATGTTCAGTAAATAAACATAGACTAACACACATTCAAACTTATTAACACTCGATATATAATTTTGGATACTCAATATATACATAACAAACGCTTTAATGACAGATAAGCGAACAATCTATTAGAGTAATTAGGGTTTTCGGTGAATGAGAGTGAGAAGAGATTTTACCTGAGAGAATGACGGAGATGGTGACGGAAGTTGGCCGGAGTATGACGGAATTAGGTGCGAGTGTGTGTTGGAATGTGGTAGAGAGTGTGAAATTGCGTTTTCTACCCACAGATTTAACTTACTTCATTAGTTACTTTGTGAATGAGTTTTTTTTTTTTTTTTTTTTTTTTTTTTGGCAAAGCCTGGTATATTAAAAAGATACTATTTAACAAAGTATGTACATTTAAAAGTAACACTAGTCGGATACTCGAGCATAGCGGCGGTCATAAATATAGTTACATTATAAATATGGTGAATGAATTGTTAACCCAACTCTCATCGCAATTCTTTACCCGCTCAGTTACTTCGTTTTACAACACTCCGAATGTATATGTATCCGTTGTATGTGTGTTGTTTGGGTTTCCCGCAACACCATATTGACATCATTATTTCAAAGGTATATAATTTTGTCAAATCAAGTTTGTATTGATTCAAATTAAAGTTAAATTTGTAAAAAAAAAAAAAAAAATTGAATCAAAATATAGCAAACCCACTAAAAATGTAAAAAAAAAAAAAAAAACAAAAAATTTATAAAAAAAAATATATCAAAATGGATATTGAATTAAAGAGCGGCACAATATTTTAGAAAATTGTTAAATAATATAAACCCCGTAGGTGTAATTTTATTAATCACCATTATTTATAATGGTGAAACCCTAGATACCCTAAACCCACAAATCGGACTTGGGCCTAAATATCCTCTAATACTCCCCCGTAGTCCGAGCGACGAAATCGTGAAAGCTCGAACTGGAGTAGTAAACTAGAAAAGAAAAAAAAAATATTAACATAACAAAAACATAACTTTAGCCGACTCGTAACAAAACCGTACCAACGGTCGGCTTTAGTCGACTGGTACAAACGGTCGACTAAGTCGACTGGTAACAAAACCGTACCAACGGTCGACTTTAGGGATTGGTACCAACGGTCAACTTTAGTTGACTGATAACAAAGTCGTACGAATAATCGACTAACAAAGAAACAATAAAACAACTATGACTTCTTCTTTTTTTAGGACCAAAAAACAATCATAAAAGATTAAAAGATCAACAAAGCACACCCTCGTTACTAGGGGTGAGCATCGGGTCAAACCCGACCCGAACCGACAAAAACCGACCCGGCCCGAAAACCGAAAAAGGAAAAAACTCAAACCGAGAACCGAACTGAGAAATAGATAACAAAACCGAAACCGAATCGGTTCGGGTCGGTTTTCGGGTTTTGAACAAAAAAAACAACAAAAAACCGAACCGGACCGAAGCCGACAAAAACCGAAATAAATATACAAAACCGAAACCGAACCAAAAAATGTCGGTTCGGTTCGGTTCGGTTTCGGTCGGTTTGTCGGTTCGGGTTGGTTTTTGGGTGGATTTGCTCAGCCCTACTCGTTACTAACGATTCGAATAAACAATTAAATTATCAAATGACCACCAAGTAGTTAAATAAACAGTTAAATCATCATCCTCCATATTCAAGTCATTAGGCGTCTGATCTTCTTTAATCCTATCACCATCATACGTGAATCTCACGGTATTATAACCCACCTTTGCACGAACACCCCAACTGATCATAACTCGTAGTAGCGAATGATCACGTTTCACCCTGAAGTATGGATCAATATCGTTTAAATTACTTACCACCTTCAGATTGATATAAGAGGAGCCTTTAGTAGGAGCTATTTCATCTTCTGTTTCTTCTTTAACTTTCACACGTACATTCGAATCCTTTAGTTTGGTTAAAGTTATGAATGTTTTATTGAGGTGAGGGTTAGGGTTTGACGGGTGGCATAAATGAGGCGGCTCAACTTAGCCACCTAGATTTGAAGATCAGACCTGGTCCGATAGCATGTTAAATAATGTAAACCCCGCAAGTGTAATTTTATTAATCACCATTATTTATAATGGTGTAACCCTAGATACCCTAAACTCACAAACCGGACTTGGGCCTATTTATCCTCTAATATGTAAGAAGGTAATGTGTTTCATCTCTCATTCATAATACCGAACAATACATATATAGAGAGCAAACTCTAACAATTGACACTTGGGCCTTAGCCCATACAAAATAAAAACGGGCTATCAACTAACCCCCCAACTCCAGCGCAATCCAAGTGGCGAAATCGCGAAAGCTTGTATTGAATTACAGAAACATTCAAACAGAATTCATTAAACCCGAAAGTATTGTCACTTCTTTCTTCACTTCTCGAGAGATTCATCCACATGAACGAGAGGCTACTTGAAACCACACAAATTTCCAAAAGGCAAAACCATTAATACGTAACTAGTAATATTTTATCAAAACAACAAAATAAAGATCGGAATTCACGACCAGTATTAACTTCTTCCAAAACAAAAACAACCATTAATTCTCCCCTCTCCTCTCCTCAACAGCATCATTGGATCCAAATTCCCCCTTGATCAAACACCCTAAGCCCCGAACTTGAACGAACAGATTTACCACATATTTCCCAGATCTACCGGATCTACAACCAAAACAATACACAACTGAAACTGAGAACGAGTCGACTGATGATCACAACCATACCACAGACGACTAAGCAACTAAAAAACAAACGTCGACTGGTTATTACAAGAAACCAACGATCGACTGAGATTGGTCGACTGGCCATCACAGAAACCAACGATCGACTATTAAGAAGAACTCACGTCAACTGGCTATCAACACAAAGCCAACGATCAGCATAAGAATAAAATCGTGGTGATGGGTTATCACAGAACCAACGACCAACCACTTAAAAGAAACAGTAGAAAACAAACAAGCAACGATAGGGTTAACAGTTGTGATTTGAAGAACTTGAAGGAAACGACAGATGGGATTGTTTTTAGGGGGTTGTTTTTTGCGTTTGATTGAGATTAGGGTTTAGGATCAGTAGATAGAGAAGGATAATTTTGACGGGGTGGCTAGTGACAACGGCTTATAACGGTTGATTAGGTCTGATTAGACCCGCTAATAACTTGATATTTGAAAATAAAAGATGACAGGCGTTAAGGTTTAAAAGGAGCCCGCTGAACCTCCGGCATGTAGCCGGCGGCCGGAGGCGGAGGCTAAAGAGTTTAGATTTTAGGATCGTATGGCTGATACCATGTAAGAAGGTAATGTGTTTCATCTCTCATTCATAATATCGAACAATACATATATAGAGAACAAACCCTATCAAATGACACTTGGGCCTTAGCCCATACAAAATACAATCGGGTTATCACAAACATACAACTAACAAAAAATTGGTGAAATTAAACCATAAAATAAATAAATAGATAAAAAGATATTTCAATTTAAAGATAAAAGTGTTTTTTTAGTTGAGATGTGACACATGACATTTTATGATTGGAGCTCTTTATATTAAATTTTGATGTACCTCACAACTTAAATGATTTATATCTTACTATATTATAAAGCATTAATGTCTACTAATAATGGAAACTCTTAAAATTAAGTAATCCAAGTTATAAAACTAAAAGTACAAGTAATTAAAACACATTTTTTAACATTTACAAGTTCTTAAGGTCAAAGTACAACTAATTAAAATAGAAATACTAACATTAAATACACTAAATAAATCATTATGTACATTAAATACAATTGATTAACTGGTCAATAAATACAATTAATACAATTATTAAAACACCCCTTATATAAGAAATACAAATTATCAAGCATATTGTACAACCAACTTAAACACAATTCCTGCATTAAATGTCACTAATACAAATAATAAAACACGTTATACAAATATTCAAGCCCGAATGGGCAATGGGCCAAATGGGCTCGAGCCCGAACGGGCACGGGCAAAACGAAATTCTTGATATCTGTAAATTTTATTTCACGGGAAAATTTTATTTCAAGGTACCCGCCGCGGCAACGCGCGGGTACCCTGCTAGTAATACTATAGATATAGATAATGTTCAATTATTTCTTTTTCAAATGACATGTTATGATATGTTACGAGGGAGGGTGTCCTTGGTGGTGTGAGTGAAGACTGAAAAGGCCGTGTTAAAATACAAAAGTTGACGTGACACAAAAAGTGGGTCATAACATGCCTTTAGCATGCCATGACATGATGCTTTTTGTAGCATGACCCCTAAATAGGCATTCCTAACACATGCCTGGCAGCCTAGCAACTTGATGAATTGACTTTCCACCGATTTAAGATGTCAAGGTCTTATTGACCTATCCCTGTTCTTCCAAATACTTCAAGAAAGGTTGGGTTATAATGACCCTCCCTTGTAGGGAGGGTGTGTTGACTTTACTGTTGCCGCCGCTTGTACTGTCTGCTTTGTCGGATTGTACATTCCATCAAAAATAGGCGGGACCCATGCGTAGGGAGGGTTCTTATAACACCTCCCCTTCAAGAAACTTGTATCCAAACTAACTTTCGCTCCACTGGTAAAAAGACTTGAGTCACATGTAGAAAATGCATAATTTTTTTTGTTCCGAGCATTCACTCTATCTTCTTTCTGTTAGTGGATTAATATTATCATTATTAGTTGAGTAAAATGCAGAAATGGTCCCTGTGGTTTGCCCAGATTGCAGGTTTAGTCCCTGTGGTTTCGAAAGTGCAGGCGGCCTCCCTGTGGGGAAACCTTGGTTCCGTTTTGGTCCCTGGACGTTGCAGAAATGGTCCCTGTGGTTTGCTCATAATTGCACGTTTAGTCCCTAGCCAGGGACCAAAATGGAACGGCCAGGGACTAAAACGGAACCAAGGTTTCCCCACAGGGAGGCCGCCTGCACTTTCAAAACCACAGGGACTAAACCTGCAATCTGGGCAAACCACAGGGACCATTTCTGCATTTTACTCTTATTAGTTATATTATTTGTATTGGGTCAAGCCCATATGTTAGTGGATTATTATTATGAGTTGTATTATTTGTATTGGGTCAAGCTCATATGTTAGCTAGTGTTGTATTTATATTGTGTCAAACCCTCGTTATCATTCAAGAAAACCATAAAAAGTTTCTTAGGTAAAAGGGTTACCCCGTAAAATAACAAGTTTCATACTTTCATCTTGTAATGTTTAAATAATTCATTTAAAGTCTCAACCACTTTCTTAGAGCGGAGGGTACCGTGGTGCCAAACTTCTGGTTCCGTTCTCCAAAAGTACTGTCACGTCAGCAAAACACTGAACGGCACCAGAAACCCTTTGGCACAACATTTTGTGCCGTTACCGTTGGTACCAGAAAATGTTGTGCCGTTCTCCAATTTTTTTTATTATTATTTTTTTTCATTTACATAAAATAAAGGGATAATTACTAAAATAGCCCGATTGCTCAAGTGCTAAGAGTATCTGTCCCGATCTCAAAAAATTCCCCCCTTAGCCCAAGGGCAACCGTATATTCACGTATTGTACAGCAGTGTTTTTTGGGCAACTTTTATTTGTTGGGCAACCGTATATTGTACAGATGGTTTTTTTTGTCATTTCACATATTACTCATACTACTAAAAACCAGGACTGGAACAAAATAAAAAGCATTTCCGCGCCCACAATTCACTCACCAAAATCAAATCAAACCAAACACCACCCTTCACTTCACTCACTCACATCGCCGCCGTAAACTACCATGTCCTTGGATACTGCTTACTACTCTGAGATTTTAATATTAGGAGGAAGATTTGCTCTTGGATACCGCTTACTACTCTGAGATGAAGGATGCGGGGTTTTTCGATTCTGAGTGGGAATAAGGATCCGTCTTCACCTGTCAACAACTTGTGGTTTTTATTATATCCTCTCACAACTCACACCACCACAAGTACCCAAAAACACGTCGCCACCACCATCCGACGCCACCACCACCTGACACCACCTCCACCGGACTCCACCAACACATAACACCGATACTTTTATTTCGAGTCGTATTTGAAGAACGCGTGTAAGCGATTTGTGATGGGCCATAAACATACTTTTATTACTGATGATAATCCTAATAAGGATATCAATATTGCTTTTTTTAATCTCCCTATTATCAAAAGGTATATATAAATACTTATTGTTTTTATAATTTTGCTTTAGTTGTTGCTATGTTTGTAAAAGTTTAAAACTTTATATGTGTTGGTGTTATAGATCGAGGGAACTGAGTACTTTTGAGATAGGTAGACTAGTATCAGTAACGGGTGTGGTGACTCGTACAAGTGAGGTTAGGCCGGAGTTGCTTCAGGGTACTTTTAGGTGTTTTCGTGGATTAGCCTATGATATGTATGAAAATTGCAATATTGTTGTGATGTTGTTTAGTGATGTTTAATGGGATTTTTAACGAATCTCTAATTATCTGGTATCGCAGACAAATCCAGAGATTGTGAAAAGATGGAGCAATGAAGTGCAAGAAGCAGTTCAGTTAAGGTCTGCACTTGTACAGTTTCATGCACTTGCTCTGCTTCACCAGGTATCATTTTGATGCTCATACTCTTATCATTTAACCTATAACACAACCCAAACGATCTACTGAATGGTCTTCTACAAGCATGTACGAGTACTCATTATAATTTACTTATGGAATAGAAGTTAATAGACTGTCCAAATCGGCGAATTTAAAATGTGATGCTATTTCGGTATATATCAATAACTGCTATAGGATTCTAGAACACTAGAATAGTCTTTTATTACACCGTGTAGGACACATTAAGTTTGTAGGTGTCGGCTGCTATTAGGGACACACTTAGTCTGATGGTCTTTTTACTATCTCTTAACAAATACCATGTGCGTGGCTGTATGAACGACTACTGGTTGCAGATAAATATCTGTGTGTATGCACGTGTGTGCTGACACATCATTCTGGATGTTGCACATCCTATACTTAATAATTTGATTTAGTTGCAATAAGTTTTCATGTAGTTTATTTTATTATAAGGAGCAATAACTGAGTTTCTGGTTTGATATCTCTTTCTCCCTTGTGAAGCTTTCTTCTTATCCGTGGTCATCATTTTGTATCATGCTAATTAACTTGCATGTCAGTACTTTCTATTAATGTAACGTATTTGGTGTATTTTCAGATACGGCAAAATGATAGGTTAGGTGTGAGCAAATTAGTTACCAGCTTGACAAGGGGTACCGTCCGTTCACCTTTGGCTCAGTGTCTGTTGATTCGCTACACCAGTCTGGTATTTTTTCTGGATCTAAGTACTTCTCCTTCTTTTGAAGGGAGGGTGAGTTAAGTGTTCTGAATCATTGCCACCCGTGTGTTACTATTGTATTTAGGTAATCAGAGAATCAGGCATGAACACTCAAAGTACAGAGCGTCCATTTTATGACTTCATGGAGGGTTGCCTCCGTCACAAATCAGAAATGGTTATTTTTGAAGCTGCCAGGGCAATAACTGAGTTGAATGGTGTTACTAGTCGAGAACTGACTCCTGCTATTACGGTTCTACAGCTCTTCTTAAGCTCATTAAACAAGGTCCCATTTTTATTTTTATTTTATTTTTTTTTAATTTATTCTTAAATAAACTAAAATTTTGCTGAATTTTGTGGTTTGTAAGAGTCATGAATCGAATCGACGTCAAAGTCATGAATCGCTCGGTAAAGAAAAATTGACACATGAAATTTTTGTGGCAACAGTGGTGGGCGTGGATGGTCAATTGAAGCGACTAGCGAGTATATTAACTCGTCTTCTCATAGCGACCATGTGCGTAGCTGTATGAACGACTGTGCTTAATTGAGAGATTATGTTCTGTTTATTTTTTATTAAAGTGTCAAGAATGGTGGGTCAGGTAGGCTAAATCGGGTTGAGACGGATTGTTTTAGCAGGGGTCTAAACTTGGGTTGCCCTAAATGCTTTTTTGTCCAGCTCAAAATTAGCAACATGCCTTCACACTTTTAGCAATGATCGGCACTTATTTTGAAAATTATCAGAATTAACAACCTTGTTTTTACCAGTCATAACAACCTTGGGGTAATTAGGTTGTTATTTGTAAAAAAATCATATTGCTATGAATGGTAAAATAATGTATGTATATTGTCATGCTTAGTGAATTTTTTTAATATATGTTGCAATTCATGATCGTATCGGAATTGGTGAATGACCTTCCAAAGAAGCATTCGGGCGTACGCAAGTGTACCTAAAAATATAAATGTCAATGAAACTTTATTCAAGTGTGCCAAGAAACAGATCAGTTACTAGTTACACACCTTCAACTTGCTGTTATCTGCTGATTGTACTCTACAAACAAGTAGAGCCTGTACAATCTTCAACGTAGCTTGCTATTATTGGTTAAAGTATGAAAGGATGTTGCTACTTTGTGAACCTTAATTACAATTACGAAAACAGTATCAAGGAACCTTAATATATATTAGTGTTTTCGGATAGTATTTATAACAATATACAATAATGTTTGCTTGTAGGTTTTTGTGGATGGTGAGAATCGGAGGTGGAGTTTTCCCTGTGATCAAGGAACCTGATTATCTTGTTAATGGTGAATATCGTGTGGACAAAGGAGCAGCTCCCAAGATGTTGAATTGTCTAATGTAAGTTCCCAGTCTTTAGTATCTTATCAGTGATGATTTTTGCTAGCTCGTGTTGGATCTGTTAATGTGTGCTGTTTGTTTTGCATATATTTTAAGAAAGTAACTAAAAGCAAAAAAATTAACTTACAAGTACATTACGTTAAGCCATCTTGTATAAAGTAATATGGCCTAAAACTAAAATGAAACTTGACAGATTTATGAATACTATTTTATCAGGCTTACAATCATTTTACAGTGTCATGCTTGCATTTTCTGATGAGAAGGTTACGGCATTGCGTAAGATTAAATAAAAGATATATATATAAATATATTTACCTAGTTGCTGTTCTGGATTATATTTAATTTGTTGAGTTGCACTGGACATTTGGTTCAACTATGAAAAAGGCTTGTTCCAATTCCTAGAGGCGTATGTTTATATCACAAGATGTTTGAACTCATTACTCACAAGTAGCTTTCCCTGCATTTCCTAGCTGTTTATCTGCATGATATTTTGACGCAGTTTGTTTTTCAAATGTATTAATCATTGGTCCAGCTGTATGTTTGTTATCGTTTTTTAAATTAGCTGGAGTCATGTTCAGACATTTCATTTATACTGATTGTAGGTACAAGCTATGCTACTATCGATTTGGGGAGCTGACAACAGAGTATGGAAAACCTCCAGGGTGAGTACTTTAACTTTTTTTACTTCGCTTTTTTTGTTCAAGTCTGCTTGACTTATGCGAATGGTGGCTGGTTGTAACAGTATAATTTTTGGATTATTAATAAAACAATAATTCTTTGTAAACTCCAAGGTAGTAAAAGTCAAAAAGGTGTTTGTGGGTTATCCCAACCCTACTTGATTCGTTTTTAGAAAGAAATAAAAAACCTTTTGACGTATTAGCTACCCAACCCGTTAACCCGTTTATGTTATGTTTTGTTTTATGACACTTGTGGTTTTCATATTATGTCATTGACAGTTATGACCGAGCGAGAGGCGTTGAGATAGGGAACAAGGATGTGAAACTTGAATACTTGGAAGAAGCATTCACAACATCAAACTGGATAGTTAGGATTTACAAAGTTAAACCACCTGGCAACAGATGGTAATGTAAGAATGTTGGGCTTGATGGTGTTACTTATAGGAGTCGGACTGCTTTTTGATGATGAGTCTAGAAATCTGTGGATTCTATCTAAATATTGAATCCTTGTTATGTAAGTCTTTTCGTATTCAGTTTCTTATAGTTGGAAAGATCAAGATTAGTGTTACCTTTCGAGAATGTAGCTTTGATTGGGGTTGAACAAATTTGAAAGAGAGAATGTTAGACGCTATGAGAAGACGAGTTAATATACTCGCTAGTCGCTTCAATTGACCATCCACGCCCACCACTGATGGCAGCCATACATGAGGACATAAGGCGTCTCCTAGGTGAAAAATCAGCTTCCTTAATATGGGCTGCCAGTCAATTTGGTTCGACTCTTGATCCTGAGCAAAGACTCACGGCTCTTCACATCCAAGCTCGCAGGGTCCTTGAGTCCCTAGATTTGTATTTACCAGACTATATATAAGCTTGTATTGATTCAACTCAAGTTGCAATGAACATGTGTTGTAGATACTTGATATTATGAAACCAAATTTTTGTGTGTTAATCTTGGTATATAAACTCCAAAATGTTATATATTTCACACTAGGCTTACATTAAATTGTGAGTTAATTACATAAATCGTCCTTAAGGTTTGCCGATTTTTACAGATCTTATCCCTGTGCTTTTTTTTAAGCGGGTCATGTCTATGTGTGTTAGGAATTATTAAAATAGAAGTTTTTCATTTCTGCTGTTAGTATAGTTGGTTCCTGCTGGTAGCAGAGTTTAGTTCCTGCTGTTATTTCATTTCTGCTATTAGTATAGTTGGTTCCTGCTGGCGGGTATGTGGTATGGTTCCTGCTGGCATAGTTGGGCAACTTTTGTATTTTTTAGAAAAGTTGCCCAAAAAATACAAAAGTTGCCAAGTAACTTTTGTATTGTTTGGGCAACTTTTGTATTTTTTGGAAAAGTTGCCCAAAAAATATAAAAGTTGCCCAAGTATACCCACATGAATTATTAAAATAGAAGTTATTTCATTTCTCCTGTTAGTATAGTTGGTTCCTGCTGCTGGTAGAGTTGGGCAACTTTTGTAATTTTGTATTTTTTGGAAAAGTTGCCCAAAAAATACAAAAGTTGCCCAAGTAACTTTTGTATTGTTTGGGCAACTTTTGTATTTTTTGGAAAAGTTGCCCAAAAAATACAAAAGTTTCCCAAGTATAAAATAGAAGTTATTTCATTTCTGTAGTTAGTATAGTTGGTTCCTGCTGGCAGGTATGTAGTTCCTGCTTGTATGGTTCCTGCCGGTATAGTTGGGCAACTTTTGTATTTTTTGGAAAAGTTGCCCAAAAAATACATAAGTTGCCAAAAAATACAAACGAGAGTATATAGACCGTATGGTGGTTGCCGACAATATCTATGTTAAGATATGATTGTGCTCAAGTGTGAGATGACGAGCCGAGCTCGAGCTTGAAATCCAAAGCTCTCTGAGCTCGAGTTTTAGTAATCGAGTCGAGTTCGAGCTCGGTAGTACTCAGATCGACTCAGCTCGTTTACACCCCTACAGTGAGCACTATAAAGGTTACACAAATGAAGAGCATCTAAAGAACACAGATTCGCATGTCCATTCTTCTAATATCCCATCCTTTCTTATCCTCATTTCATCATATCATTTCTTATACTTTAATAGAAAACTCGAGAACTGAGTGTTTAGGTTTATCCTCATTTCATCATATCATGCCTAAACTTTTAAAGATCACAATAAAGCATCTAACATTCTCTCTTTCAAATTTGTTCAACCCCAATCAAAGCTACATTCTCGAAAGGTAACACTAATCTTGATCTTTCCAACTATAAGAAACTGAATACGAAAAGACTTACATAACAAGGATTCAATATTTAGATAGAATCCACAGATTTCTAGACTCATCATCAAAAAGCAGTCCGACTCCTATAAGTAACACCATCAAGCCCAACATTCTTACATTACCATCTGTTGCCAGGTGGTTTAACTTTGTAAATCCTAACTATCCAGTTTGATGTTGTGAATGCTTCTTCCAAGTATTCAAGTTTCACATCCTTGTTCCCTATCTCAACGCCTCTCGCTCGGTCATAACTGTCAATGACATAATATGAAAACCACAAGTGTCATAAAACAAAACATAACATAAACGGGTTAACGGGTTGGGTAGCTAATACGTCAAAAGGTTTTTTATTTCTTTCTAAAAACGAATCAAGTAGGGTTGGGATAACCCACAAACACCTTTTTGACTTTTACTACCTTGGAGTTTACAAAGAATTATTGTTTTATTAATAATCCAAAAATTATACTGTTACAACCAGCCACCATTCGCATAAGTCAAGCAGACTTGAACAAAAAAAGCGAAGTAAAAAAAGTTAAAGTACTCACCCTGGAGGTTTTCCATACTCTGTTGTCAGCTCCCCAAATCGATAGTAGCATAGCTTGTACCTACAATCAGTATAAATGAAATGTCTGAACATGACTCCAGCTAATTTAAAAAACGATAACAAACATACAGCTGGACCAATGATTAATACATTTGATAAACAAACTGCGTCAAAATATCATGCAGATAAACAGCTAGGAAATGCAGGGAAAGCTACTTGTGAGTAATGAGTTCAAACATCTTGTGATATAAACATACGCCTCTAGGAATTGGAACAAGCCTTTTTCATAGTTGAACCAAATGTCCAGTGCAACTCAACAAATTAAATATAATCCAGAACAGCAACTAGGTAAATATATTTATATATATATCTTTTATTTAATCTTACGCAATGCCGTAACCTTCTCATCAGAAAATGCAAGCATGACACTGTAAAATGATTGTAAGCCTGATAAAATAGTATTCATAAATCTGTCAAGTTTCATTTTAGTTTTAGGCCATATTACTTTATACAAGATGGCTTAACGTAATGTACTTGTAAGTTAATTTTTTTGCTTTTAGTTACTTTCTTAAAATATATGCAAAACAAACAGCACACATTAACAGATCCAACACGAGCTAGCAAAAATCATCACTGATAAGATACTAAAGACTGGGAACTTACATTAGACAATTCAACATCTTGGGAGCTGCTCCTTTGTCCACACGATATTCACCATTAACAAGATAATCAGGTTCCTTGATCACAGGGAAAACTCCACCTCCGATTCTCACCATCCACAAAAACCTACAAGCAAACATTATTGTATATTGTTATAAATACTATCCGAAAACACTAATATATATTAAGGTTCCTTGATACTGTTTTCGTAATTGTAATTAAGGTTCACAAAGTAGCAACATCCTTTCATACTTTAACCAATAATAGCAAGCTACGTTGAAGATTGTACAGGCTCTACTTGTTTGTAGAGTACAATCAGCAGATAACAGCAAGTTGAAGGTGTGTAACTAGTAACTGATCTGTTTCTTGGCACACTTGAATAAAGTTTCATTGACATTTATATTTTTAGGTACACTTGCGTACGCCCGAATGCTTCTTTGGAAGGTCATTCACCAATTCCGATACGATCATGAATTGCAACATATATTAAAAAAATTCACTAAGCATGACAATATACATACATTATTTTACCATTCATAGCAATATGATTTTTTTACAAATAACAACCTAATTACCCCAAGGTTGTTATGACTGGTAAAAACAAGGTTGTTAATTCTGATAATTTTCAAAATAAGTGCCGATCATTGCTAAAAGTGTGAAGGCATGTTGCTAATTTTGAGCTGGACAAAAAAGCATTTAGGGGCAACCCAAGTTTAGACCCCTGCTAAAACAATCCGTCTCAACCCGATTTAGCCTGCCTGACCCACCATTCTTGACACTTTAATAAAAAATAAACAGAACATAATCTCTCAATTAAGCACAGTCGTTCATACAGCCACGCACATGGTCGCTATGAGAAGACGAGTTAATATACTCGCTAGTCGCTTCAATTGACCATCCACGCCCACCACTGTTGCCACAAAAATTTCATGTGTCAATTTTTCTTTACCGAGCGATTCATGAATTTGACGTCGATTCGATTCATGACTCTTACAAACCACAAAATTCAGCAAAATTTTAGTTTATTTAAGAATAAATTAAAAAAAAAAAAAAAAAAAAAAAAATGGGACCTTGTTTAATGAGCTTAAGAAGAGCTGTAGAACCGTAATAGCAGGAGTCAGTTCTCGACTAGTAACACCATTCAACTCAGTTATTGCCCTGGCAGCTTCAAAAATAACCATTTCTGATTTGTGACGGAGGCAACCCTCCATGAAGTCATAAAATGGACGCTCTGTACTTTGAGTGTTCATGCCTGATTCTCTGATTACCTAAATACAATAGTAACACACGGGTGGCAATGATTCAGAACACTTAACTCACCCTCCCTTCAAAAGAAGGAGAAGTACTTAGATCCAGAAAAAATACCAGACTGGTGTAGCGAATCAACAGACACTGAGCCAAAGGTGAACGGACGGTACCCCTTGTCAAGCTGGTAACTAATTTGCTCACACCTAACCTATCATTTTGCCGTATCTGAAAATACACCAAATACGTTACATTAATAGAAAGTACTGACATGCAAGTTAATTAGCATGATACAAAATGATGACCACGGATAAGAAGAAAGCTTCACAAGGGAGAAAGAGATATCAAACCAGAAACTCAGTTATTGCTCCTTATAATAAAATAAACTACATGAAAACTTATTGCAACTAAATCAAATTATTAAGTATAGGATGTGCAACATCCAGAATGATGTGTCAGCACACACGTGCATACACACACAATATTTATCTGCAACCAGTAGTCGTTCATACAGCCACGCACATGGTATTTGTTAAGAGATAGTAAAAAGACCATCAGACTAAGTGTGTCCCTAATAGCAGCCGACACCTACAAACTTAATGTGTCCTACACGGTGTAATAAAAGACTATTCTAGTGTTCTAGAATCCTATAGCAGTTATTGATATATACCGAAATAGCATCACATTTTAAATTCGCCGATTTGGACAGTCTATTAACTTCTATTCCATAAGTAAATTATAATGAGTACTCGTACATGCTTGTAGAAGACCATTCAGTAGATCGTTTGGGTTGTGTTATAGGTTAAATGATAAGAGTATGAGCATCAAAATGATACCTGGTGAAGCAGAGCAAGTGCATGAAACTGTACAAGTGCAGACCTTAACTGAACTGCTTCTTGCACTTCATTGCTCCATCTTTTCACAATCTCTGGATTTGTCTGCGATACCAGATAATTAGAGATTCGTTAAAAATCCCATTAAACATCACTAAACAACATCACAACAATATTGCAATTTTCATACATATCATAGGCTAATCCACGAAAACACCTAAAAGTACCCTGAAGCAACTCCGGCCTAACCTCACTTGTACGAGTCACCACACCCGTTACTGATACTAGTCTACCTATCTCAAAAGTACTCAGTTCCCTCGATCTATAACACCAACACATATAAAGTTTTAAACTTTTACAAACATAGCAACAACTAAAGCAAAATTATAAAAACAATAAGTATTTATATATACCTTTTGATAATAGGGAGATTAAAAAAAGCAATATTGATATCCTTATTAGGATTATCATCAGTAATAAAAGTATGTTTATGGCCCATCACAAATCGCTTACACGCGTTCTTCAAATACGACTCGAAATAAAAGTATCGGTGTTATGTGTTGGTGGAGTCCGGTGGAGGTGGTGTCAGGTGGTGGTGGCGTCGGATGGTGGTGGCGACGTGTTTTTGGGTACTTGTGGTGGTGTGAGTTGTGAGAGGAGAGGGATGTGAGATTCATATGGAATGCAGTAAGAGTAGACAAGGTATAAAATGACTAAAAATATCCTTATAACAAGTTTCTAATTTTAATGCCCGTAAAATGACCAAAATATCCTTTTGTTCATGTATTTGTTGCCCAAAATTCAAAAGTTGCCCAAAATACAATACATCCCTTATACATCGTATCAACAGTTGTATATATACTTTGGTCGGTGACGTGGCATCCTGTGGTCCGTCGGATCAGTTGCCCTGGGCTAAGGGGGGAATTTTCTGTGAGCGGGCTAGATACTCTTAGCACTTGGGCAATCGGGCTATTTTAGTAATTATCCCTAAAATAAAACATACATAATATTAACTAAAATAAACTTCATTAAATAAAAGAAAAACACACATTACATCAATTAAAAAAAAAGAAAAAAAAGAGGGTACATAAATATAAAAAAACATAGTACGTAAACTAGAAATAAAAATTACAAACTAGTGATTAAGGTTCCATAAATGCTCCACAAGGTCTTCTCGAAGATCGTCGTGCACTTTTCTATCTCAAATTTCTTTGCTTTTTCTAACATGTAAATCACATCTTTCGACCCAAGTGTCTGCTATGTTTGGCCTTGGATCAACGAACAAATCTCTAAAATTCACTTCGAACTCTTCGTCTTCCAATATCATGTTGTGTAACATTATACAACAATACATGATTCTTTTCAAGGCGTTGATTTCGTAAGCACGTGCGGGTTGTCATATAATTCCCCAACAACCTTGTAGGACTTCAAAAACTCGTTCAATATCTTTTCTAGAACTTTCTTGAACTCTTTTAAATTTCAATTTTTTTTCAGTCCTTGCAATAGTAAACGTTTTTGACAAACACGGACCATGTTGGATAAATGTCGTCAGCTAAATAGTAATCTTTCTTGTATGTATGTCCATTTACTACAAATGGACATTCTGGAGCTTTACCGGCAAGTTCATCATCAAATAACAGGGAATCATATAACACATTAAGATCATTATTTGCCCTCGGAACCCCAAAATATGCATGCCAAATTGGTATGCGCTTAAACACATACCTTTTATTGACCAAAATCAGACCAAAACGACCAAAAACTAACCATAAATGCCAAAGATATTGTGTTTTTGTGTTTGTGTATATGCAGGTACGGATATTTAGAAATATGGACAAAATCAAGCCAAAACCAAGAAAACGAGCACGAGATTTGGAAAAGAGTCAAAAGCCGAAGCCGGGGAAGCAAATGATCAAAGTTTATGCTCAAATGTCAAACAAGTCCTTGAAGAATCAAAGAATGACAAGACAAGCCCTTGGATCACAATATTTGAGTTTGGCAGAACTAGTCCCTGGAATTTTAGAATTTACACTTTTGGTCCTTAATCAAATTTATTTCTAAAAATTCTATACTAAATAAAACTCATCCGGACACAATTTAATACCCAAGCCCAGCCTTTTTGTTACAAGCCCACATCCATAAACCCACAGCCCACTATCTTTTACCCAAAAATAATCTTCTTTATCCTCTTAACCGTTTAATTCTACCCTCTTATTCCTCTTTAATGTTTAATTCTTATCTCCTTATCCTCTCATTGTTTAATTCTCCACAATGATCGATTTTGTTCCCGAATATGAGAGTTTTCTCTTTGATGCCGAAGAAGAGAGTAGTGGCAGTCCCACTTCTCATCCCAATTATCTTCTTCCGGCTTATGCAACTTTTTGCTTTGATATTGATCATTCGGAAGAGAAGAGTAGTGGCAGTACCACTTCTCATGCTTATCTTTCTCTTCCCGAGTATGACTCATTTCTTTTTGATATGAATGATCTTTATCATGAGGAGTTCTCCGGTGAACTCTCTCTTTTTATATCTCCTCCGGAATACGATCATTTCTATTTTGATCTTGAGGACGATTCTAGTCTGGGGGGAGGTGTGCTTGATCAGAAGAAATTGCTTATTGAAGATTTCATCCCGACCCTCCCTCCCGAGACTTTTGTTACAATTAAGAGCCTAAATGACAAATTTGTTTTTGATGATGAAGAGTTTTATACGATAATCATAAAAATCTTTCTTCTCTTCATCACATATGCTGTAACTTCTCCTTTCCTTCACTCATTTGTGAGTGAAGATGTCATCTTTGACCCCGGCATCTCTCATTCTTTTAAGCCGTGGGTATCCCATCGGAGTGGAACTTTCATATGCTTCAATGTTTCTCCAAACATCTTGAATGAAAGTCCGATGGAGATTTTCTCTTCCACATGCTCCCCCAAGAACAAATGAATTCGGGGCGAATCTAAGCTATACGACTCGTTAAAAAACAAGCGTTTCGTGGGAGGCACCCCATGCTTATCCTTCTACTTCCTTCTATTTTCTTCTAATAAGTGTCGTGAGGAGGGCTACCTCTTCCATTTCTTGTGTTTCGTGGTTTTCGGTGATGTGTCCAGGATTTGCCCGAATAATGAAGACTCTCGTGCTCATGGTTTACTTCTCTCCACTCGAGTTTCATCATTCGTTGCTCATCCAATATCCTTAATCTTATCGTTTAACGTTTATCTTTGGCATAATTAATAAACGGCCTTAGATTTATGTAGGAGAACCCTTACCTTTAAGACATTGAGGACAATGTCTCGTTTTAGTCTGGGGGGGGGGGGTAATCTTTCGATTTGATTTATGCCTTGCATTTTTTTGCCGTTTACTCATGCAACCCCGTTTTTCCTCCAAAATTGAAAAAATTGAAAAAATCCAAAAAAATGAGAAAAATTTAAAAATTTTTGCAAAAATATAATAAATTTTGACATTTTGTTGACTTTCCGCTGGTGAGAGTAGGAATAAAATTCTGACTTGATCGGGCGTGTTGAGCCCTAGCTTGTCCCCTTAACCTTTCTTGGCTAAGCATTCGCGGATCTTATTATTTAAGATTTTAAATTTGCGAAGAACGAGAAATGATAGAGTTTATTTAGAAGTTAGATGCTAAGCGTGGAGTAGTTGGTTCTCTTTAGAGCTCATCGAAGTTACTTGTGGCCTTTTGCTCCCACAAAATTGTTTCACCATATATAACTGTAAGAATAATTAAAGATGTTAGGTTTTGCCGATGATTAGTTCTTGGTCTTCTTAAAAGAATCCTTGCTTTAAAAATTGGGTACACATCAAGGTTACTTAATAAATACGTTTAATAATAATAAGTTAAGTGCTCTAAGCTACGGATTCGAGATCGGGCCTTGGATCCTTATTTCCGGAAGGCGTTTAGGTCTTGGCTACCCTCTTGCACCGGCCCTTGGACCTCTAGTTCAGGAATGTGTGAGGTCTTGGTCTAACCACCTTGGATCCTCATTTCAGGAATGTCTAGAGTCTTGGAACACTCCGTTGTAACGGCCCTTGGATCCTTTATTCCGGAAGGTGTAAGGTCTTGGAACTAAACCGTGAAGCTCCGTCGTTTAGGGTACGCAAGTGAAAAGTTAGTGATAAAAAAAATAATAAAAAAAAATGAAAAAAATGGTGATGAATAAAACAGAAAAATGCAAAAATATAAATAAAAACCTTGATGTGGACTTCATTTTCAAAGCAACGGTTCTCGAGAGAAGATTGAAAACTACTTAGCGTCTTAATTTAGTATCTTTATCGGACTAAAAATTATCGAAATGAGAAAATATGAAGAAATTCATTTCTCACCAAAAATAAAATAAATAGAGGAAATTAGGAAAATGGGAGCAAGAGGTAATTACACAAGTAACTTCCATGGGTAGTGTTGGCATCTAACTTGTAAATAGACAATGATTTCGTTTTTAAGCTTAGTTTGGGGACTCGTGAAAAATCAAGAACGACGAATTTTATCCGTATGGTCACTTCTTTATGAGTCGTGTTTCCTACTCGTTGACCCTAAAAGTTATTGATAGATAATGATTGTCAACAAAACCGTCGCTTGAAAATGAGAAAAATACAAAAATAGAATAAATGAAAAAAAATCGGGGAGTTTTTAAAACTCAAGATTTCTTAATCTCTTTTGAAAATTTTGCTACTTCTCAAAGTTAGTAAAAAGAGATTGGAAATTTTTGGTTTTGAAAACGTGTTTTTATAACATTGCGTGAGGACACTGCAATATCTTAGTCTGGGGGATTTTGGTATGCGCTTAAACACATACCTTTTATTGACCAAAATCAGACCAAAATGACCAAAAACTAACCATAAATGCCAAAGATATTGTGTTTTTGTGTTTGTTTATATGCAGGTACGGATATTTAGAAATATGGACAAAATCAAGCCAAAACCAAGAAAACGAGCACGAGATTTGGAAAAGAGTCAAAAGCCAAAGCCGGGGAAGCAAATGATCAAAGTTTATGCTCATATGTCAGATTCGGTCCTTGAAAAGTCAAAGTATTACAGGAAAAGCCCTTGGAATTATTTTGGAGAAGTGGCAAGAATGGTCCTTGGAGTTTATCACTTTACAAGATTGATCCTTGAAATTTTCATAAAAATAAAATCTTAAACCCAACCGGATCCAAGAAATAATACAAAACCACCTCATTTTATCTAACCCAATACCTTAAATAAACCCCCAGCCCAACACTTAAACCAACCAAACAGCCCACCAAGCCCACTTAAATACCCAACCCATTCTATTATAATTAAAACCGGATCAAATACCCTCCCACTCGGATCTTATCCAACCCATAAACCCAACCATAACCCTAAGTCAAATAAAAAGAAAACCCGGTCAACACACCCTTATAAATCAGTCAAAACAAAGATAAAAAAAATCCCCAATCCTTACCCGCGTTTTACTATTCATTATCCCTTCCACAAAATTAACCCTGCTTCTCCTTTTACCCGTACTTCTAGAAGGGATGACAAGGACACATGGGTTGCATCATTAGAATGCCAGCGTGGACAAACGAAGCAATCTGATTGGACGGGACACATCACTAATTCGATCCAAGGGCTATGATTATGTTTGATGATGAGATGAAAGATTTAAGGGCTGAGATTGAAGCTTCTGGTTCCTTCCAAGCTCAGCCCAGCTGGCTATAAATAGCCCTGCTCACCCACGATTTGGAGCTGCTAGTTATTAGGATTAGGAGTAGGGTATTATAGTAGTAGTATAATTATAGCTTATTTCATGTCCATTGTAGCTTATTTCTCTTTAGTTTCGAACTTTGTAATCAGTTCTCAGTCTTTGTACTCTATTTCAAGTTTTCCTTAAAAAGTCAATGTAAGTCAACTTTGCTTATCAGCATATTCAACTACTTATTTGCTATTTTTAGTGCTTATTCAGTATTTCTCAGCTTATTTATGTTTTAATTTGTGAGTAGTTAGTAACTGGATTAAGAGTAAGAGCTTATTTCATTTTCAATACTTAAGAATCTCAAAACAGCCCTGTAATAGGGTGTTTGGTTTAGCATCAAATTGGGTAAAAGGGCAGGTCACTGTTCATTTGCATTTAGGGAAATTTTGAGTTTGCTTAAAATGATTTAGGTCAGCTGTTGGTGGTCTGTGTTAAGATATTCTCATGAAATTAGTAGGTTTAAGAGAGAGTAGTCTATATTTAGGGATGCTTACTGTTAGGATTAAAGTGTTATTGAGTTAAGTAGGTTTAGTCTATTTTATTGCTATATTAGTGCTCATATTAGTAATGTAAGGCTGTGTTTATGAATTGGTATAAGGTTTTAGTAGTATTTTTGATTCAACTCAGTTAAGAATCTGTGCAGATCAGATTCCTTATTGCTTTCTGTATCAGATTTAGTTTTTATAGTGCTATCTTGTAATATTAAATGCTCTATTCTCATGTTTATAGGTTGCTAGGTTATAAGATTAGTTTGTTTCATGATTTTCAAAATTGTATCTGCTTATTGGACCTTTTCTCACTTGCTCAAAATCTGCATTGCATAGTCCAGACTGCATCAGCAGTCCCTTGTTTCATTCAGCTCAGAACAGTGCTTATTTGCTTTCAAGTATGGCTTATTTTGTGTTTGTTGGTTAATTTAGTTATACACTTTGCTTAATTCAGTTTCTTCTAGCTCCCTTTTAGCTTAACAATAACTTAGCAGCCCTTTAGTTTAAAGCCTTAGCCTATTTTCTTCTTTCTCATAACTGTTCTGATTTGCATTGCTTATTTCTGGATTATCATTAGTATTTGAGAAAAAATTGCTTTTCAAAATTGCTTATTTCCTTGTGCTAATTCAGTTTTTAAAAAGAAAAAAAATAAAAAAATAGTTTTTCAAAAAGTGCTAGACCAGGGATTCGAACCCTGATCTGCACAATCGCAAAGCCTCAACACATACCACCCTTTACCAGTATGCCCTTGGGACTTGTCCTGTCATTGCTTTCCCTTTTATTTCTTTTAAAGTCATTTTTTTTTTCATTTAGCTTATCAGCCCATACTTGCTTATTTCCAGCTTATTTGGATAAGCTGGTTTAGTGATTTCATTTTTTCTAGGATCCTTTTATCTTTAAGTATTTTCCAGCAAAAATTCAGAATTTTCCAAATAGTTTTAATATTTTAATCATTTAATTAGTTTAAAATAGTTTTTAAATCATAATAAATAAAATAAAAATCAAAAAAATATAATTCTTTTTTTTACAAAATTTTCTTTTAATATTTAGAACTTAGGAAAATTAATTTGGCATCCCTAGGATTAGTATTTCTTAGATTTCACTTTTATTCTCGGGATTAGCTCAGGAATTCGCGTTTTTAAATTTTCTTTTGCGTTTTTAGTTACGTATGCCTTAGATTTACATTTCCCTTGCCTTATTAATCGTTTTTAGATTATATTTCATCACTTTAGTTTAAAAATCCAAAAATCCCACTCTTTCGCTATTCACTTCACGTTTAACGATCCCGAAATCACAATTCCATTCAATCTTCATCGGGACAACGAACTCTGGGTTTTGCATATTTCCTTTGCAATTCTCCTTTTCGGAATATAATTTGTTAAATCACAAATCCATAATTTTTGATCCGCAACCGCTTCTAACATAAGAGTTGGGTATTTATGACCACGTCTTTTGAATTGAGCATGTAAGGCCTTTGGACAAATTTTCCAATCCCAATGCATACAATCAATACTCCCGAGCATTCTCGGGAGTCCATGTTCTTTTTCGTGCAATGCATATATTTTTTCAACATCCGCTGAAGTGGGCTTTCTTAAATACCTTTCAACGTATAAAATATGTATGCATTTAGTAAACTTCTCTAAACAATGTCGTGAACAACGCTCACCAATTTGCAAGTACTCATCAAACACATCAGGCGTAGTGCCATACGCCAGTTGGCGGATGGCAGATGTGCACTTCAAAAGAGGACCAATACTTGAACGACCGGTAGCATCGTAACGTTGTATAAAAAAATAAAAGTACTCGGGAATAGGTTGAACATCATAGCTTAAGATATCGTTGACTATTTTATTAAAAAGTGTAGAACTCATACGATACCTTCGCCTAAACTGCTCTTCCGTATACTTAGGTGGAGTGTCACCGTCGCCAAAATAGTCGTCGATTAAACGTTGTTCCGCCTCTTCTCGTTCACGTGGTATGTATGCCCTCGTCCTCTTAATAGCCGATCCCGATCCCCCGACTTCTTGATCACACATACCTAGAAATTGTTCATACGCTGCATAACCCTGGATATATCACTCCAGGTCGTTTTTAAAATAAACATCATAATGGTCGTAGGTGAAGAAGTTGCTGGGATTGTTTGGATCTATAGTTGAAAGAAAATTAAGTATTATTGAAGTAGAAATTAAATTGGAAGAGTTTGTGAAAATTGATAGAATAAGGAGGTATTTATAGAAATTTTTGGAGTAAAATTTTTGAAAATGTATGATTTTTGGCTATGTAGCCGTTTACAAACGTTCAAAATAAATCAAAAATAGTCGTTGCCAAACGTTACCAGTGTTGTAAATATCGGAAATATCGGCCGATTTATCGGCGAGAAATCGTGTCTCGGCCTTCCACCGCTACGAGATTTCAGTTATCGTGTGTATTTCTCGTCCGGGTCAAAATTCGGTCAAACTCGGCACTTATCGGCGATAAATTGACTTATCAGTCAACTTAAATGTTTGACTCTTTTTTTTAAACCGATCGGGTCGGGTATATATGTATCTATTATTAGGAGCGGCACTCAAAGTTAGGGTTTGTAGTTTGTACCTTCAGCAGACATCTTTGGTTATCTATAAACAAACAAAAAGAAAACAAATACCTACCCGTGACCTTGGTTATCAAGATCTTAGCCGAATCTTTGTGGTCTTTATAAGCTTCAAATGAACAAAGCTGAGAAAAAAGGTTTATTGTTCGGGTTTGGTTTAGTGTTCTTTTGGTTTATTTGGTATTCGTGGGTTGAAGAATTAGATGAGATCGATTGTCTTTTTGATATGAGATCTAGAACAATTTTTTTGGGGAGATGCGTTTGGAGAGATAAGATGGAGGGGGGCGGAGAGTTTAAGTGAGATTAGGGTTAAGTGGATGTGTAAAGGGTTATTAATTGAAGGTTGGACCCGGGTTACAAGTCATTTGCATTGGGTCGACATGGTGGATTGAATCAGTTTATAATTTTGAGCCCAAAATTTTAATCACACACGAAGAAATCAAGGAGGCGTTCCAAAAAGCTTAAGTTTATTTGAATATATATATTTTTACAAATAAATTCCTTTACAATTTAGGGTCTCCGATATATCCCCGATATATCCGATATATCGCTTCTCGGGGGTCAACCGAGACGATACCGAAAAGCGATATTTACAACCTTGAACGTTACAAATTCAAAAAAAAGAAAAAAGAACAGAACGGCATCTGCTTGTTATTTTGGCGCAAGAAAGAACGGCGCCACCATGGTAACCGGGCGCCGTTCTCGTTTTTCAGCTGGTAGGTTTGGCGCCAATTTTGCCACCACGGTACCTCCCCTCTTAGACATTACCTTTGTTATATCATAATTCATGCCTTAAATCTATACCTTTCTTGAGGCCCCACTTGAGCATTTGGAACTCTGTAGATCAAGTTTGTAGTTGGTATTTTACTATTTTATTTGTGTAATGTAACTGAAATTCAGTTTTTATAGTTGGAATTTTAAATGGTTATCGTTGTAAGTAAATATTCATATTGGGGCACAGGCACTTCTTTGACATAGAAACATAGTCATATCAGACAAGAATTTTTGTCTTAAGTGATCAATCTTCAAAGTTGCCCCAAGGATTCGAAACCATTATGTTCAAAAATTCTGATTATTATCAACATAAACATAATCTACTTTTCCTTACTCATATCCGACACAAGATTTTTTTATGAAGACTTAAAAATTTTAGACAAATATTGTTCCAGGTCAACCAATTCAGACCAATACCACAAGTATCACACATCTTTTTCATATCATTTACATATTAGCATACTTTCAACAAAGAGACATTGATATTGATTACAATTGTTTGTCCTATTGTTTGAGTTATAGATCACAACTGCCATCAATCATAACATCAAATAATTTTTTAGCATTATCGACTCTACCAACCAAACACTACTCATGCATATGTATTGTAAAAGTCCATGATTTGCTTAACCCGTTTATAAGCGTCCCATAAGTAACTACAATCAGTTAATCACCCATTAATAAGTATGTCATAAGTAACTACATTCTTTTGCAATTGGTCAATCGAGGTACTGCTTGATGAAATTCACCTCGACTAAAAAGTCATATGATAATTAGTAGGGATTATTCCAAAAACGGCCCAGTCGCAGCCCTAACGCATCATGTTTTGCCCCGGTCAAACTTTTATTTCAAAAATAGCCCGGGAACGGCAGTCTATGCTGTAAATCTGTTGGTTACTAAGATATGTAAACGTTCAAAAAAATTGGTTAGTTTTACGCATGAGGTGTAACTTGGTAGCTAAGACGAGCACAATGTGTGCCTGAAGTGTGTGGAATACATGGCCACTCGCCCACTCGGTGCTTATATGAGGTCCTCCTCGTGGTTTCTTATGTTATTCTTACAGCAATAGGATAGTTCATCATTGCTTTTTACATACAGAAAACCTTCTAGTAATAGTAATTGTTGTTTCATCTTCTGTTAATTTGACAAAAAGGACTAAATTTATATTGTAAAGTATACACTTTCATTTTAGTATATACACACTAAAAATACGGGTTTTTACATGACAACTGCCAACTATATATCCCGGACTTTGAGAATTGTGCTCTATGAGCATAATAACTACAGAACTATAGCGCAACTAGCACCTCCGTGGACTTGTGGAGGGTGCTAAGTAAAACTTACCCAGATTTCATGTGTTGGGATTTTTATTTTACTGGATTTTTCTTTTGGCTGTGGATAACCCCAAAGGTGAAGGGGTTTTACCAATAAAGCAAATCATAATCCACAATAATTCAAGCAAAATGGGATGATTCAGAATCTAAACAACATTAGCAATATCAAGACCAAACAAGATACGTGCTTTAGGTAGCAAAGAATTCAATGCTCAGCTGAACGGGAAGAGACAACAGAACCAAAAGGTTGATTTTTGGTCCGAGATTAATTGGTTGTGCCGGTTAAAGCCCACCAACCGGAAGGTCAGCCGCAGGAATCTTGCAAAAGATGTGGCTTTGTTTCACATGCACATAAACTGATAAAAGATAGACAAACGTATAACACCACATTTTTTGAAACTAAAGCCAGCAAAAAAGGACGGGTTGGAAAATGGGTCAAAATCGGTTTTAAATTAAAAAATAATAATAACACTAATAATAACAATAACAATAATAATAACAATAATAATAACAATAACAATAAGTGTAAAGTGTAATCAAGTTGATCGCACAAACACCTTCAAGCATTTTAGAAGTTAAGAAATATTTAACTTGTTAATTGCGATACAATGAATTTCCTATACCTTACTTTAAGAAAAGCGACTTGGTGAGGTTCTTTCTAGATGAGCCATTTGACCCTTGGACATAAATTAACTGGAAAATGGGTCAAAATCTTTAGGCAAACATGTCAAATTACCACCTCTACTAAGACCTCAGGCTGCAACATGAATCCTAATTTCAGATTTCCTGCGCAGCTTCCAAAATACAAATAAATGCAAACAGAAAAAGAAGAAGAACCAGAATTCGCATTTCCTAATTTCGTCATACCTTTTATGAACATAATGTTGAGATAACATACCAAAATGTTGATTTTTGGTCCAGCAGTAAAATGGATACTCTTTACAAATTGGGTAACAGGTAAGGCAAAAAATGCGCAATTTTGGTTTAGGTGACTCAAAAACACTTGCTAAACATCCTGAATATTGAGTATAGATGCACTCATGTACATACCAACGTATTACAATAAGAACTCAACTTTTCAAGATGTTCATGCATCTTTTTAACTAACGCTATATGCAATGACTCTCGCCCGTTTCCTTAACAGGTCGTTCTATCAGCTAAAGCCATTTGCGTATTTGACCCGTTAGACAAAAGACATAACTCAAAACGACCATTTGCAGTTAAACATGCAGATACAGCCTATAACCTAACTGGAACCAACGGTCCAATGATGATTCATGGGTCATTCGTTATAATGAGTGCAGACACGAAGAAAAACGAAAGAATATGCACATTTAAAGACAAAACTTGAGCTTTTAACTAATATAACAAATAACATAATGCTAACTAGAAATTCAAACATCCACACTGTTTAACATTTTTAGGATTTATGAAATTCAAGCACACCCCAATTACTATCATCTTGCACATAATATAGATCAAGAACATATAATAATAATGTAAGTACATCAGATCAAGAACAAAACCAAAGTTAACAATTTATTGTTATGATCAAGATCAACAATAAAAAACATTCAAAAAGATAAAACTTATATCACTTTAACCTCCTAAGTTGCACGCATAAAAGCGTAACTCGCCAACTTTTTGCCTACAGTCACATACATTTTGGCCAACTAGTTTACGAGATCCAAAATCACAAAACACATTAATACACATAGAGTAAACACAAATTTCAGATTGTATGGCTAGCAAATGCAACCTTGAAGTAAGTGATAGTAATCTATAAGATTTGAACATTAGACATGAATGCCAGATCCCAAACCCTGCCGAGACTTGAAAATTTCTAGATTGATTATATTACCTACCAAACCCACACTGTGGCCCGCAGCCCTGAGTAACTAGGAGAGTGGTAAGTGAAACTTCCCAAAATCTCATCTCCTATGATGTATATTATTGGTCTCCAATGATAGTTATATCTCACATTTATGAAGAAACTGAAGTTTCTACCAAAATTTTATGCGTTTATGGTAAACATGCAGATACAGCCTATAACCTAACTGGTACCAACTGTCCAATGATGATTCATGGGTCATTCGTTATAATGAGTGCAGACACGAAGAAAAACGAAAGAATATGCACATTTAAAGACAAAATTTGAGCTTTTAACTAATATAACAAATAACATAATGCTAACTAGAAATTCAAACATCCGCACTGTTAACATTTTTAGGATTTATGAAATTCAAGCACACCCCAATTACTATCATCTTGCACATAATGTAAGTACATCAGATCAAGAACAAATTCAAGCACTTTTAACTAGAGGTTGTAAATTGGATACTCTTGACAGGTTGGGTAACACGTCAGGTAAAAATGTGCCACTCTAGTGCAGGTCATGTTAGGCAGACTCAAAACACTTGCTAAACATCGGAGAGATGAGTATAATCACAAATTCTAAAGTATCACAATAAGAACCTACTTTTCGAAATAAAGTTTTATGCTAATAGTTCAATCTATTAGCTTAAGCCATATGAGTATTTGACCTGTTAGACAAAAGATAACTCAACTGGATCTGACTCGATATAATACAAAAATAATAAGCATCGTAATAAGTCATGGCCAACTACTCTGAGATTGGACTAAATTAAGCAAATCCAACCAGTTCTAGAACTGAAGTATGAATGTGAAAATAGCATAGATGCTCATGAGTTGCACATAATAATAAAGAGCGTACTAATCATAAGATTCAAAGAGATCATCATAGAGTAAATTTTTGCAAAAGTATCTCAGTCAATAAAAGGTTTACGAATCACCATAAGCCACGCCAAGTTATCATCCCATATGAGAATATCCATAAGCTCCAATCCAAATGGCGAGCAGTAACGAATGCAAAGCAAACCTGTATATACCACGTACATAAGTCAATGATACAACTGTAAAATCAAAGATATAAAGGAATATGGACCCATTTGCGTCGATATGTATTTTTTTGTTTAGCAAAAGAGATTGCAATATAAAATATCCAAAGTTTGGATACTAACAGTTGGATGATGGTAGAAGGATGATTCAACCAATCTTACGGCTTTTGTTTAGCAGAAGAGATTGCAATATAAAATATCCAAAGTTTGGATACTAACAGTTAGCCTTAGGTTGGATGATGGTAGAAGGATGATTCAACCAATCTTACGGCCTGCGCCGGAATGGAGGGACAATCCTAGGTTTGTTCGTACTACTCTGCTTGATGTTAATGGTAGCCATTTTCTCCTTATGTTAACAGCAACACCACATGACAGTTTTCTTGTTTTAAATCCTTTTGAACTGACTCACTTGGTTGATTTAACCACCACCCCCCCCCCCCCCCCCAACAACCACAAATGCTTTTAATACAGCCTCACCATGTTAGTATCCACACCAATCCGGATTCCACTTGACGGGCAGCCTCTTTATCATTACTATTCTTCACTTGTTGGTGAGTGGGTTGCCGAGGTGTCCGTCCGATCTCGTGACGACTTTCCAAACTTTGTTTCAAACATTCAACTTCTTGATGTACGCCGTGCATGGTTGTACACCCTCTACCTTCAAAGAGGTGTACCCATTCCTTATTACCGTCGTACACATGTTATTGAACGTTTTGGTGGTGATAGACAAGGGGAGTCTTCCACATTGTTTTATGTTGGCAATAACGATGTTGTGTTTCTCGGCATTTATTTTTTTAGGCAGACAGATGTTAGTCGGGGTTATCAGTTTGTTACTTTTATGCCTCTTCCCCCTCAGCTTAGTTTGTGACAGACACCTCGGCAACCCACTCACCAACAAGTGAAGAATAGTAATGATAAAGAGGCTTCCCGTCAACGAGTCTGACATAAACAATACGATAAGTGGAATCCGGATTGGTGTGGATACTAACATGGTGAGGCTATATTAAAAGCATTTGGGGTTGGGGCGTGTGTGTGTGGGTGTGGGGGGGTGGGTAAATCAACCAAGTGAGTTAGTTGTTCAAAAGGATTTACAACAAGAAAACTGTCCTATGGTATTGCTGTTAACATAAGGAGAAGATGGCTACCATTAACATCAAGCAGAGTAGTACGAACAAACCTAGGATTGTCCCTCCATTCCGGTGCAGGCCGTAAGATTAGTTGAATCATCCTTCTACCATCATCCAACCTAAGGCCATACACCATGCCCGAAAATCCAAACAGGGGTTGTCTGACGATTGTTGAATTCCTCAACAAAATTAGCATTAAGAGTGAAGTCTCTAAAATAACTATCTAACCTACGGATGCCTAAAACTTCACGGAGGTCGAGAGTTGAGTTGTGTAAAATCATAGAAGTTATTTCCTCCGGGAGGGTTTACGTGGTTTTTTTTTTTTTTTTTTTTTTTGCAGGTTTTTAGTGTTCCCTTTCGGGAAGCAAACAAATACCACACCTATTCATGTGGGAATGTGATTTTATTTTTCCTTTCGGGACTTGAGTCCCGCTCGTCTGCTTGTGTTTCTCAAAAAACTTTCACCACTCAAACTTTCACCAGATCTACATATAATATATATAGATCTATAATAAAAAAATTCAAAACTTGTTTAATATACAGATCTATTCAAAAAACAAAAACAGAAACAAAAAAACCTTAATATACTTCAGAAAACTTTTATTATGTGAGGGTTGTGGGGGTTTTTGGTTGTTATGGGTTCCGGGTAGTGGAGTTTCGATGGTGGCAGTTTGGTTAGTGACGGCTGTGGTGTGGTCGTTGTCGGTAATTTTGAGGTTGTGGCGGCTGAAAGGTGGTGGTGCTCGAAGGCTATGAGGTGATGATGGTGGTGGTAGATGATATGAGTGAAAGAGAATGGTTTTTGTGTTTATGTGTTGTTTGTGTGTGTGTTTATGAGATGGTGAGGGATTTTGCCTGGAACTTTAAACAAAAGAGAGAATGGTTTGTTTTTGTTTGGACAGGGATACAGTTTGTCTTTTCCTTCACACGCTTGATGGATATGAAAGAAGCGTGTCAAGTAATCATATTTTATTTCACAAATATACTTGATTCTTTAAAATATTTATGCTTTTCATTAATCGACAAACAAACAAATAAAAAAAGAACGAATGAAAAAAAGCCTTTTATCTGAAGAGTTTTTTTTGTTGGGAATAGAAAAAGTATGGTCTTAAAGTACATGGTGCCAACCTCTATTGTCCCCACCAAGGTTTTTTTTCTTCAAATACCCTTGAGGCGGAGGTCGCCCAAAAATCTTGGGCGGGTATTATAATAATGTGACATGTGTCTCTAGTGTTGTCCCCACCAGGTACAAGTTATCACATGCATTTTTTGGGCGACTAGGCCCACAAAACTTGGGCGACTTTATTATTTTGTCTTTTTGTTTAAAAAGTATGGTCTTTTTTTATTATTTTGTAGTACATATATCTTGGGCGAATGGGTCCCACTATTCTTTATTCTTGGGCGACTTATTAATTATTTAATAAAAATTAATTGTGTCATCATCCTCTCCCACCACCACCACCACCACCACTCATATCATAGTAGCACTGTACATACCGAAAGAAAATTACACAAGTGTTATCAAATCCAAAAAAGGAAATTAAAGGGTTCTTTGCTCAAAGATACTAACATACTTTTTCGCTTGTCCTGTTTTAGTCATTGTATTCTTCTAAAACATTTGAGTCCTTAAAAGATGGCTGTACTGTTGGCGAGATAAAGTGGGTTCTTCTACCAAGAATCATGAATTATTAAAGAAATTGTTGGAAATGACACCGAAAGAGAAATTGTTAGATCTAATAAATTCAGATGGAAGCAGTCTTCTTCATGTTGCTGCTATTGGTGGTAACACTGAAGTTGTCGACATCTTGGTGCAAAGAAACCCAGAATTGTTATTACCCAAAGACAAAGAGGGTCACACTCCACTTGCATTATCTATTTCCAATATGCATAAAGATACATCTAAGTGTCTGTTTGAACACATGAAACAAAAAGGGTATGATGCTTTTTTTTCGGTGTCTGTTTGAACACATGTAACCGGATCTATGATTCTGGTGACAGTTTTTTTTTTTTTATGTGATGAATCCGGGTCTGTTGGTTGTTTGGGGTCTGTTGGTTTTTTTTATGTGATGAATCGAAAGTGTTTCTTGATTGTGTTGTAGTTGTGAGTTTGGTTGTTGAATGTTTATGATGATGATGATGATTAAAATGGAAGATAAAAATGAAGGGCAGGATACGTATTTATGTGTCTTAGGAAAAAGACAAAAAGATCAAGTCGCCCAAGTTTTGTGGGCCTAGTCGCCCAAATAATGCATGTGCTAAAGTGTACCTGGTGGGGACACACCTAGGGACACATGTCACATTACTAATTAATCCGCCCAAGATTTTTGGGCGACCTCCGCCTCAAGGGTATTTGAAGAAAAAAAACCTTGGTGGGGACAATAGGGGTTGCCACCATTGTACTTGTGGGGTGTTTATGGAATTTTCCCATATAAAAAAGGGAAAATTCCATAAACACCCCACAAGTACAATGGTGTCAACCCCTATTGTTCCTACCAAGTTTTTTTTTCTTCAAATACCTTTGAGGCGGAGGTCGCCTAAAAATCTTGGGCGGATTAATTAGTAATGTGACATGTGTCCCTAGGTGTGTCCCCACCAGGTACACTTTAGCACATGCATTATTTGAGCGACTAGGCCCACAAAACTTGAGCGACTTCATCTTTTTGTCTTTTTCCTAACAAACATAAATACCTATTCTACCTTTCATTTTTATCTTCCATTTTAATCATCATCATCATCAACATTCAACATTCAACATTCACTCTTCAATTCTTTACCAGATTCTTAACAGGCAAAAATAATTTTAACCACTCCAGTTGACTTTGAAAAACCACTCCAAACGACCTTAAGTGTAAACTTGTGGCTTTGCTGGGACTGCTATGCTTATTGCTTCTGATCCTAGTAAGTGTCAAACACTTTGATTTTCATATGGAAAATTCAAATCGATTTATTAACTATTTGACATAGAATGAGTTTTAAGTACAAAACTTATGTTAAGGTGCCAAATAGGTTGTTAGTTTTTCTAGAATTTAGTTAGATTTACTGAATTTGATGTTTTAAAATGAATTAGTTTGACTTGAAGTAAAGTCAAAGATGGTGTTTAATTTTGGGTTTGCTTTTGGTTTTTGCAGGTTTTCTTAACTGCCATTTTACACTTGTGTAAGTTGTAGAGTGTTTTGCCAATATGGTGGTTGCTTAAGAAGGAAAATTAGTGGTTAGAATTTAGTTTATGTTTACTGAGACAAGTAGTGTCGTAGCTTATTTTTAGTAGTATATAATATCGTTGTCTTTTGAGAATTGTGGTTATATTGATGCTAAGTTGGTCTTCTAAGAACCTGAAAATCGCAATTAAGACAGCGGCTGATGGATGTAATTGTTTTGCTTTTTGCTATCTAGTTTGAAATTCTTTTGGTTTGTTGGATCATGTGAAATGAATGCAGTACACCAAGTATTTGTGTTGAATGCATGCTAGGTGGTTTACGAGTTCAAGCAGCGGAGCTTATGCCATGTTATTTCATATATTCATACCATTACATATTAAAAATCTTAATGGATGATTGATAATCGATCATGGAAGTGCTACTATGATATGAGTGGTGGTGGTGGTGGTGGGAGAGGGTGGTGGTGGTTATGGATGATCACACAATTAATTTTTATTAAATAATTAACAAGTCGCCCAAGAATAAAGAATAGTGGGACCCATTCGCCCAAGATATATGTACTACAAAATAATAAAAAAAGATCATACTTTTTAAACAAAAAGACAAAATAATAAAGTCGCCCAAGTTTTGTGGGCCTAGTCGCCCAAGAAATGCATGTGATAACTTGTACCTGGTGGGGACAACACTAGGGACACATGTCACATTATTATAATACCCGCTCAAGATTTTTGGGCGACCTCCGCCTCAAGGGTATTTAAAGAAAAAAAACCTTGACGGAGACAATAGGGGTGAGGACATTGTATTTTAAGACCAAATAAAGAATTTTCCCTATAAAAAATACTAAAAGAGTGATAATGAAATGTTGGTCAAAAACATGTCCCTTTCACTGAGATACTATTCACTCCGCCTCAAAATTATTGTCCAAATTTTTTTTTTTTTTTGAGATGTCTCAAAATAATTGTCAACTTTCATTTTTAAGTAAAAACCAGAGAATATATTAGGAGAATATTCTTTTAGAGTGGTTGAGATTTATAGTGGTCCCATTTTTATTTAACTTTGTGATTTCTCTCTCATGACAATAATTTTGAGACGGAGAGAGTATATTACTCCTTCCGTCTCAAAATAATTGTCAGAAGACAAAAATCACGTAATTTAATAAAAGTAGTGCCACTTTAGTTTTCAACTACTCAAATAGATTATTCCCCTGCTATATTCTCTAGTTTTTACTTAAAAAAGAAAGTGGACAATTATTTTGAGACATCTCAAAATAAAAATATGGACAATATTTTTGAAACGGATGGAGTAGTGTATTGCATTGGGCCAAATGACATATTTGATGCAAATAGATTTATTGTATTACACCAAATTTGAATTGCATTTTGATGTATGCACATCGAAAAATTGAAGGTGCCCTTTGCCAACCAAAAGTTATACCATATACTACGTGTAAAACATTGATGAAACACATTTATATTTTTGGTCTTGTATTTTGTAATCTGCAATAACATGCAATAAATAATTAGTTAAGCCGCCTCCTTAAATACAATCTTTTTACTACAACAAAATTTGAAAATAAAGATGTACGTGTTTTAAAATCCTCTTCGTATTAATTATTCACTTGTATCTGACTTCATATATTCTTAAATATTAAAGTTAGCATTATTAAAGTTGTCATCAAAATGAATAACTATCCTGTGTATAAACAAGCTAGCTAGAATATGACGTTATATGGACATTGTGTATAACAAGAGATTTGTCTGCTGTTGATACATAATCTGGCGCGGGCTGGATTCGACGACTCTCCCTGGGCCGTTCGTCGTCTTCTCGAGCCCTAAGTAGACCTGTTCAACAAAGAGAACCCGTTAGGAGTGGACCCGAGGCCGTAGCCCCGGGATCCACCTCCGACGGTCAAGTTAGTATCGATGCGATATAGCCTATAAGAGTTAGGTTTAGAATAACCTGTTCTGTTCTGTTCTATCTCTCTGAAGAAGGGGATCCCAGCCATATATTTATAAGGCATGGATTAGGGTTTAGGCGTAGAGTGGGCCGCTGTCTGCCGGGCCTGGCCCATTCCTGGCCTAGTCCAGGCTATACGTCCACAAGCCCCCCAAGTCTAGTGTGACATAGTGCATGGCTATGTTATGCTAGACTTAAGTTCTTGTTTATGGCCTCGTAGGCCCATGTGTGCGCAACTCAGGTGTGCACATGGGACGGACCATACCGCACAGCCCAAATGCGACAGTGCGCACTGGGTCCATGACGCAGTCCTGTTTAGCCCATTAGACTATATCCGAATCCGCGACCTTGTAGGCGCGTCCGTGGTGACCATGTTCCATCCTGAGTAACACCCGTTCTTACATGACGGGGAAGGATGCGCATATGCTAGGTTTCCCGCCACAGTGTGACAGTAAAGACCCCGTAAGAAGAACACGTAGTTCTATAGTTGGGGTAACACTGACATTGCGATTGTGAGAGTCTCACAATGGTGAAGGTGGATCCCGTATGCCGCATCCTGGGTAAAGGCGTACCTTTTGTACCAGTAGCGATGCAGCATGGTGCGACAGAAGACGTGCTTTTGTGGCAGAGGTGCGATCTGTGCGCGACAAGGAGGTGCGAACATTATATCCGTCTTTACAACCGACAGAGGACGTCTCCCCTGCGGCAAGATGGTGCGAATATCCAAATCCGTCTTTGTACCGGGCTTGCAATACCTCTTTCGTACGATCTGCTTCCAAATATATCTGCGTGACGCGTACGAAAACAGTGGTATTATATACCCTGGTAGCCCCCCAAGTTTGATGGTGCTACTCATGTAGGAGCATTAAACTTAGTTATTCAAATCCTGAAAAACACTTAATGCAAATATTAAAAGTATATGCTGCGAATCGCAACATATAAAACCTAATGAAGTAAAAGATTAGCGTGAAGCAATATATAGCACATAGCATGTGAAATTAACACATAAGAGAAGTAGCAATGCGAATTACACCTATCGTGAGGTTTTAAAAACTACATAAATAAGAGTAATTGTTTTTGTTTTTTTTATTTTTATTATATATAATATAAAAAAAAAAAAAAAAAAAAAAAAAAAAAAAAAACAATAACCCGGATGGACACACCGTGACCGCGACTAATAGTTGCAATCGCACGCACAGACGCAGATGGATGTATCGTGACCGCATAGACTCGAACGTTTGTGGATGATCGCAGATGAACATAACATGACCACGGCTTTTGTCCAGTGCGCTCATGGCGATTGACTAGCATCGTGGTGCCTGTACTGTTCCCGCTTTTGTCCAGTGCGCTCATGGTGATTGACTAGCTAATCTGCGAAGATGTCCGAATGCACAGCCTAACGCGGGTAGATTTATCGTGACTGCGTTCGAACGTGCAAACAAGCGCGAACAAGCATACCAACCGTAAAAACATTATGTGCGCGAATTAATTCGCGGCTAAAAGATAAAGTAGGTTCGATCGTGCGGACTTAGTGCGACTATAGATAAAATCGTGTTTACCAAGTTAAAAGATTTACATAAAATCTTCTGAATATTTAAAAGATAACATATCTTACCGATTTAAAAGACATGCACAAAAAATATTGGGATATCTTTTTAAATTTTAGAAAACATTGGTAGTATCTTATTACCAATTTAAAAAGATCAAAATACCGGCTTTTGAACTCGATGGTTGCTTTCCGGTGATGTGAGAGCACGAAACTTGTCGGGTCTCACGGATGGCGCCAACTTGTTGATACATAATCTGGCGCGGGCTGGATTCGACGACTCTCCCTTGGCCTTTCGTCGTCTTCTCGAGCCCTGAGTAGACCTGTTCAACAAAGAGAACCCGTTAGGAGTGGACCCGAGGCCGTAGCCCCGGGATCCACCTCCGACGGTCAAGTTAGTATCGATGCGATATAGCCTACAAGAGTTAGGTTTAGAATAATCTGTTCTGTTATGTTCTATCTCCCTGAAGAAGGGGATTCCAGCCATATATTTATAGGGCATGGATTAGGGTTTAGGCGTAGAGTGGGCCGATGTCTGCCGGGCCTGGCCCATTCCTGGCCCAGTCCAGGCTATACGTCCACACTTGCCTAGATTTTAAAAGTTACGGTATATGTTTTTGGACGGAACCAGAACCAAATATATCCAGATGCATAAACTTTTTTGAACCGTAATATAATAACACATTTCGATATACCGGGTGAATTTAAAATGCAATTAGGAAAAAATTGATGTTTTTTTTTTTTTTTTTTTTTTTTTTTTTTTTTTTTTTAATTAACACATAGATTGAAAAATTTTATGGGTGTCCCAAGACCCCGCGGGAACCCCCTGGTTTCGTCTCTAATTATACTTACATATTGTTGACAAACCACTGCAGGGACAGACCTACATTAATACCGGGTGTGGCATGAACTATACCCGATTTTAGATCCATGGAATGCAAAAAAATTTAAAAAATTGTTGAATTTTGTTTTGGGCAATCGTCGATAAATTTTTTTGCTACTTTTTTTTGTTTTTTTATGGTGTAACTTTAATTAACCTAAATGACAATTGTGCAACACCCTTTCGAAATTCCTTGATCCGTCAAACAGTCTGATCAATGTAAAAATGAATCTCAACCATCTAAAATAATGAAATACATCCTTATCTATAACTGTTTTTACCTGAATGTTCGACATGTGTTCTGATGATTTAAGCACATTTCTATTTACAAAACTTGACAAGCTTGAAAAGAATAATTGGTCAAATTTATTATCCGTGGATCATTTTCCGAAATGTGTCATTCAAATATAAAAGTAATCTTAAGTTCTTAACTATATACCAGTATGGCAGTATCTCACATTCACACCCCCTTCTTTTGCTCTACCTTCGACCACCACTAAAAATGTAGTAATATCTTATTATGCTATCTTCCGCCCGTAACAAGTTTATATTTTGGCAGCTCATTAATACAAAGGTAGTAGCGAGTGGTAATCATTCACCAACTTTATAAATACTTAACGTATTTTCAAGAGTTTCTCTTATATAATTACTAGCTAAATTGATCCGTGAAATTCACGGATATTTAAAAGAATAGTATTAAAATAAATAAAGTTGGTAAATTTGATATATATTACACGTTAAAACAGTTGAGCAAAATAAATGAGTATTTCGGATAGAAAAAAATTATTTGCAAATGATAACACACTGGACAATCCAACCAATCGTTAAATACCTCAAATGGAACATAAAAAATTAAATACAAACATATCGTAGTTTATGGTAGTTCATTTTGATTTGTTGTGATAATGTAAAGACTTGTAATAAACATTTGTTGTGCATCTCGACATAAAGCTACTGCAACAAATTGGACATATGTTTTGGATAATCGTATAAAGAACTTACATTAAGTGAAAAACATTGTTCGTAAGTAATAATATTGGATAAATATGATTGTCTATCATGTATGCAAATGGGTGTGTCTATAATATTGGAAGGTTTTTTTTTTTTTTTTTTTTCTTTTTTTTTTATCAACAATTTTTAACTATCTCACAACATCTACCTTACAAATATATCTCACATGTTATATAAGTAGCACTTGAACCGACAACTATTTGGATGATGAGTTTTTCATACACATGATCGATGTACCACTGGGACACAAACCTTTGGGGTGTGTGTGATGTAAGTATTCCGATGATGCAATCGTTCTCTTTTGAGTTGCTTTGTGTTCGGTGTCTAAATCTAACCTCATTATATTCTTCCACTTAATCTATACTACATATAATGCACAAATGAATCTCTCTCCTCTTAAATCTTAAAATTCAGACTTACAAGAAATAAAACATGATTTACAACACTTTAATGCACCCAATTTTCAGACTTACAAGAAATAAAGCATAGTGTGCAACAGAAATAAGCATGCTGTCATTTTCAGACTAATTTTCTATCAAACAACATTAATGCTATTAAATCACTACTACAAAAAACGTCTTTTAGACACCTTAATATAGACCCTCTAAGGAAAATACAGGTCTAAATGTCAAATTTTCCCTCAAAACTATTATTTAGACCGGTGTAAATAAAAGGAACCGGTCTATATAACTTTTTCATATTTAGACCGGTTCTTTTATGAAGAACCGGTCTAAAAGACCCTAATTTAGACCGGTGGTTTTTATAACAACCGGTCTATATAACAAAATTATTTAGACCGGTTACAATAATTTAAACCGGTCTAAAAGAATTTTTTTTTTGAAAAAAATGCCCAACGGCTAGAAAGACAGATCTGCTATTAATATCATCACACCAACATCAATTTTTACATTTAATTCACCCGAAAATATCAAAAATATCCTCATAATTACCAAATTCTTCCACATTAACTACAATTAAAAGGTATGAATCACTTCTTATGTATTTATATCAATAATAACTAATGTTTTTATGATTATTTATGTAATCCTTTCTATAAAAATGTTATACTTATATTAATCACTACTTGTGTGTTTATATATATAAATTTGTTATTATGCATAAATGAAATATAACATGAATATTTTTTCTATTTGTGTAGGAACGTTTATGTAAATAGGCCTTGTATGGTTACGGAAATGCGTTGTTAGGTTGATTAGCTCGTGGAAGCGAGGTATTTTCTAAATTTAAGGAAATGATTTTTTTATGCAACATTCATGTAGTATAAATTTATTGCAACTCCTACGCATTTGTTTAATTCCCGTCCGAAAATAACCTAATAGGGGTTAATTTTGGATTGTCCCCATTTGAGACTGTTTTTTGAATACTTTGTCGCATTTAGGATGTGAATGAGTATTAGCATATTGAGTATAATTTAAGATGGATCGTAGTATATGGATGTATCAGATAGAACGTGCTACCATTGAATACTTGGAACATTTGTCTCATTTCCTAAAAGCTGCCGAAGATGATCGGGTGAAAAGAGGAAAATCAAAAGTTCACTGTCCTTGTAAAAATTGTTTAAATTGGAAGTGTCATACCAATTTGAAAACTGTTAAAAACCATCTTATAGAAAAAGGGTTTATGCAAAGGTATACTTGTTGGGAATTTCATGGAGAAGTCAAAGGTAAAAGTAACACGTCTGTTTCCAATTGTAATGTCGAACAAAACAACGATTCATACAATAATGATCGTTTAAATGAGATGTTACATAATTTGGAGGATAATGCTGCTGAAAAAAAATCAAAATCAATTTAAACAATTGCTTGTTGACTCAGAAACACCGTTGTATGAAGGTTGTGAGGATTTTACCAAATTATCTGCTATTTATAGACTCATGAACGTTAAAGCAGTTAATGGTTGGAGTGACACGGGTTTCACAAGTCTACTAGAAGCGTTACATGAAATGTTCCCAAAAGCCAAGTTGCCTGTTTCAACATACCAAGCAAAAAAATTGATGTGCCCGATGGGAATGGAAATCGAAAAAATAGATGCATGTCCAAATGATTGTATGTTGTATAAAGATAAGGACAAGGACCTACATGCATGTCGGATTTGTGGTAAATCAAGGTACAAACGAAAAAAAGACACACCACTTAACCCCGACGTGACCAAGAATGGACCACCTGCTAAATTATTGTGGTATTTTCCTATTAAACCAAGATTGGAACGATTATTTTCAAATGAAAAGGATGCAAAATTGTTACGTTGGCATGCCGAAGAGCGTAAGAGAGATGGAAAAATGAGACATGTAGCTGATTCCCTTCAATGGAGGAACATCGATAATGAGTTTAAAGAGGAATTTGGATATGAGATTAGAAATATACGCTTTGGACTTAGTTCAGATGGAATTAATCCTTTCGGAAACATGAGTAGTCGTCATAGCACTTGGCCGGTTCTTTTATGCATATACAATCTCCCACCATGGCTATGTATGAAAAGAAAATACATCATGATGTCATTGCTAATACAAGGTCCTAAACAACCTGGCAACGATATTGACATTTATTTAAAGCCGTTAATTGATGACATGAAAGACCTATGGAGTAAGGGCATAAAAGTGTATGATGCGTACAAGAAAGAGAATTTCCAATTGCGAGCCATGATTTTTTGCACTATTAGTGATTTTCCTGCTTATGGAAATTTGTCGGGATACAAAACGAAAGGGAAAATGGCATGTCCTGTGTGTCAAGATCATACTCACTCAATTTGGTTGTCTAATTGTAAGAAAACAGTGTATATGGGACATCGAAGATCACTTCCAGTGAGTCACCAATACCGTAAAAAGAGAAAGTTGTTTGATAATAACGTTGAAGATAATAAGCTACCACGACCATTAAATGGACAGGCTACATTCTCCCAAGTGGAAGATATACATGTTGTGTTTGGGAAAGGGAAAGAAGGCACTTCAACTTCAAAGGAGAGTATTTGGAAAAAGAAGTCTATATTTTGGGAATTACCGTACTGGGATCGTTTGCAAGTTCGACATTGCCTTGATGTCATGCATATTGAGAAGAACGTGTGTGAAAGCTTGATAGGATTATTATTGAACATTCCTGGGAAGACAAAAGATGGGGTTAAGGTTCGAAAGGACATGGAAGCCATGCAAATGAGACCAGAGCTTGCTCCTATAGAGATTGCTGGGAAGACTAGTACATATCTGTCACCAGCTTGTTATACCATGTCTAAGGCCGAGAAAACCAAATTTTGTCAATGTTTGAGTGGAGTTAAGGTTCCATCTGGGTATTCGGCTAACATAAAAAAGTTGGTGTCAATGCAAGACTTGAAGTTGTTTGGTATGAAGTCTCATGATTGTCATGTCTTGATGACGCAGATGATTCCCATCGCAATTCGTGGAATACTACCAAATCGCATCCGACACACAATAACACAATTGTGTTTATTTTTTAACATGATTCATTCGAAGGTGATTGATCCCGAATTGTTAGATCAATGGCAGCGTGATATAATCTTAACTCTTTGCCAACTAGAGATGTACTTTCCACCTTCCTTCTTTGATGTCATGGTTCATTTGGTATCTCATATTGTTGGAGAAATTAAGACTTGTGGGCCTGTTTTCCTGCGATACATGTATCCATTTGAGAGATACATGGGAATCTTAAAAGGTTATGTTAGGAACCGATCTCGACCAGAGGGTAGTATTATTGAAGGATATGCTACTGAGGAGGTGATTGAATATTATACAGACTATTTGAATGGTGTGAAAAAAGTTGGCATTCCACAAAGTCTACATGAGGGTAGGCTTCAGGGGGAAGGTACACTCGGCCGCCAAGAAGTCTCGCCGAATCTAGATGATTTACGTGAGGCACATTTCACAGTCCTACAACACATGACATGTATTGCACCATACATATACGAGCACAAGTCACTTTTGAAACATCAAAACAGTCAAAAAGGTCAGGTTTGGTTGGCTAACAAGCATAACAATACATTTTCACAATGGCTCAAAGAGAAAGTAAGGAGTACACTTTCAGATGTAGACAAAGTCGTGGCAGATTTGGGATTTGGGCCAATACGGGTTGTCAAATATCAAGGGTATGTAATTAACGGATATACGTTTTACACCAAAGAACAAGATGATAAAAGTACATTACAAAATAGCGGAGTCACCTTAGTAGCATCAACGACTGAAGTATCCATGGTGAATCGTGCAGAAAGATCAAAGAACGCCAAAAGGGCTTATTATGGTGTCATTCAAGAAATATGGGAATTACATTATAATTCAACCGTTATACCCTTGTTCAAATGTAAATGGGTTGACAATGAAAAAGGTGTTGATGTTGATGAAGATGGTTTCACTACTGTCAATCTATCCACAAACGGCTATAAATCTGAACCGTTCATTCTAGCAAAATTAGCCACTCAAGTATTCTATGTTGAAGACCCAAATGACCAAAGGTTGCACATCGTCCTATATAGTAAACGACGTATAGTTGGTGTTGAAAGTGTTGTGGACGAGGATGAATATGATCAATTTGATGAGTTACCCCCATTTAGCCTTGGTATTACACCCTCAAGTGATGTTCTTGCTGATAATACTTACTTAAGATCTGACCACGATGAAGGCTTAGAAGTTTGATGAATCCTGCACATCAAAAAGGTACCAAAATATCTATTACAAAACATTAATTAATTTTCATCAACTTATTTATTATGCATTTCACTAACTATAGTGCGTCCTTTTTTATTTGCAGGCACAACATTGAAATATGCATGTTTACGCTAATATTCAAAGTTGTTTTGTAGCTTGTTTCTTGTGTTTGCAGGGTTTTATGAAGTACAAGGGTCGGAGTGTCTAGAAGTCTAAGGAGCTAAAATGATCCCGTCTATTTCTCGAAGGCTAAAGTGATCAGTTTTCCTTTGAAATTTGTATCTCTCAAATAGTTAGTTAGGGTTTGTAAACGCAATATTATCTTCTTTCGTGTAATTGTAAAGACTCTTATGCTATGAACAAAGGGGTGGTTGGTTGTGTTCATAGGTAATAAATTATGTTTTCTAAAGTGTTCGTGATTGGTTTTATAAAAGCTTATACAACATGCCACAATATTAAAAATTAAGACATATAATATATAAAGTTATTGGTACATATCAATTAAATACACATTATTTTCTTTTCTCCAATTAATCGGTTTGTTAGTGTTATTTTGTTGGCGCTTAAACTTAATCACATGGTACCCGCCACTCCTACGCGCGGTTACCTATCTATTGTTTTACTAGTAATAATATCCTTATCAAATTTTTATTAAGTTTGGTCAAACTATCAAGCGGGAAACGAAAATATTTTCGCCCCCAATTCCAAACTAAAATTTTCATATTCCCTCTCAGATCTCACAAAACCCAGCAAAACCTAACACCAAAACCCACCAAACCCTAACACCAAAACAGCTGCCATCGTTCCCACCACCACAACCAGCTGCCATCGTTCCCACCACCACAACCAGCTGCCATCGTTCCCAAACTGGTACAATGTGTCGCCAAACCCTAACACCAAAAATGGTACAATGTTTATTATTTAATTAGGTTTCTTATTATTTAATTAGGTTTCTTATTATTTAATTAGGTTTCTTATTATTTAATTAGGTTTTTTATTATTTAATTAGGATTCTTATTATTTAATTGAATTATTTTTGTTTGGATCTGTTTTGCTTTTTTGTTCAAATTTATAGTTTCGTTGTTCTGGTGCATAGCATAATGTCACAGACTCATTCCTAAGATTTTAATTCTTTTGTTGCTATGCAAAATGATTGTTCTAAATGCTAGCACTTTGGTATTGTGTTGGTTATCTATCTCTTGCGATAGTGATGATATATGGTACTCTCTGTTATCTATCTCTGTATCCTATATGGTACTCTCTGTGCCACATAATGCACCAAATTAAAAGCTGATAAAAAGTCATATGAATGACAAAAAACAGCATATGTTATTCTTTGTTATCGGGCTTGACTTTACTACTTTACATCTGATTTTGTTTCATTAACCAATAGTCAGATACTAGTTCTTTTTAAGCATGAAGTATTTGGGACTAAACATTCATTAAATTCAGTTTGGAATCCAATTTGCTTTCACTTGATCAACCTTATATCATTTTCAGTTTAAATACGGTACATTGTAACTTGATCTAATAAATGTTCTGCATTTTGTTTTTTAAGGATAACAATGAACTTGCAATGGTTGACCCACCAAAACGAAAACCGAGGGGACCGAGCAAACTTAAGGAGAAACCTAAGGGTTTTCAGTTTAATGTGGAGTTCGACAATGATGGTCGTGCCATAGGTAAACACCAAAATGATTGGGCAACATACGTTGGTGGTATGGCAAGACTTCGGATATCTATTCTTGAAGACGATTGGGGCAAAATAAAAGATGATCAGAAAGATGCTCTATGGGGAATTATTAAGGTATAATATTTGAAGACTTTTAATTTCATTTTCAGTTTGCAATGTATGTGTTAATATCTAATAAGTAAGGTTTATTTTCATATCAAACAGGACTACTTTGATCTTACAGATGATGATCGCAAAGCTTCAACACTTACGCAATGCAATCTTGCATGGAAGAGATTTAAGACAACCCTCAAAGCCGAGTACATGATACCCAAAAAAAAACCTTATAAAGATGAGAAATACTCTTTCATAGAGCCGGGAGATTGGGATAAATTCTGTCAAAAACATCAGTCAAAAGATAATAAGGTTTGTTAACTTTATTATTTATCAAAACGACTATAATAACTTTTACTAATTTGTCTAATTAGCCCTGTACACTTTTTTGAAGAAAAAGCGAGACATTGGGTCTACATATGCTAAGCTTCAAAAAAATTATGCTCATCTAGGAAGATCAGGCTATCGTGGAATGGATGTTGATTTATCGAAAGTGAATATGGATGAAGCATTGAAGCAAGAAATCTTGGAGGTTAATTGCGAGCGGACAAAAAGATGGATCCTTGCTAGGATAAATTGTCCCTATACGGAAGAAATATTCAGAAAATTGGTAAAACTTCTAAGATTATTTCAACTTTAATGTTATTGTTTTTTATTGATATCAAATTTATGAAGAAACTGTTCTTAAATTTGCATCTGCAGGTAGATGTAGATAAGAAAATGGTTCAAGGACTGATTTCGAAGGAAAAGGGAGCGGACCCTTTGATTGTGGTGCTAGGACCTGAGCATGGGGGTCGCACACGGACTGTGGGGGACGGTATAGGATTTAGAAAAGGAATACAGGGGTATAAACAAACAAAGAAAAGGAAGAAAAGCACCGAAGAAATAGAAGAAATAGAAGCTATAGTGGATAGGAAACTGGCTCAAAGAGATGCCGAAAGAGATGCTACAAGAGACGCCGAAAGAGATGCTGCAAGAGACGCTGTGAGAGACGCTGCGAGGGACGCTGCAAGAGATGCTGGATTAGACGCTGAAAGAAATATAGAAAGAGAACCAAGCAATGAGGGAAGATTACAGAAAAGAAAGAAGCAAAGTAGCTGTGAATCGACGACCGCTGTGTACCAAGAAAAAGAAAAACTAAAAGATATAAAGGTACATTTTTTCTTGCTGGTGTCAATTTTTTTCTTGTATGTACTTTACTGATGTAGATGTATGCCCATGCTATCTTTCTTGAAAAAGTTTGGATATATAGTTGCACTCGCTATTAATTAGTTTTTTCGGCAATCTCTCTTTGAACATGATGTGTTTGCAGAAAGGGTTTTAACATCACTGGAAAATGCTTAATTTTTCACATCTGATGGCTTGGTAGAAGATAAAACGCTTATAAGTATCAGGATGAGTTTTTAGTTGATATAGATATCAGGTTGTGATAAGCAATCTCTAACACCCTCCAAAAACTTGAATTATGTTTTAGTCTTTATTGAAGTGAATAAATCATCTTGCTGGTACAATTATCGCCCTGAGGTTTATTTTTATGACATAATACATGATGCATCTGTATGTATTGTAGGAGCCCAAACCGTGTGCCCTGTTTTCACCTTACACAGAGGATACGATTCCGATAGCACGTGGGATGGTTTATCCGATTGGTGATGGTACCATACATGGAGAACCACTTGTACCCTTTTACATGAAGGTGTCAGTAGATACTTTTGTTCCAGCCTTTGGAGATACTAAGCTTCCAATATTGTCGAAAGCGGATGACACCGTTACTATGTTAGAACAATCAGTTGGGAGCTTTTTTCAATGGCCACGTTGCAGAATTTCTCGCATTTTGGTATAGTAAACTCAAACCATATATTATTTTGTGATACTTGCATTTGTACCTACTTAGGCTAATTAGTTACTTATTAACAGGAGAACACCCCGACTTCGAAAGATAAAGCTTCACAGAGAAAAGCAGCAACGTTGGAGCCCACATTGGACGCACCCAATCCTGTAAATACTAAACTTTCTAGTATTATATGAATAAATTTTTGAAAATATTATATAAAATCGAAGATCTAACGGTGTATGTGCAGGTGGCTCGAGAAACAACACCGTTGCTGCCGGCCGTACAAACACCAACGTTATTGGAGACCCAACAAACCGAAGCATCATCGGTAGTGGAGGATGCTAGGAAAGCTAAAAAAGAGCTGGAGAAAAAACTTGATAACTTTGAACATATCGTTTTTAGGAAACAACCCTGTGTGCGAGAAGCCTATGTTCGTTGGACAAACCGTGATGATTATACGGCTGACCACAACCTTGAAGTTCCTGGCGGGATGATTGCTGGGCATGAAGATACATTTCATGTTCCAATTTCTACCGAAGACATAATGAAGTTATGGAATTTAGATGGGCTCAACAGTAGCATTTTATTATATTTCGAGTGGTAAGTACATTAACACTCTTGTGCACATTTTTCATGTTAAATCACATTTTCTTATCTGTACAAATATCTTGTACTTTTTCAGGGGGCTATGCAAAATGTTGCAGTCAAGAAATGACAACCGATGTGGGTTTTTGAACCCTTATTCGATTGAAGGGAGCTTATGTCTTCAACCGGGTTCGGCTGTTAAAGATTACTTGGCACACGCATTAAGCGTCTCTAACTCAGATTTTATGCTAGCCCCTTATGCTCAAGAGTACGATATACTTCTTACTAAAGCTTTACATAAACGGCTTATGTGTTTATTATCTTTACTAACGTGTTAATGTATTTACACTTTACTAGGGACCATTGGGTGTTGTTTGTTATATGCCCGAAACAACGCACGGGGTACATCCTGGATTCAAAAAATAAGAAGCAAACAAAGACAGAGCGCACTTACTGGTTAACAAGACATTTGCAAGAGTAATTTTTTTTTTCCAAAACTTTCATAGGATTTCTATTTGTTTTTACAACATTAACACATGGCTTATCTAATTTTCAGTGCTGTTGGTAGCTACACATGGACAATGGCTAAGGTAACTTATAACTTTAAATATATAAATACCACACAGAAAAAATGGATTAGTGTTAGAGTTAGTTGATTTAGGAAGCCACATAGGTGGTACTTGTGGTTCTTGGTCATGGTTCTCAGTCCACTACTAAGCATTGGCTGTTTGGTGACTTCAACTTTGTAGAATTTTTGTCTTTTGATATGGCGTATGCATCATTAGCTATATATGTTGAAACTATTCCCTTTTGACCAAATGCCAAATGCCCCTTTTGACAGCACACAAACCATATGCATATTGCATAATAGTTTACAATTGGTTGTGATTTGCTTTTAAACCATTTGTTTACGTGTGGTTTTCTAAATTGCTTATTCTCACCGTGTTAAATTGTAGAGCAATCAACAACAAAGAGACTCGAATGCCGGTTATTATGTCATGAGATGGATGTATGATTTTGTGAATTTTCATCAGCTTCACTTCCCTACAACAGTACGTATCCATTAGCTCTTTTTGTGACTTAATCTCTTTCTATAATATTCATGTATTTTTATACCTTTTAAATATAGATCCCATGGATGTATCGACGTCAGCTTGTTGAAAAAGAAATCGATCAAACCGTGGAGCAGTGGCATACCATGTGTCCTATTTGATTATGGATGAAGCAATTGTTCTTGTAATTGGATTAATGCTTATTAGATAAATATTATCAGCTCTCGTATGCTTTTGATAGTTTAGAGGCTGTTGGGATTGTTCTTTTGTTTAAACGATGTTTAGAATTCCGTTTAATTTAGACGAAGTATGTATTTCTATTTAAATTAGACTATGTATGGATTTCAGTTTAAATTAGCAGCTTAGTGGATTTTGCTTCTTAAAGTATTGGGTTACAGGCTTTGCTTAGTAAGTGCTTATTGCTGGGAACAAAACTGCTTTTTCCAGTTTTTTTTCTTCCCATAATCAATATTTAGACCGGTGGCAATGAACCCAACCGGTTTAAATAGCATGCCTTTTAGACCCCCTGGATATGTCTTTTAGACCGGTTTGTAACCGGTTTAAATGATAAGTTTTTTAGACCGGTGATACCACCGGTCTATATGCGAAATACTCTTTTGGACCCCCCCTCATTTAAACCCGTGGAGTAACCGGTCTAAAAGTTGTTTTCCACCGGTCTAAAAGAGGTTTTTTGTAGTAGTGAATGGTAGTCATTAAAACAACCCCTATATAAAAAATACAAATTATCAAGCATTGTTTACAACTATTTAGAGCACAAAGATAACTAAAAAAGTACTATCCAACACATACAATTAATACGCTATTTAATTTACCCTCTCACTAAAATACACAACCATTTTACCGCAATGTACAATCAAATTAAGCTTCCACTTTGATCACAACCAAACATACCATGACTCATTATTGAACCTCAGCTTTAATACATCATCAGTCCACAACCTTGCCAAGAAATGAAAACAAACAGAAACATCAAACGAAACAAAAAGAAGAAGACAACTGTCCAAACGACCTTAGTGTTTACCCATCATTAGTCATCGTTCAAAACACACGAAACCAACATAATCCAATCCTATTCTAATCTCCAAACTTCACTATGACTCAAAACAGAAAACATACAAGTTATCTCAAAATCGGTTCAACTTTTTATCTAATCTTTAAAAAGATTTTTTGAGTTGAACCATTATCATCGTCGACACTTTTGGAAGCGTTTCTTCCTTAATATCCGAAACAAAAAGAAATGACTTATAACAAAGTTGTTACAATCATATCTTGTTTCATTCAAAGATCCATGAAAACAAAAACATAAGCAAATACACCTACCCGAGACCTTTCTATAAGATCCTGACGTTGTGCAAACATATAGATCATTCGTTACATAGTTTATTAGAGCCGAACCAGTTAGAGATCAAGAAACGGGTGTATCGTCTGTTGTGCTATCAAAAGAAGTGTTTAAGGTTATTTGTTTTTGTGATTTGTGCTTCGGTTATAACGATTTATCAGTGATGGATGCGTTTTCTTTTTGGTGGTCATATTTGAGATGAGATTGGATCTTAGTGACTGCATATATGAGAGAGATAAGGATGAGGGCGGAGGTTTATAACATTAGGGTTAGAATATGAGTAAAATTAGGGTAGGGTTGGTATTTTATAGCAACGTCTAAGTTGGATCGGGTTGTATTTTGTTTGGGTCGGGCTATCCAAGTCTTGGGCTGACATGATATATTACACGAATGGATTGACTGGATTGGATATTGGGCTGAGTTGGGTTGCGAATTTTTAGTTAGTATGGGCTAAATCTGAAAATTTTGTTGAATTAATTGTGAGGTTGGGCTTATCTAACTATCTTCACAATATTACCGTGTATCGTTTTTATATTTTAAAAAGTATCGCATGTGCACCCTACAATTTTTGTATGAAATAGTTTTTTTTTACTTAAAATCTCGCTATTTGTAAAGTTATTATCACAAAACGGATATAGCTAGAAAACGTTGCTCGCCAAAATTTTAATTTCAAAGTACCCGCCGTCGCATCGCGCAGGTACCCTGCTAATATTACTAAACTGGGGTAACCCCGTTGAGTTCATAAACCGTTGGTGTAGTAATCATAGTCCTAACTTTAGAACCCATCAAACATAAGCTTAAATTTTTATTTTATTTCTAATTATTAAGTTAAAGTCTATGAGCTTTGAGAATAATTTTATGATAATATACTAAAGAATGTTTAACATGCATTTGACGTAGAAATGGATTTATGGGCCAGTTTTACACTATGGCGTACCTACATGGAGAACGATCTATCTTTGAACGGTAATTAACTTGTTTAACATGCTTAGTTAGTGCTTACTTTCAATTTCAAAATTTTGGGGTTATGGAACAGAAAAAAAAAAAACCTCCGTTGCATTGTGTTGGATGTTATTACCTAAAGCTATGGGAGATTGTTTTAATATTTTTTGAATAACATGTCTCTTCCAACTTTTACATGAAGAATGACATTAAAAATACATCGTTGCATTATGTAGGGTGTCACTACCCAATCAATTTCATTCAAGTCACAAGAACTTTCATCAAAAACTACATAAAAGAGTTGTAACAAATTATTTAGAACTATTTATAACACAACCTCAATTATTTTAGCATCAAATATATATATATATATATATATATATATATATGGGAAAAGTGAATATGGGGTTGTCTCCCATCTAAGTTTACATGCGAAACCATTAAAAATCACTTAAAAATACATCATATTCGTTATTATTTTTTCAAAATTTGAGTAGTGGAACTAATATATGCATAGTGAAACGCATTTTAATGGTGAATTAAATTAAACCATTATTGAATCTATAGCTAATTTGTTAGTTAATGAAATCACCTAACAATATGATGTAGAAAATGCATGTATCAACGTGAACCAAACTTAAGTGATTTTGTGATGAAATCAAGAGAAAACACTAATATTGCGAAGGACATGATACAAATGAGGTAGATTTGATGTTTTTCTTGTTAAAAAGACGTAATTTTTTATGGTTTCGCATGTAAGCTTAGATGTGAGACAGCCTCATATTCACTTTCCTCTCTCTCTCTCTCTCTCTCTCTCTCTCTCTCTCTTATATATATATATATATATATATATATATATATATATATATAATATATATATATATATATATATATATATATATATATAGTGTAACTTTATTTTCAGAACCCTGTTAAGTGCGGGAACTGTGAGAACTATATATATATATATATATATATATATATATATATATATATATATATATATAGTGTAACTTTATTTTCAGAACCCTGTTAAGTGCGGGAACTGCGAGAACTCTCTTTGGACTGTTGGATATTTTAATCAATGGATGAGATGATATGTGCCATTAGTGTCATTAATGAAAAGAATAGGAAAACTTTTGTAAATGACTTAAATGGCTGAAGGGTATTATAGTCACATCCAAAAAAAGTGCCGGCATAAATTACGGATCACATCTCTCTCTAACCTCCTCAATAAAATAGGGAATTAATATGTATCTGGTCAAAAAATACACACATTCATCTCTCACCTTCCATCAACAACCGCCCCCTCTTCCCTCATCACAAACCCTAGCTGTCTCATTGCCAAACTCTTAATATTATCAAGATCGAAACTTATAAATTGAAACATAAAAATCGATCCGTTCGAGTCTTGTACAACGAATCAAAAGGTAAAACCTTTTTATCTTTCTGGTGGTGGCGCCGCCTCTCATGGTGGATACGTTAATTCAGTCACTCCGATCTGCTTATTCCGATTAGCAGTCACTCCGGTCTGCTTATTCCGCTATTTTAACTAATCTCAAGGTTAATTATTATAAATTTGTTATTAAGCCCTAATTTTTATAAAATTAATTATTTGTTTTTTGTGTTACAGATTATGGATCTGTACGTTACTGTTCTAATTTAGGTGCTATAATTACAGATTAGTACTGTTTTACATTTGTACGGGTGCCTGGGATGAAGCTTGTTGTTTTGTGGGTGTCTAGTTACCATATGTAGTAGCCAGGTTTGTAAATGCTACTCCAGTATAATTATGTGTTGGTAGTCTTTTAATGAAGAAGTTATAGGTTAACAAGTTAAAGATGTTGGTGAAGCATGCTAAAAAATAAGAAGGAAATGGATATGAGGAGGGGAAATGAATAGTTTGGTTTGTGTTGTGGTAACGAATATGTTTAAAGATACTATTATTATATGGAAACCATGGTACACTAGATTGTAGGGGTGAGCATCGGGGCCGGAACCGACCTGTTAAAGCTTTTTAAATTATGTTTTGTGTTACAGTTTTTATAAATTTATTCGTTTTCGTTACTATTAAAGCTTTTAAATTATGAGTAGTACTCTTGTTGTTGATATGTAGTCTTGTTATGGGTTTGTGAAAAATTTGTGATTTGGGTGAATAATAGTTGGTAGTGGTCGGGTTCGAGTTTGTTTTCAATCAATACAAACATCCTAGTTTAAGTGATATCATGTGTAGATAATACATGTCTATATTAAACGTGGAATTCGTGTTTGAACATACTTGTTTTTTCGGTGAACATACTTGTTTGAACATACTTGTTTTTTAGTACGCATTTTGGTTTTCATAGAACATACATGTTATTCATTGAGCATACTTGTTTTTACATTGAACATGGCTGTTTTTCATGTTATTAACATACATGCTATTCAGTACACATTTTGGTTTTCATAGAACATACATGTTATACAAGATTGTGCATATGCGTTATAATAGTTGTTAGGATTATTTTTTATTTCTTATTTGTTTATGGTTTAATTGTTTTTGTGCATGCATGTTTCAGATTGATGAAGATGACGATATCATTGAAGACCGAGAAGTGGATGAACAAAAATATACACGAAAATAATTTGTGATTTTTGAAGATATACGATTATTGCATACGTGTTTTATGTTCTTGTAATTAAGTGGAATGTAACATTTAAGTATATGAATCTTATTTTTTTTCTTTTATAATGATTTATTTTCTTTGATTTGTGTTTCAAACTTCTTAAAAAATAATGGGTAGACAAAAATATTGATAGGTTGATAAAAAAATGTAAACAATTACATTATAGAAACACATTTAAATTTACATTATTTAAAAAACGTGCATGCACCTCATTTTTTTCAAAAAAAAAAAGAAACAAAAACATATATGTTCTTGTAATATTCTGGTGCACATTACTAAAAAAAAAAAAAAAAAAAAAAAAAAAAAAAATTGCGAAAATTTTGGAATGTTTTGAAATAGAATTTAATAAAAAATTCGAAAATAATATAAAAATTATATTTTACTAAAATACCCTTATGATTAAATAATAATCTTTAATATTTAAAAAAAATATTATTGGTCTAGAAGAGTTCTCGCAGTTCCCGCACTTAACAGGGTTCTAAAAATAAAGCCCCTATATATATATATATATATATATATATATATATATATATATATATATATATATATATAAACAAAGGAGATAATAACAATTACATTATGGATAAGCAAACGATTGTGGGCCGGTTCTGGCTGTCGGATATCAACCTTTCACCACCTAATAACAACGTACAAAGCCTTATTAAGTGGATCAATTGTGTTTTATCATATGAAAGTTTGTTCATTGGGGAAAAAAAATCAGTTCTTATTTTAACCTATGATTCTGTGAATTACAAATATACAAACACATACTCGAATCGGCTTATAGCCCATACATTAGCTACATGTCATGCACCAAGAGATTGATATATTATCAAATTTTGAATGACTATGATTGCTCATATTCAAATATTTTTATTGCCATATTTTTTCCTTTCTTTTACTACAAATGAAATTTAAAAATATATTATCAAACTATGTCACTATGACACAAACCTTCAAAACAAATAAACTGGAACTTCTTCATGAACTACATATTCACTATACTTATTTCATCCTTAGGGGGGAGGGAGTGGTTAGACCATACCAAACTTTACCAATTTCGCCACGTCATCATCTACCAATCACAACCTTCCATGTCAAAGTTTACCAAAGTTTACCAAAATGGTGGCGGCGGTCACCAAAGTTTACCAAATCCCACATTTTCCACATCACATTTTTTTTCCATTTATTTTTAATACATAAACTATATAAAAATAAAACACATAACATTTCATTAAAAATAAAAAATAAAAATCCTACAATACTTAAAAAAACAACATTACCTAAAACTTAAAAAAAAAACACATCAACTAAAAACGACATAAAAGAAACTAGATAAAAGAAATAATCATCGAGATACGGCAAGTCTTGAGCCGCTACGTGCTCCGTGAGATCAAATCGAAGGCGGTGATGGACCTCTTCATCTATTAGCTCCGCCACAACGTTTTCGTCATACACCGGTTCCACCGGTCCATCCATTATATAAACCGGTGATATTGCCCTCCCGTCGCCTTTTATTACCATGTTGTGCAAAATAATAGCCGCGTGCACAAACTTTCCAATCTTCGCTTTAGTCATAGCCCGGAGAGGTCGAGCAAGAATTTTCCATTTTCCCTTTAAAACACCAAATGCTCGCTCGACATCCTTTCTTGCCCCCTCTTGCAACCTCTTGAATTTTATTTCCTTTGGGTCGGTTGGATACGGGTATGCCTTAACAAAGGTTGACCACTTGTTGTAGATTCCATCGGTAAGGTAGTAACCGCGTTTGTAGAAGCGCCCATTCACGTGAAATGAGGTGTTCGGAGCCGTTCCATTTTGCTCCGTAAGATACAAGTCGGACTGATTCAATACGTTGATGTCGTTGTTTGACCCCGGAGCACCAAAAAACGCATGCCAAATCCATAAATCCTGTGACGCTGTAACCTCAAGCATAATAGTCGGGACACCATGGTCACCTCTCGTATATTGCCCTCTCAAGCTTCTAGGACAATTTTTCCATTCGACATGTGTGCAATCGATGCTCCCAAGCATCCCTGGTATGTGATGTCGAGCCGCATGGGCCTCGAAAATGCGAAACACATCGTGTTGAGTCGGCCTCCGTAAGTACTCTCGACCGTACAACTGAATGATGGCGTCACAAAAATAATCAAGAGCTTCGCGTGACGTTCTTGCGGCCATGCATAAATACTCATCGTAATCATCGGGCGGATTACCGATTGCGAGTTGCCTAATGGCCGAGGTGCATTTTTGTAGCGCCGTGAAACTTTTCTTGCTACGAGCGTCATAACCTTCTTGAAAATACGGGAATTGCGCTTCAATATCAGCCACTATGCTCAAAAACATGGTTTTATTCATACGAAACTTCTTTCGAAAGTATGCGTCATTGTACTTTGGTTCTTCAACGAACTAATCATTGAGTAGAGTTTGAAGACCAACTTCTCGATGACGCTCAACGTGTGTACGAGGGCGAAAGGTGCTAGAGCTTGTCGTGTCTACAACCCATTGATACGAGTCGTGCCAAAATTGCAACGAGCTACCCGTGGAATCGTCGGTTGAAGACGGGTACATGTACTCTTCGGACGAAGTAGACATTTTTTTAGGATAAAAAGGTTGAGATTTGTGTGGTGATTTGTAAGTAATGTATACTTGGATTTGATTGTTCAATGTAAGATGAATTTAGAGTGAAAGTGATGAGAAGTTGGAAGCTTTTAGAGAGAGAGAGTGTTGAGAGAAAAATGTGAAGAGATTAGATTAGAAAGTGAGAAAGCTCCAACCCTCTCCCTAGTGGAGAGGGGTATTTATAGTTACAACATATTGTGCCCCGAGTGGGCTGTAGAGTGAGTTGACAAAGGGTAAAGACCCGACCCACTCCACAAATACTACTTTATCTAAACTAATAATAATAACACTAAACTAATATTAATAAGCTTACGAGCTAACTGAATGCTAAATAGATACTCGGGGTGACCGAGCCTTCATCAGAATATTTATATTCCTAACAATCTCCCCCTAAGGGAGGTCACCCCGGAAATAATATTCTGAATTCTAGCATTCTGTCTTCTGAACTTGTCTTCATAGCTCGTAGTCTTTGATTCTTCAATGTCTTGAAACTTTGTGCATTCAGCAGTGATCTTTTGATGACTGTTCTTCTATCTTGGATGATCTTTGAGTATTTTCCGAATTTATCATCCACCATGTGTCTCCAAGTCATCTTTCAGTAGTATGTCTCCATGTGATGTGTAAATCTTTGAGCCGACATGCTCACACTATTCTGGGTCATGATCTTCAGCATCAGAGTTAGCAGAAGCTGTGTTGAAGGTCTTTTGGTTGATCATGACTTTGTTGAATTACAATGATGATGTAGTGTGAACATGTGGTATAGGATTGGCATCTTTTCTGCAACCAGCTACAGCATCCAACAGCTACAACCGCAAACAACTGCAACAGCAATCAGCTACAATCCCCAGATGTTCCTGCATACGACAATTAGCAATAAAACGTCCGGTACTTACAGGTTCGGACTTTGAGATTGTTAACAGCATAGTGTGAAAACTCTCTCTAATCCTTACCAAGACCGTTCCTAAATCGGAAACCCACAGAGGGTTTTAAAGATTTACCGTAGCAAATCAACGATTAGGTGAGTCGCTGGAGATCACTCCACGACTGTAGACCGTTTGAAACCGCCGTGATCACTAAGCGTAATCCACAAGGAATTACCGAACTGACCTGCTTTCAGGGCTGTTTGATGTTGAACATGGCAGGAATTTCCATTCAATCATTGAGAATTACATTTGTAAATTCTCTCATAAATGTTCTGGCAGATTGCTAAGATCTGCATAGGACTCATGAGTTTACAACTGGTGTCCTTAATGTTGAACAACCAGTGTAGAAATAATTCGTGTTCCTATGAGATCTTATTATGCATCTCGTGGCTCTAGACTCTATTGTGCGTTTTGATTTGGTGATCGGAGGCTGGAGAGAACTGCCACCTTTTCAATATCATCTAACTCGGAGTGAGAGAGACGATAGAAATGTATTGAACTCCGTGACAATTGAAACAAGAATCCTTTGAGGGACCTTGAGTGGCTAGGGAGGGTTGTGCAGCGTATCACTGGGTCCATGATACTTTGTCTTTAATGCCAGCAATCAACTAAGTGATTCTGACAGCATATGTATTGACCCGGTTTGTGCCTAAAGTGTAAGGAGGGCTTCTTTCTTTTCACCCTTTATCTTTGCATTTCTTTTTCATTCTTCAACCCCTTCAGCGCTTACCGAGACTTCATTACTAGCACCTTGTTGGGTTTGTTCCAGCACTAGCTCCATCTCAGTCGGCACTCTTCCCTTATTCACTTTTTCTCCTTTTTTGTAATCATACCTAAGGACTTCTACACTAACTAGTGGATTGTCCCTGGGTAGATCCCTCCGGCTCTGGCGGGATCGTGGGAACTTGTACCTAACATTACCATCCTTATAACTCCAATACAATAAATAAAATGGTCGGTCTTTGGTGTTCTTCCACAATTGCCATAAACCAAATCTTTGAAAAATCTCTCAAAGTGTTCATGATTCTGAAACACATTTTTGCTAACACTTGAGAGTTTTATATTTTTCAAATGCTCCCCCTCAACATGTGCTCGAATGATTGTTTTATAAATTTGCACATGTTAGGTAGAGCTCGCACTTTTTTGAATTGATTAACTTTCAGTGAACATGACCGATTCGAGACACGCTTACATCACTGGTTAGACCAGCTTGAAATTATTACCCGGCCTGGTCAAGTCCACAGAAAGTTTCTCGAAACGGTACACTCTACTCAGACACATCCTTTTCGAGACACGCTTACATCACTGGTTAGACCAGCTTGAAATTATTACCCGGCCAGGATATGTCCTTTCGATTGATGACAATATATGTTTCGTCAATTCATTTGTGAAGTCTGAGCCTTGCTCACATAAGATGCCAAATCCTTTAGTCCATTTGCTCCCCCTCAATATGTGCATCGATATACGAAAGAGTTTAGCACATATGGGAGAGCTTACATTTATGTCCAAGCATCACATTTTATCAGATTTCATATTTAAATCACATTCTCTCCCCCGATCAAAAATTTCAAACCATTTGAGATTTGTGATCCCAATTGATTTAAATAAGTTAGAAAATGTGGGAGAAAATGTGTCCGATTTAATGTTTTCTGATAATGGAACGTACTATGCTCCCCCTTAATCTAAGAGGGAGATTCACTGCTTATTTTGCACAAAGTGATTTTTATGACACGAATGATATTGACCTTTTTGCGCAGACGATGTGATCATCCGCTTTTCTAAGGGAGTCATTGGTCAACATCGATTATCCATCCACCAACAAAACTTTCCCACATGTTGAAGATCTCCACTTGGCGAGATCAGAATAAGAACTGCTTTGTTGAAGTGAAGGTGGTGGTGGTGATGACAGTGTTGTTGTTGTTGCTGCCGATGTTGTTGTCGAGGTGAATTCCGAGCCAATCAATAGAGTTTGAACATCTGATCAAATGGTTAGAGCTGGAACTGGCACATTCATATTGGCTATGGAATCTGCATAAGAATATCAACACAGATATACATACATACAGATACACTATTCCTTAATAGCTACCACATAGCAGCTTGCCACATTATAATACCAAGTTCATCTCATAATCAAACCACAATCAGGAAATACATCAAACCACTATCTAGCATGAAGAGCAAATAGCAATCATGAACATGGCAATTCACACAGATTTCAATATTCAACTCAGGATCTTAGGGACAAGATTCTAACATGATAGCTATATACCTAAGCGAATCCTGAGAACATATGCACAATATCATCAACAATTAAGCAGCAATCGACTAAAAAAAATCAAACAACATTTGAAACTCATTCATTCAGATCATACAAATGCCAGTGGAGTATTCAAGAACATCAAACACATCGGGTTTTCTAACTTCTTTCAGATTTTGAGTTTTAATGTATCTAGGGGATTAAACGAGGATTCCAAAGTGATACAAATGAACCTTCTAGTTATATGAAGCTAGGATACTATAAGCAAATTGCACATAATGTCCTAAACTTTCTAGCAACTAACACATTTGGCCATTTGATATAAAGTTTACCAATTTCCTCTTCAGCTAAGACCCCATTAACTACAAAACCTTTTCAAAGAGTTATGAATTAATCAAGAAACCCGTTTGATGATATAAAATTTGAATTCACTCTCCCCCTCAATCAATGACCCGTATTCTAGTTAAATATTTGTAGTCGTTGATTGAGTGACAAATTTTATGCACAATCCAAATCTAAAAGAATTTCAAGCAACACATAATCACCAAGTGTCTCACAAATAATTTTCAGAAGAATCATTGAATGAAAACTATTTGTATGCAAAGAAGATTTCTCTTCCTTTACCAGAAATGATGCACTGAAACGTACATCAGATCGAAAAAACATGGATATAAAGTAATCCATGCCCAGGTGAACATCACCCAGTTGGAGGAACATCCGTCTTTTTGGCGACGTGCTTTCCCCATTTTGACGCGCGGGTTGCTATCTAAAGTAATAGCAAGCCATTTAGACATGTTTTAACCATCCATTTTAACTTCTGCTCGAGCTTCATTTAAAGACCCGTGCCATTATTGAATGACATTTCTAAGTCGGTAAATGTTATCTATAAACAGAAGACATGCCTAGGTGAAACTATTTTTGGTATTTTCTATTTTTCTATTTTTATGGTTTTTCTGGGTTTAAGTATCTCTATATACAATTATCTGGATTTATAATTTTCTAATTACAGTATGGTATAAGATATGTACTGACGGTTTTGTCGACAATCATTATCTCACGATAACTTTTAGGGTCTTCGAGCAAGAAACACGACTCATAAAGAAGTGACCATACGGATAAAATTCGTCGTCCCTGATTTTTCACGAGTCCCCAAACTAAGCTTAAAAACGAAATCATTGTCATTTATAAGTTAGATTGCCGACACTACCCAGAAAGCTAATTGTGGACTCTTTGTTCCCAAATTCCTATTTTCCTCTATTTATTTTATTTTTGGTGAGAAATGAATTCTTCAATTTCATTTCATAATTTCTTGTAGTCTACGATAAAGATACCTTAGTTTAGATGCTAAGTAGTTTCCAAACCTTCCCTCGAAAACCGTTGCATACAAAAATGAGGTCCACATCAAGGTCTCTGATTTAACATGATTTTGAGGATATCCCTTTTATTTGCGACCGAAACAACTCATCTACGAGTCCAGAGACGGAAGCCTTTATTAGGACACCCCCGGAGTCGAAGTTTGGAATTATTAACATTATTAAGCACATTAACGTATTTAATCCTTGGCCCTTTATAACAATCACAACATCGGCTGCGAACCGGCAAGATGTGATAGTCTATTATGACCTTGGAATTTTTCCTCTGCCTTTATTAGAAGTCTACAACATCGGCTGCGAACCGGCAAGATGCAGAAAACTTTTTATGGCTTTGGATTATTATTATTCATTATCATCTTAATTATTTGCCAAACCCCAAGTCCTACGGCTTTTATAACAATCCCAACATCGGTTGCGAGCCGGCAAGATGGAATAGTCTATTACACCGTAACACTGGCAGTACCTTGATGTGTACCCAACTTTCATAAGCAAGAATTCTCTAAGGAAGAAATAAAAACTAATTATCGCCAAAACTAAAATAGCTTTAATTATTCCTAAATTACTATTTTTGAGTGAAACAAGCTTGTGGGAACAAAAAGCCACAAGTAACTTCGATGAGCTCTAAAGAGAACCAACTACTCCACGTTTAGCAATCTAACTTCTAAACAACTCTATCATTTCTCGTTCTTCGCAAATTTAAAATCTTAAATAATAAGATCCGCGAATGCTTAGCCTTATAATCAAGCCATGCATATATAAAGTCAAATACGGGATCTTGCAAACTCTTAAAAAGAAATCGCATTTTATAGCTCCTTGTGTAAAAGACTAGCACAAGCTTATAGATTATAAATGGTTAAGGAGACAAGCTAGGGCTCAACACGCCCGGTCAAGTCAGAATTTTATTCCTACTCTCTCCAGCGGAAAGTCAACAAAAATGTCAAAATTTATTATATTTTTGCAAAAATTTTTTAAATTTTTCTCATTTTTTGGATTTTTTTTTTTCAAATTTTGGAGGAGAACGGGGTTGCATGAGAAAACGGCAAAATTTGCGAGGCAAAAATCAAATCAACAGATTACCCCCCCAGACTAAAACGAGACATTGTCCTCAATGTCTTAAAGGTAAGGGTTCTCCTACATAAATCTAAGGCCGTTTATTAATTATGCCAAAAGATAGAGGTAAAACGATAAGATTTTAGGATATCGGATAAGCAACGAATGATGAAACTCGAGTGGAGAGAAGCAAACCACGAGCACGAGAGTCTTCAATCATCGGGCGAATCCTGGACACATCACAGAAAACACGAAACACAAGAAATGGAAGAGGTAGCCCTCCTCACTCACTTATTAGAAAATAGAAAAGGAGATAGATTGATAAGCATGGGGTGCCTCCCACGAAGCGCTTGTTTTTGGTAACCGAGTCACATGAGCTTGACTCGACCCCGAATTTAATTGTCCTTGGGGGAGCAAATGGAAGAAATAATCTCAATCGGACTTTCGTTCAAGATGTTTAGATAAACATTGAAGCACACGAAAGCTCCACTCCGATGAGATACCCACGGCTCTAGATAGAAAAGAAAATGCCGGGGTCAAAGATGGTGTCTTCACTCCCGAAGGAGTGAAGGATAGAAGAAATCACCGAGTAGGTGAAGAAAGGGAGAAAGATCATGATAACAATTGTAAAGAAATTGTCATCCTCACACCCGGAAGAGATAAAAAGGGTGGGTTGGGTGGGCAAATTATCATACTTTTCAGAAATCTCATCCACCACTTTAGAAGTCACAACACCCGTATCGGGCTTGATATCATCGGGTGGTTTAGCAGGCGGACGAGTGGGTGATGGCTCAACGTGTAATGACTCAGTTTTATGAAGTGAAAGGGGATCATCATTAAGCAATCTTTCAAGAAAAAGATTTTCCCCTTCCGAGTCATGGGAATCGTCAGGGCGAGGTATTGGTAAAATCAGCTCATCAAATGTAGAGTCCTCGTCCTCGACGTTCTCTAACCCTTCATCAAAAAGAGGATTAACTTTGCAAGAAGTATACTCATCATTGAATTCAAAAAGAGGGTTAGAGAAAATCCCGGAGGTAACTTTGGAAATATCAAGAGAATCTCCACAAGATTGCAAATCACTTTCACCGTCGGATATTTCCTCGGACTCACTTGGGATTGGGACAAGGTTCTCAACATTGTCTGATTCCGTTGCCGGAATAGTGTCGAGAAGCTCGTCCCCCATTTTTAGAGAGTCTTCGAGTACTTTGGTAGGAAAGACGGGTGCTATTTGAGGGAAGGTTACCGGAACAAATCTCTCCTCGTCATCATCGGAATCATCGTCATAGTAAATTAAGCTCTCTCGAAATTTAGCTGCTCTTTCCTCGGCAAGTAATTCTTCCATGGACTTCCCGGGAGTATTAAGACTAGCTGTTTGCTCTCGATATCGAACCACAAGTTTTTCAATTTCGCGCATTCCAACTTGATTTGGATAATTGACGGGATTTTGTGGGGGTTGGTAATTGTCAAAACCGTGAGTATGATAGCAAGGATTAGGTTCATAGTGATTTTGACCCCACGATTGACATTGATAATCATTATGAGGTCCCCCACAATTTGTACAAGAAAAGTTCGGCGTATCATTAAAATACGGTTCTTGCTCATAAAAGTTTTGAGGAGGGTGATTGAAATTGTTTTGAGGATAATCGGAAATGTTCGGATTAAAATCATAAGCATATGAATTTTCGGCTTCCGAAGCACAAAACGAACAAAATCCATTGAACAAATTTCTACCACACCTCTCGCAAGTGCACCGTTGACAATAAGACGATGTCGGATCAATTGAATCTCCACACCCATTGCAATAACGTTGATTGAACGAAGATATATCGGGCTGTGGTGGGTAGTCGGAGAAATTTGATGGTTCATTGAAAGAGTTTGGATAAGCGAATACAGTTTCAGCTTTCGAATAAGAACACATACAAAGTCCTCGACTAAATTCACATTCGTTGCAAAAGCATCGGTCACAAAGTGAATTGTCCCCCAACTGATCTCCACATATAAAGCAATTATACTGAGGGAGTGAAGATGGCTGGGGTTGTGGTGGGTGTTCGGAAAAATATTGAGAAGAATTGAAGGAATTTGGATTTGGATTAATTGGTAATTCACACCAATTACAAAATCCATTACGACAATTGCCTACACACCGCTCACACAAGCACTTGTAACAACGAAGACTATCACCCATTGGACTTTTACAATGAAAGCAGTGATAGCCGAGTGACGTCATAAGAATTAGAGGGAAAAGAAGATAGAATTAAACGGTTAAGAGGATAAGAAGATAAGAATTAAACGGATAAGAGGAGACGAAGATTATTTTTGGGTTTTGCAATTTTTTTAAAAGAAAATGGAAAATAAATTTGAAAAGAAAATCTTTTTGGATTTATATATATAAGGAAAAATTATTATCTTTTTGGTGATCGTTGATCAACCGTACTCGTTTCTTTCAAAACTACGCGCAGCGTGGCGGGAGAGAAGAATGGATCTCTCTTCGGTCTGCAATTTAATGTCAAGACCTCCTTAAACCCCGTGTATAGGTTGTAGTAAAGAAATAATCCGAGAAACGTTTAACTTCACGATCTCTTTTGTTGTTTATTCGGAATGGTTTACAACCGCCCTTCTTCAACGGAAGACCGAGGATTTATTATTAATGGTGAAAACACTTTAGGAAAAGTGTTTTTTAATTATTTTCTTTTTGTATTTTTTTATTTTTATAAAAACGATAACTTCCGAGGAAGGGTCTTCAAAACACGATTCGACGAACGAAATCACGAACTCACTTCAACCTTCCCCGGCAGCGGCGCCAAAAATTGATTTGAACAATTATAGTATATATTTTTCAAGGAAAACACACGTGGAAATATGTGTTAACCCGAGTCGTTTGTCCCGACGAAGATCGAATGGAATTTGTGTTCCCGGAACGTGATTCGTGTAGTGAATGTGAATAAAAGTGAGAATTGTGATTTTTAAACTAGAATAACAATCATAAAGCACAAATAACCTAAAACGCAATCTAATCTAAAAACTAGTAGAAAGTAAATAATCAAGAGTTAACGATAAAAGATAACAACTAAAAAAATGATAAACTAGATTATACTAAGCAAGCAAAATAAGAAATTTATGATAAAAAGATATACCTGTTAAGCAAATTATCACGATCCTTAAGTGTGGTTTATTATTTCAATTAAGTCCTCTATTGATGAATTAATATCTTTTATAAATAATCATTTTCTCACAACGTTGGTTTATTTTGAAAATAATTTCATAAAGAGATATCAATATCTAAATTAAAACCCAATTATTTTCACGGCTTTTGCCCGCTCAAACAACCAAAATTTCAATCTAAGTAACTTAAAATTACTAACCAATTAACTTTTTTAAAACCACACTTAATTCACGGAATGATCTACTCAACAAGTATATAAAAATCTACTCACGATACATATTAAATAAACTAACCAAAACAAATGATCCAACAAACATGAGCATATTCATTAAACTAATTAACTAAAAGTGAAAAGGATAAGAAAGTAGAACCCGATCTAACGCGACGAGAATAATAACCACCCGATTTTATAAACTTATCAAACCCCAAAGTTTATTTCTTTATTAGCTTGTATTTATCCAAATAATCAATAAAGTTATAAACTTTATTCACTATTTAGATTAATAGAAACAAAGAAAGCTACAAACTTTGGTTAGTAAATAAGCTTATAAAACCCATAAGCTCCTCGCCTTATGATGAGATGAATGAGAGACAAAGAAAAATCAAAACTTTATTAGGAATAAACAATAATAATGACCAATTAAGCTATGGAAGAGCTTATTGGTTGAGAAAACTACAAACTTCTAAAATTAATAAGCTAAAAACTAATAAAGTCGAAAACTTTTTAAACTAAAAATTGTAGATCTAGAGTGATAATCTAATGGATAGCTTTTAATAAAAGAAAAACTAATAAAAATCAAATATATTTGGTTTTTTATAAAATAATTTGTAAAACAAATAGTAGATCTAAGTTTATTAAAGCATTTAAAACAAAGTAGTAAAAGAGTATTTATTAAGGAAACTAGATCTAAATAAGCTATAATAATCTATTAAGCTAAAATAGATTTTTAGATGAAAGAAAAAGAAAACAAAATAAAGAGATGAGAAGAATAGAATAAGCACTAAGAAATAAACATCTTCATTAATAAGCTAGAAAAGTTTTACAAATAAGCTCTAGGGAATAAGCTAGAAATTAACTTTAATAAGCTAAAAGGAAAAAAAAAATAAAATAAAAACTGCTACTCTAATAATAAGAATACAACTGTGTGAAAAATACAAAAAAATATGCGGAGTCCCCTCTATTGATAGCTCGTGTCCCCTTTTATAGCTGCTGATGGATGAATCTGGACTCAATAGCGTCCAGATACATTGCTCTAGACCCTTCCAGACATGTCATCATTAGCTCGTCATTGGCGCCACGTGTCATGCTCCCATTGGTCACTACCACTGATACTCTGCCACCTCGTACTGCCATGTCAGCTCTGCCACCTCGTACTAACAGCGTCACAGTGGACACGTGTCACCTTCTGATTGGTCAGCTGCCTGCCACCTCGTACATCGTACTGACACCTGTCAGTCAACAATGTCGGCACCGTACCTGCAAAACCTCGTACCAATGATTAGTAATTAATGCGCCGCCGCCACGTGGCAGCCTCCCATTGGTCAGCCGCCAGTGACGTCAGCATGTGGGACCCACAAGCTGTGATATTTCAGGTGGGGCCCACTGCCACGTGGCAGTGCCACGTGTCACCGGTCAACGCTAGTCAATGCCGGTCAACGGCCAAGTCATCGGGTCGGGTAGGTCAACGGGTCAAGTCGGGTCGGTAAATGGGTCGGTTCGGGTGCCACGTGGACCACTCAAAAGTGACTATTAATACTCACTGCCACGTGGCACCACTCAGGTGGTGCCACGTGGCAGTGAGTATTAATAGTCACTTTTGCTCCAGCCGGATTCGAACCCGAGTCCCTCGTGTAAGGGTGAAACGCACTTCCCAGCTGAGCTAGGCAGTGGTTTCAACATTATTTACATTATTAATTCTTTTAACCCATGCCTTGCCAGTTCAGTTTTCATTTAAATAAAAAGGTTCAAAATATACTTTGACCTGTCAATTTAAAGCAGTTATGGCCTGGTTCAAAAATTAAAGAAAGTACCCCCGGACTCGATTTTTCGTGCTCTTTCCATTCCCGTGCTCGGATTTGTCTAGTTTGTCCTTCTTTTTTGTCTTTTTCTCATATCCGTTACCTGCACATTTACGAACACAAAAACAAGCATATATTTGGCATTTTTAATATGTTTTTTGGTCCTTTTAAGTCCGATTTTGGTCAAATAAAGGTATGTGATTATGCACATACCATGTACAAACTATATTATTCAGTTTAAGACGATGATGACATGAATACCAAAATGAGGATACGTTCAGCATGTGGTAGAAATCTGAAGTCAACATCTCTTAAACTTTTACCACCAAAGCTTTCAAGGCTCCAAAATAATCGTCTGAGCTTGAGCCTTCTCAATGTGAAGCTTTGATAGCTTCCCCCCAAACCGACAATCTTCCCTTTTGAGCAGATTCAAAGCTCTTTCAAGCTTACGAAAGGTAAGTGTACAGCAGAAACCGTAGCAAACCACATGAAAAATTGCTGCTCCTTTTAAGAATAACCATCGTGATTCTCCGAACGGGGGATCATCAAATAACTCAGCAGAGTATCATCTCACACTTGAATAATACTTCTCACATTACTTCCCGCTGAAGACTGAAGAAGCGCATACCAACAGTATCCAGAGACCACTTCCCCCAAGTAGTTGAAGTGATGCAGTCAGTCTCATTGTATGAAGCCCAAAAACCCGAAGTACACACTCAATCCCGTTAATAAAGTCGAAAACGTAACATCAAGATCAATTAAGACCCGAAAATCCCCTTTTCTCCCTTCAGGAAATCGCAGATGAGAGTTGTTACACCAAGTTCAACTAAGTCCCGAGTGTAAGCAATTTATCCCGTATGTAGTCGACATGATAACACCAAGACAGTACCATAAAAGGTACTGAGTACCAGATGTACACATTTCCTTTAGTAGGATACCGACTAACCATAGGAACCATCATACAATTGTGTATGTCTTTTATCATCCGAAACTGACTTTCTCTTCCCCCACGTAGTTGGAATGATACACCAAAGGAACGAGTTAAAACACTGATTTTCTCTGCGGTTATGACATTTGTCTTCCCGGAGTATCTTCAATTAAGAAGAAGTATTAAGTTCATCACGTGTACTCGTTGTGCATTCCGATGTATATCTCCTTCCCCCTTGCTGGTTTTGATACCTCAGAATCAGTAACACATATTATGCACCTATACTTGACATCTTGTGAGAAGAACAATATTGGCTAAAATGTATTCTGTGAGAATCAACAGCTACCGAAACACACTCTGACTTTCTTTACCAACCCTTAAGTAGGCTATTTGAGGTGATAACTGATGGAGCAAACCCGATATACCAAACTTGAAACTGACGAAGAAATCCCCAAATTTGTAACTGTTAGGAATATAAATATTCAGATGAAGGCTCGGTCACCCCGAGCATCTAATTAGCATTTCTATAGCTTGTGGGCTTATCTATATTATCTTTGTATTATTAGTATTAGTATTAGTATTAGTCGTATCTATATTTGTGGAGTGGGTCGGGGCTTTCCCCACTGTCAGCTCGCTCCACAGTCCGCTAGGGACATAATATGTAGTAGTATATATATCCCTTCCCACACATGGGAAGGGTTGGACCTTTACAATCTAATACATTACATGTTTCTTTCTCTCACTAAAGGCTCCCAAAACTCTCCTACTTCTCTCTAAAACTCTTACATATTCGATCCACATACAAGCCTCTCAAGAGTGTTTCTTGCTTAGTGAATACCCTACAATTGGTATCAAGAGCCATGGTTAGGTCCATGAGAGTTGGTATTCACGAATTTGTGTAGTTTGTGAGGTGTTTATACTTGGGTCGATTTGTAGTTTTCAAGATCTTTCTTGTTCGGTTTGTAGTTTTCAAGATCTTTCTTGTTCGGTTTGATTAGTTGCATACGGTTCATTTTGTGTTTTTGTTTAGTGATTAGAGGTTGTTTTATACTGGATTTGTGTAGTTCTTTAAGTTTTTTCTTGGTTAGATTTGTTTAGATTTGTAGTTTTTAAGGTTTTAGTTCGGTTTGTTCAAGTAGCATAAATTTCATCATTGTACTTTGTTTAGTGTTTAGAAGTTGGTTTTCTTTGTACTTTCTAGCTTAAGAATAGTATTAGAGTGGTATTTAGTGCTTGGATTCACAGATCTAAGTACGGTGTGGTGATTTTGAGAAAATTCGTGGGTTGTAGTTGGGTTGTTCTTGGCAGCGGTTTGTCCATTTTGGTCGACTTTTGGACTCGGTTTGTGTCAATCTTGGACACGGTTTGTCCTTTTTACTCGTTTAGGCAAAAGGACAAAAGGCAGTGATAGTGACGTGCCTGGGAGTTTGTGCCTACTCGGTTTGTCCCTGCTGCGCGTACTCGGTTTGTCCCTGCTGTGCATACTCGGTTTGTGTAGACTCGATTTGTGTCTACTCGGTTTGTCCCAACTGTGTGTACTCGGTTTGTGTAGACTCGGTTTGTCTCCGAAGAAGGTACTCGGTTTGTGTCTACTCGGTTTGTCTCAGCCACGTAGACTCGGTTTGTCTCAGTTGAATCTACTCGGTTTGTCTTTCAGACTTGTATGCAGTTTGTGTCTTGGTGATTTTAGTAATTCCCGCGAAAGATTCAATTTCTCGGTTAAATCACAAGTTCTGTAAAATCCCGTATTCACTATGACAACTAACTCAGACTCCCTTATTTCGGAGGTTCTCAAACTGTACGATGTTATCAAGGATCATGGGAACTATAATTTCACATCTATAACAGAAACAAATGATACTGATTCTGATGGAACTGATGAGTCACATTCGCGGTCACACATGGATGAATGCCTTCAGGTTAGGCAGTTGGCTAATGATAAGGACAGTCAAGTAGCATGCTTCAGTTCACTTTTATCACACATTAAGGTTTTGTTTGGTAAACCTGAATACGTGATGGGGTACAAACGGGCTTTCGCTTCACTCTTTGGTCAGGAACTTGGTGATTTCACAGTCATGATGACATTATATCTGGATCAACTAGAACTAGAGCTGGTCAAGGAAGAATATTCTGAAGATAAATCCAGAGCGGCTCTCAATGTGATCAACAATCAACTCCAAGTGTTCATCAACTCTCAATACACTATGGATTATGATTATGACTGCCAAGTGACTAAAGAATGCTTTGCTAAATATACTGGGTCAGAAGTTGAAATGTACAAAACGACACTGCTACTGTTGATAAGAGATGTTCAGGGGTTCATTGAGGAAAAAGGTGAACTGGGTAGGAATGGAACTATATCTGACAAGACGGATGATGGTGTCAACACAGGAAGTGACTTTACAAGATGTGAGAAGGAATCATACGAACCTGAAAAACACCAAGCACAGACCACTGTGGTACATCTGTCTCATCTAGATAATACGGTTTCTAATGAAAGTGTGCATGATAATTTGTCGGATTCCTTGCCTACGGCTGAGTCTTTCAAATCACCTGATATGATTGAAAAAAGGGTTTACAATGAACTTTTAAAAGGATTTTCAAAACTTGAAAAACATTGTGTTGATCTTGAAATTTCAATGCAACAATTAAAAGAAAAGTTCCAAATTAACCTTCCATCAAAAAATCCGGAATTACCTGACTTTCGGGAATTTTTCATGATAAATGAGTTGAAAGATCAGCTGGTGGCCAAGAACGCGACTATTAAAATGTTAAGGACCAAACTAAATGAATTGCAAGAAAAGATCAATGATGATAAAACCTCACATGACGCAAACACTGTTGAGTTACAGGCTGATAATGATCACCTTCAAACACAAAACCTTAGGAAAAGTGTCTCATTAGCTTCTCGTAGGAATGAGGTAAAAAAGTCGACCAAGAACAGGGTGAATCCTAAGTTTGTCAAATCACCAGTCTTGGGAACACCTTCTCCAAGGCGTGCTCCCCAAGTTGGTGAGACTAAGAGTTTGCCTAAATCAGTCACTTCACAACCTAGACATAAGGGAACATTAGCTAAGAGTCATTTTCAGGATAAGTCTCATATAGCACCAACAAAGGAAGATAATGATCATGTCACTGCATCCATTACGTCGACAAATAGTCACCATAGGCCTGTAGAATTAATGAAGCACCCTAGGAAGCCTAATAGTTCTAGTGCAGAAAAACGAGAAACTTTCTCTTGTAGAAACACTAAGGTGCCTCAGAAACAGAGCATATTTAGATCGTGCCTAAAATGGTTGCCGACTGGTAGATTATTTAAGAAAGTTGGTTGTCAGTGGGTACCTACTGACACGGAGAATGCCTCTATGTATGTCTGCAAGAAATCACAGAAACAGGACCCCATAGTCACTAATCAATACATATGCAATCAAAATATTTATGATAGTGCAGGGAGACGGTTTCCGCGTGCAGCTACTCTCACAGAATGCATCATGAAGAAACTCAAGGTGTGGCTACCAAAGGGGAGATCAACTTCCAAAGAGGAGGTTAAGAAAACACACCTGTGATGCAAGGTGACAATGACTTTTGAACATCTCAGTTCAAAACTCGTACTGTTCTGATGAAAAGATTCTCATGTATCCTTTTTCATTTGCTTGTTGTGTATAGTATATCATTGTTTATAGGTGCATATGTTGTGTGTATATAGTCATATGAATAAGGAGAGGCATGTCTTCTGGATATCGATAACATTTACGATCCTAGAAATGTCATTCAATAATGACACGGGGTTTTAAATGAAGCTCGAACAGAAGTTGTTCCTTATAAGTAAATCATGTCTCCAAGGTTTGCTATTACTTTAGATAGCAACCCGCGTTCCCAGGTGAAGACAGTTCGTCATGTTGATGACAACTATTCTTCAAGGTGATGTTCACCTGAGCATGGATTACTTTATATTCATGTTCATTCATTGTTATCATCAAGTAATAAATTGCTGCTCAATCAATCAATGTCTACATTTCTGTACAGAAGGTTAGTCATTGATTGAGGGGGAGAGTTACAGCAATTTAAACTTGCCTATGAGCCAAATCTATAGCAACTGTTTGGGCTATCACTATGAGTTTGGGAATTCTGTGAGTTGAGATCACTATGAGTTTGGGAATTCTGTGAGTTGAGTTTGAAAGCTGTGGATGCTGTTGAGTATAAGAATTCTGTGAGTTGAGGTTGAAAGCTGTGGATGCTGTAGAGTGTAAGAATTTTCTAGTGTTAGGATAGTCAGAGACCAAATGTGCCATTCAACTGAATTGAGAGAGTCAAGAGTTGGAATCTTAACTTATCATCTAGGCGGTTTGTCTAAGTTAACAACGACAGGGACCAAAAGTGTCATTGGGTCAATGTAGAGTGTTAGGTATAGTTATTTATGATCAAATCTCACTCGGTTTGTCTAAGTTAACAACGACAGGGACCAAAAGTGTCATTGGGTCAAAGTAGAGTGTTAGGTATAGTTATTTAAGATCAAATATCACTCGGTTTGTCCCTAATCACACATTCTCTCTCCTCCTTATCAAACCGAACCCAGTTTTTTTTCTCTCTCAAAACCCTCGATCGCTAGTGTTCTGTCTATCCATTGAGTTTCCTCCTAGGTAATTAAAGATCCTCTCTCATATCAGTTGACTTATTCTCGTATCAGTCCTAGATTCTTAACGTTTCATGTGGTTTTGTCTAGGTTGATTCATTCGACGCGTCAATCGATCATAGGTTTGTCCATTGTTATCTGATTTTGATTGATGGGAATCTTATCTTTGTGTGTAATAACTGTTATTGTATGCCCTGATTGCTTCATCTCTTAAGATAAGACTTGGATTGTTGTGATTTATCGAACGAAGATTGACTCCTAAAGTCAAATTCATTCATGTGTCTAAGAGTACTTAGTATAATTATAGATTGGCATGTCTAAGAGTAATAACTGTTATTATGTGCTTTGATTGCTTCATTGTAAAGATATGATACGTAGTGTGGTGATTTATCGAAAGAAGGTTGACTCCAAAAAGTCAAATCTGTTCTTGTGACTAGGTGTAGTTAGCATAAGTTTCGATTGGCAGGTCTCTGGGGTTAAGTGCACTATTTTTGCTAACAAGTTGAGGAATTTGTTCGTTTAATGAATTATTGGATACACTATGTCGATTGTTGGGTGTTTCGGTTATGAGTGAGGATGGGTTAAGATAGGTTTCATTGCCTTAAGGTCTCGCATAGTTCCTTGTGTATATTCTCAGTGTTTAATCTAATTCGTGGGATTATGGTCAACGATGTGAGTTGAAGACTCTTGGTTGAATATTTGCTATGCGTTGTATGTAAATTCAGTGTGTTGTTATTGATATGTTTGAGACGTAATTAGGCATTTCGAGTATTGATTAATGTATTGTCGAATCTGTAATCATTGCGATCAAACTTTATCAAGAGTGTATGTTTAGATGGTATATTTTTCGATGCGGTTTGTCTAAATGGTTATGTGGCCGCCTGTATGATTGCTCACTGACTCGGTTTGTCCAAATGGTCACTGACTCGGTTTGCCCAATTGCTCACTGACTCGGTTTGTCCTAGTGATCACGGACTCGGTTTGTCCTAGTGATCACGGACTCGGTTTGTCCTAGTGCTCATGGACTCGGTTTGTCCTAGTGCTCACGGACTCGGTTTGTCCTAGTGCTCACGGACTCGGTTTGTCCTAGTGCTCACGGACTCGGTTTGTCCTAGTGCTCACGGACTCGGTTTGTCCTAGTGCTCACGGACTCGGTTTGTCCTAGTACTCACGGACTCGGTTTGTTCTAGTGCTCACGGACTCGGTTTGTCCATGCACCCACGAACTCGGTTTGTATAGTTGCTCATGAATTCGGTTTGTCTAAATGCTCATGAAGTAGGTTTGTCTAAATGCTCATGAACTCTGTTTGTCTGAATGATATAGAATGCTGTTTGTTTATGTGGTCATGGATGTTGTTTGTATACTTTGTCATGTGTAGTCATTTAAGCAGTTTGTCCACATATTCACGATCTCAACTTGTCTATGTGCTTATAAACTCAGTTTGCCTATATGCTCACTTGTATACATTTAAGCTGTGCAGTTGCTTCTTTAGTATGTGCCTAATGTATGATGCATATTTGAGTGCTACTTGATTTACTGTAGTCTCTTGCAATGTTCACATAGGCTATGTGCTAACCTTGAGGATTAACTCTCGTCTAACTTGTATGGGCATACTGTCTTTGTGTGAATGTGTGTCTGTAGATACAATGACTGATACAGAGATCACCACTTCTTCCGAGCCAAACCCTGAGGACTCAACACCTGTTCGCACAGATGAAAAAATCCTTCCAAAGAACAATTGGATCCCTATTGGAAGGAGCAACTGTTATATAGATGTGGCAAGACCTCAACCCAATCCTATTTACAAGATATCTGTTGATATCTTAAAGGAAACTACCTTCTTCAGGGCATTCACAGCATGTGCAACCGTTCCCTCTGTTTACATACAGCAGTTCTGGAATACGATTCAACTCAACAAAGACACCGGAAATTATCATTGTCAGTTAGATGAACAATAGTATGATCTGACCAAAGACACCATCAGAGAAGCTCTTCAGATCTCACCTGTTGTCACTGATAAACCCTTCACTCAACCTCCTACATCCGAGGCTCTCGTTCACTTCATTAATGATTTGGGTTATCCATCTACCGTCCTCAAGGTGTCAACGGTTGTTACCAGTGAAATGTATCAACCATGGAGAACACTCGTCACCATTCTCAACCTATGTCTTACTGGGAAGACTTCGGCTTATGAAAAACCTAGGGCTCCCGTGCTTCAAATTCTATGGGGAATTGTTAAACGTTCTAACATAGATTTCGCTGAGAGGATCTGGGAAGAATTCATTCACTCCATTCACACTTTCCTAGAAGACAAAGTTAAACTGGAGTCTAATCTGGCCAGCAGGAAGAAAGTTAGAAAGATATTAATCCCTAGCATCAGATTCACCAAAATGATAATCCACCACCTCTACTCTCTTCACAAGTTCCATCCCAGAACTAATTCTCCACTCCATTTGTCCTCTGAAGAATTTGTTCTGGGAAATCTCAAGTGGGCTGCTAAAGGAGCTGATCAAGAAGTATTTGGAAGACTTATTCCTGAGTTCCTTATCTCAGATAATATTCGTCAAGCCTCCTATTATAAGGAGTATCTGAGCAAAATAGAGCAATATCAGAAGTCCCTCTCTGATAAGGTAAGAAGTGAAGCCGAAACCCCTGTACCAGAAACCCAGAAATCCATCAAACAAACCCAATCTAAATCGAAGTCAAAGAAAAGAAAGGATGCACCCACAGAGGTTGAGGGATCTAAGAAAAGTAAGAAGATCAAAAGGAAGGCATCGAGCAAGAAGGTGAAATCCAAGAGAATCAAGAAGAAAGGTCAAGATGATGATGTAGAGATGGTGATTCCTGAACTAGGTCTAAGAGATGAAGAAGATCCGGATCTACAACAAGCCCTGGAGCTGAGTGCTAAAGAACACGCTGAATCAACGAAGAGTACTACGAAAGGAGTTGTCCTGAGAGAACCTGTTGCTGAAAGCAGTAAACCTTTACCTGAAGTAGAGGGCAAAGGTAAAGGAGTAGCTACAGAGGTACAAGCTGCTAAGACTCTTCTTACCATCTCATCTCCGACATCCAAGACAACAACACGATTTGAGCTCAGGAAACGTGATCAGGGATCATCCAGAGCACTTGATCTTTCTGAAGGACATCAAGATGAATCACCAAGCATGGAAGTTGCCCAAGATTCCAGTGATACAGAAAGCGATGAACAGGTGTACAAAGAGAAGAAGGTGGAGATGAAGATCACACATACAGAAGTAAAGGATCCACAGGATCAAAGTGAGAGTCATGAAGAGGAAGTTCATAAGGAAGCTGAGTCTGGTAATGTTGTTAAAGAAAAGAAGGAGGAGATGAAGGTCACACATACTGTAATCAAGGATCCACAAGATCAAGGTGAGAGTCGAGATGAGATATTTCATAAAGAAGCTGAGTCTGAAAACATCATTAAGGAAATTCATGATCAGAAAACTACAACCACTACAGAACCTCCACAAGAAATACACCATGAAGAATTTGTGGCTTCGACATACCCGGGGGTTCATGAGAATCTGAAAATGAAGGAGGATGAGCAATCTCACCTAAATGAACCAACAGGGTCTACTGGCACTCTATCGTCTCTGAAGAACCTTGACACCGACTTCAACTATGGTGATCAATTCTTCTTGGATAAAGCCAACGACAACACCACAGAGACGAACGTACCACATGATGATAAAGAAGTGGAGTCAATGGTGTCTGTACCAATTAAACAAGACATGTCTGGTATTAGACCTATGACAACTCCAGTGTCCACAATAGCAACTATCATAGTAGATCCCTCACCTGAAGCAACACCATCGACACCCATTCCTCAAGAAGTACCATCTAATTTAGCATCACAACTAACTGCCGCCACAAAGCTCATTGATGACATGTCACGGACAATGAAGAATTATGAGCAGAGACTACTTGATGTGGAAAAGCTTAATATAGAACAAAAGGTGGCTCAAGCTGTGAATGATCAGGTAGAGGAAGCAGTCAGATGGGCAATGGAAGCTCCTATGAAGTCACGATTCAGAGATCTTCCTACTACTGATATGAAATCAATCCTCTATGACCGAATGTTTGAATGTGGTCAGTATCAAGGCCATGAAGATCATCAGCGACTTTATGAAGCCTTGGAAAAGTCGATGAGTCGTGATAATCAGGATTTCCTCATGGCTGAGCTTGAAGAACGACGGAAGAAGAAGAAGAGAAGAAGACAAGATAAACCCCGTACGCCCCCTGGCTCTCCACCACATCCTCCTCCACCTCCACCACCTGCTGGTGGATCAGGAGCAGCAAAGATGTCAGGAGCTTCAGAATCCACCCAAGCTCAAGCTCATCATCATCCAGCTGAATCTTCTGGTGGTAAAGATCAAACCACTACTTCTTCTGGCCCAAGCTCATCTAAGGGTGTTTCAAAGGCAGGCTCGCGTGCATGGACCACTGTTGATGACAGATACAAGCCTTCGTTCTCACCAGCTCCTGAGGATTTTGTCATGAATGAGGAATCAGTTGCAGATGATTTGTCTACTCAAACTGATGAAGAAGATGTCTCTGCAAACACCAATATCCCAACAGTTGATCCTAATCAAAAATGGTGGTTGGAATTCTTACGCACAGATACATCTGATGACTCTAACTCCACGCGTAAACGCTTCACCAAGGAAGACAGGGAATCATGGGTGAAACCTGTACCAGAAGAAGAACAAGAACCAGTTCCTGAAACAGATTGGTCTATTCCATCATCAGACACAAGTGTTCCTAAAAACAATTGGGCAGCTACCATTGCATCACAACACAACCCACCTCCAGAGAACTCACTGCTGGCGAAAACAAAAGACATGGGGGCATTCATTAGTTGGTTCTGTAAGAAGAAAGGCATCACAAATCTCACTCCCCAAGACTTGGAAGGTCCTGCATATGAAATCGTCAAAGTGTTTCATCCTGATGTGATTCATCTCCAATATCAAATGGAAGAATGTCATAGACTATTTACTGATCAAGTTGATGACCGGATCCTTTCCTACGATGTCAACCGACCTCTTCCCTTTGATGGTCCACCAGGTCAGAAGAACATTCAAGCAGATCTCTTCTTTAACAACGATCTGAATTATCTCCGGTTTGGGAATAATGGTGATCGTCAAGCATTATCCATTTCCAAGATGAAGGCGGCTTACTACCCTGACGTTGGGCTAGAACAAATGGTGCCTGACCAAGTATGGTCAGATGAAGAATACAAGTTTGAACTTACTGCATCTTATGGGGTCACACATTGGTGGTTCCACAAGAAACGATTTTACATTGAAAGGCACGCAGGAGAGGGAAGTCGTCGGGGTATACGCTCTCATCTAAGAATCTTAAGTGTTGTCAAAGTTGATATTCACCCAATGTATGGATATGAGTATCTTAAAAGGATAGTGCTTCGTCGTGCTGATCAAAAGGAGTATATCATTTCCGAAAGCGATTTCAAATATCTATCTCCGAGTGACTTCGAGGATCTCTTCCTTCTGAATCTTCAAGGGCACCTGAATCATCTTCCACCTCGCGACAAGAAGGCGCTTGCGGCAGCTGTTAACTTATGGATCCGGGGTCTTGTTATCAGGCAGAGGGTGAGTGATTTTCAACTAGGGATAGAGAGCTATCAGACCAAACTCAATCTCACTAAGCCATATTGGGAACGTGAGGGTCTCGAGTACATTCACGACTTTAAAGTACTCGAATCTCCAAGAGCTGTCAAATTCACTGATCAACATGGGACTCCTATGATGATGCAATTCAGTGAGATTCATAAATTCAGCGATGGTACCCTGAGGATGATCGATGAAGCACTGGATTTCAGGATTAAAGACTTCAAGCTAAATCCTCACAATCCACAATTGAAGACTCAGTTCTGGACTGATCTGGATGTACAAAGGAGCAAAGAGTTTATGAAAGCCATAGAGCGTAGACTGAAAACAAGAAGGATCTTTCGCAGCTTGGAAAGCTTCGTTGGGGGAAGAGTTCGTGAAGGAGATTACAGACTGATGGAAAGAACGACATGAGCTGACTCGCTCCATAAGTGATCTTTGTAGTGATATTACTCATTTATTAGGCACTTGTAATTTCTACAATGTAATTTCCCCTAATCTTGTAATACTCTATGTGTAATATGTGTATAATGAGCAGTGAATTTCTCCGACTTGATGTACGTTTCAGTGCATCACTTCGTATATAAGAAGAGAAGTCTTCTTTTCATCAAGATTCTCTATCTTGTTTGATTATTCAAGAGAGTCTTGATGTTACACAAGGTGGTAAATTGAACTAAATTTTCACAAATGTCTGTCACTCAATTGAATGACTAAAGCTCTCTTAACGGAAAACGGGTCATTAATTGAGGGGGAGCATATTTGTTCAAATTTCCGACACCTTGCCAAATTTGTGCAAACATCAACAGTGACACTCTCTCGCTGTTTCAAGGGGAGCATAGTATGCTCCAAAATCAGAATACATTTAAACCTGACCACATTTTCTCCCAAATTTTTCTAAATGTATTTAAATCAATTGAGATCACAAATCTCAAATGGTTTGAAATTTTTGATCGGGGGAGAGAATGTGATTTAAATAGGAAATTCTGATAAAATGTGATGATTTGAAAGTTAATGTATGCTCTCCCGTATGTGCTAAAAACATTTTGTATATCAAGGCACATATTGAGGGGGAGCAAAATGTTTTGATCATAAACGCAAGCTCTTCCATATGTGCGAAAATCTTTCTTATATCAATGCACATATTGAGGGGGAGCAAATGGTTTTAACAAAACAAAAAGGATTGGGCATCTCATGCGAGTGTGACTCAGACATAACAAATGAATTGACGATAGCTAAAGTCAGTAGTCGAAAGGATATGTCCTGGACGGGTAATAATTTCAAGCCAGTTTATCTGGTGATGTAAGCGTGTCTCGCAAAGGACGTGTCTGAGTAGAATGTACCGATGTCGAGCGATCTTCCTTGAATGTGATCTGGACGGGTAATAATTTCAAGCTAGTTTACTAGTGATGTAAGCGTGTCTCGCGATGATCATGTTCTTGGAAAATCAATCAATTCAAAAGTGCGAGCTTCACCTGACATGTGCAAATTTATAAAACAATCAACCGAGCACATGTTGAGGGGGAGCATTTGAAAAATATAAAATTCTCAAGTGTTTACAAAAATGTGTTTCAGAATCATGAACACTTTGAGAAATTTTTCAAAGATTTGGTTTATGGCAATTGTGGAAGTACACCAAAGACCGACCATTTTAATTAATGCATGAAGCTATAAGGATGGTTAGGTTAGGCTCAAGTTCCCACGATCCCGCCAGAGCCGGAGGGATCTACCCAGGGACAATCCACTAGATAGTGTAGAAGTCCTTAGATATGATTTAAAAGGAGAAAAGTGAATGAGGGAAGAGTGCCGACTGAGATGGAGCTAACACTGGAACAAACCCAACAAGGTGTTAGTTATGAAGTCTCGGTAAGCACTGAAGGGGTTGAAGAATGAAAAAGAATTGTAAAGATAAAGGGTGAAAAGAATTAGCCCTCCTTACAACTTAGGCAGAAACCGGGTCAATACATATGCTGTCAGAATCACTTAGTTGATTGCTGGCATTGAAGACAAAGTATCATGGACCCAGTGATACGCTGCACAACCCTCCCTAGCCACTCAAGGTCCCTCAAAGGATTCTTGTTTCAATTGTCACGGAGTTCAATGCATTCCTATCGTCTTTCTCACTCCGAGTTAGATGATATTGAAAAGGTGGCAGTCCTCTCCAGCCTCCGATCACCAAATCAAAACGCACAATAGAGTCTAGAGCCACGAGATGCATAATAAGATCTCATAGGGACACGAATCATTTCTACACTGGTTGTTCAACATTAAGGACTCCAGTTGTAATTTCATGAGTCCTACGCAGATCTTGGCAATCTGCCAGAACATTCATGAGAGAATTTACTTATGTAATTCTCAATGATTGAATGGAAACTCCTGCCAGGGTCAACATCAAGCAGCCCTGAAAGCAGGTCACTTAGGTAATTCCTCGTGGATTACGCTTAGTGGTCGCGGCGGTTTCAACCGGTCTACAGTCGTGGAGTGATCTCCAGCGACTCACCTAATCGTTGATTTACTACGGTAAAATCTTAAAAAGCCCTCTGTGGGTTTTCGTTTAGGAACGGTCTTGGTAAGGATTAGAGAGAGTCTTCACACTATGCTGTTGACGATCTCGAAGTCCAAACTTGTAAGCACCGGTCGAATTATTGCTAACTGTCGTATGCAGGAATTTCTGGCGGATGTTGCTGTGGAATGCTGTAGCTGGTTGCTGTTGTAGCTGGTTGCAGAAAAGATGCCAATCCACCACCACATGTTCACACCACATCATCATCAAAGAAGTCATGATCACCCTAAAAGACCTTCAACACAGCTTCTGCTAACTCTGATGCTGAAGATCATGACACCATATCGTGTGAGCATGTCGACTCTAAGTATATTTCATCACATGGAGTATTACTACAGAAAGATGACTTGGAGACTCAAGTGGGATGATACTTTCAAAGATAACTCAATGTTCATCCAAGACAAAAGAGAAGTCATCTTCAGATCACTGATGTTTGCACAACTATCTATGACATAGAAGATTCAATGAGTACGAGCTATAAAGACAAGTTCAGAAGAAAGAATGCTAGAATTCAAATTATTATTTCCGGGGTGACCTCCCTTAGGGGGAGATTGTTAGGAATATAAATATTCAGATGAAGGCTCGGTCACCCCGAGCATCTAATTAGCATTTCTATAGCTCGTAGGCTTATCTATATTATCTTTGTATTATTAGTATTAGTATTAGTATTAGTCGTATCTATATTTGTGGAGTGGGTCGGGGCTTTCCCCACTGTCAGCTCGCTCCACAGTCCGCTAGGGACATAATATGTAGTAGTATATATATCCCTTCCCACACATGGGAAGGGTTGGACCTTTACAATCTAATACATTACATGTTTCTTTCTCTCACTAAAGGCTCCCAAAACTCTCCTACTTCTCTCTAAAACTCTTACATATTCGATCCACATACAAGCCTCTCAAGAGTGTTTCTTGCTTAGTGAATACCCTACAGTAACTTAAGCTTGCACTGTTGTTGATTGAAGAACGATGCTGAAGAAAACCCCTTAGTACCCTTATACACTCAACAAAGAGCCAAAGCAAGTACAACACCTCTTGAGACTATCCACATCTGCATCTGCGTGTGACACTTGAGCCCTACAATGTAGCTCCTTGAAGTGATAGCTATAACTCGTGAGAACTCCAATGTAACTCTTTTCGTCGGGTATAACTAGATAATCCAAGTCTTCAACTTAAATCTTACGCACGAGCAAGTTATCATTGAAAGTCATGCATCCAACCATCCCCGACTTTAAGATAAAATAAGATCACGCCTTTGTGAAAGTCAACTTCAATCTCAAATAATGGATGCCTAATAAACTCCGTAATCACTTGACATTCCATGTCCAAACTTTTAGCCGTTTTGACGTTTTAGCCGACATTTTCCTTTACATTCTTGTGGTTGGTTTACAGAGTGCACATTGGGAGAAACAACCATCCGTGATGAGGATGATTCTCCAGAACTCGGGTCTGGAGTAAGATTATGGAGGAGGAATTCATAATCAATCACGGGAGGTAGAATTCCATGAATTTGTTCTTCAACACTGTGATGAAGATGATTCTCCAGAACTTGGGTCTGGAGTAAGATAACGGTGGAACATATAGTGTTGAAGAACCTTGGTATGCACGACTCCTGAACTGATGTATTCAGGAGTCGTATGGCCATTTCTCAAACATCAATCATCTTGTAGTTTATTCACCCTTCTCCCCCTCAAAAATTGCATACAACAGACTGCCATTTTTGATAGAACAGGTGAATAAGAATACCATCGATGGTAAGTAGATCCACTTGATAACTGACATCTTGTTTATTCACCCTTCTCCCCCTCAAAAATTGCATATGACTGCCATTTTTGATAGAACAGGTGAATAAGAATATCCTCCACTGTACGTTTATCCACTTGATGACTGAATTAGCATGGGAAGAACATGAAGCTTGATGAGAATGGTCATAAATAAGAAGATTCCTCTTCTTCCGAAGATAAAGCGCACTCAAGCGTACGCCTTTCTTTTCTTTGATGAACGGGGCCTGAAGAGATGTCAGCAGACGCCATTATGATGAAGAGCGAGGCCTGCACTGATGTGTACAGACGTCATTGACGGTGATGTTCATCAAGCGTGAATTGCCTGAACCCCTGCATCATGAGATATCACTCCTTTTGGCACCCAAACCCTGAGTCTTTCCTTACTATGGGTGAATGATGTACCTGCATTTAAGTAAGGACTACCTGCATTGACATTAAGAGTTTGTTTGCATTTATGTGGGTTAGTGATATCAGCATTTAGACCTTGTGGGGTTTCACTATCAACCTTGGTTTCGCACTTAGTGAACATCTTTCGAATAGGTATCCATCTAAGACCCACAATCTTAAAAATTCTACCCGTTGGGATCCACCTAAGGCATGATCTAGGAGTGTTTGGCTTCTCATGTACAGTGGAAGACTTGTTTAGAGGAGACCTTTGTCCTACAGCAATCTGCCTACCAGGTTTCTGAGTATGACTCTTTGGTTCTACGGGCTTGTTGTTGTTTCTAGTCTTAGAGGATTGAACCTTAGCGCGAGCATTCACTTCCTTCAGGAGTTTAGTAATACAATCATCATGATTTGCCTTAAAAACACATTTCTGACAAGTTGAGCAAACAAAATGTTTGAAGTCAGAGAAAGATCTAGGATTCTTAGAGTGATCTGCTATGGGAATCGCATTAGTTGACACGCAACAACTCTTAAGAACAGGCAAATTCCTAGTCTTTTCATGTGTGTTTTTCTTAGCGTCCACTAGGTTTTGATTCTGAACAATGTCTTTAAGTCTAACATGTTCCTTTGGTGTCACAAGTGGCACACGTGTTGAACTAATCCTAGAAGAACTAGATGCACTCATGTGATGTGGTTTAGCAACAGCATATTCCTTTTCACTAGGTCTAGACTGTGAAGTGACTGGTTTTGACAAAACTTTTTCCGCATCAACTTGGGAGGCAAACCGTGTTTTTGAAAGCTTTGGTCATTCAGATTTAAACGCAGTCAGTTGTCTAACAACTGATTGGTTCCTAAGTGGTGGTTTCCCCAAGATTGATGGTTTTGCAAACTTAGTGTTCACACCATTTTCATTCAATTTTCTCAATTCGTTTTTCAACGATGCAATCACAAAACCCTTTTCCTGAAGTTGAGCCTTGAATTCATCATTTTTGGCAATCAAAGAGGTAGTTTGCTCTACAGTCTTAGTTTTTGCTTCTTTGATTGAGTTACACAGTTCATTGCAATGAATTTTCAAAGTCTCATTTTCATTAAACAATTTAGTCACTTTATGTTCTAATTCTGCATTTTTTGTTGTAATGGCATCACTGTCATGTTTAGCACTAACTTCATTACACATATCACACATCTCAGCAATACGTTTTTTCAGGTTTTTGATCGTTAAGTTTTTAGCTTCTAGCTGAGCTTTCAAATCATTTATTATAAAGAATTCACGGAATTCAGGGAGTTCCGGATTTTTACATGGTAGTTTAGTTTGAAAACTTTCTTCCTTTTGTTGCATTGCAATTTCAAGAGAAATACAATGCTTTTCAAGCTGTAAAAATCTTTTTGAAAGTTCATTATAAACATCTTTTTCAACCATATCATTTGATTTGAAAAACTCAGCCGTAGGCAAAGCACTTGACGCATCATCATGTTCAGCATTCTGATCAATCTCTCCCCCCTTATGACTCATATTTGTTGAATCAGAGGTGATATTGCTATCAGTCTTTTCCAACAGATATGTGTCATAAGTAGGTTTACTTTGATCAGTATGTTGATGTTCATTAGCAAGGACATTATGTTGAACAGTTAGATGTACCTCAGTAAATGGCTCTTGGTCATTTACTGATCCGATATCCGCATCCACAACATGGGTGATATGAGTCACATAACTGCTGCTACCGTCATGCTTGTCTGATTCTGTTCCATTTCCCACATGTTGAGCCCTTTCATCAATGAACCCCTCAACATTACACATAAGTTGAAGTAATGTCCTTCTAAACACGCCAACCTCGATTCCAGTGTAATTAACAAAACACTTTTCCGTCATTTGACTATCATAATCATGATCCAAAGTGAATTTCGAATCAATGAACACTTGGAGTTGGTTGTTGATCACACAGAAAGCTGCTCTGGATCTTGCTTCAGAAAATTCTTCTTTGTCTAGCTGGTGTTCAATTTGATCCAAATATAGAGTCATTTTGACGGTGAAATCATGAACATCTTGACCAAAGAGTGTTGTGAAAGCCCATGTGTAACCCATCACGTATTCAGGTTTTCCAAACAAAACCTTGAGATGTGAATGAAGTAATCGAAAACATTCAATGCAACTTTCCTTTGCATCAGGTGACATTAGTGACTGAAGCAACTCTTTCTCTTGTGAATTCGGGTACGACGATTCCACATTAGTATTATCAGAATCATCCACGTTTATTTGTTGTACGAAACTGGAAATCTTTTGTTTATCATATGTGTCGTACAACTTGAGTACCTCAGATATGAAGGAATCTGAAGTAGTAGACATGTCGTCAACGTGCACGGGATTTTACAATTCTATGATTTAAACCGAGAAATAGATTCTTTCGCGGGATTTTACAAAAATCAAGAATGAACCGTGAGATGATAATGATAATGTGAACTGTTGTTTGATTTTGGTTGAAAAGGTTTTAAGAGAAACCAACTAACCACCGTAGATAAATCTAATAGGCTTGAAAATATCTAATAACTATCACGGTAGTTATGTCCAACAATCCCGAAAAATATCACCCAAAATTAAGATTAATCTCGGATAGTTGACACTCAATGGAAATCGTTATCAAACAAAATTCTTTTCCAACCGATGAATTCGTCTTTGTGATAGTAACCAATGATGAAAAAAAACTTAAACCAAAAACTTAGACTAAAACAAATAAATCGTCCTTGTGATATCAGTTCAATAAGATGAGGCCCAAGGTCACGAATCAAACAAGCTCAGCCCAAGTCTTGTGATTAGACAGCCCAGTCACGATTTACACTAGTGCAGCCCAAGTCCAACATTTTAACAAATCCTTAAACAATACTGATTTATAAACCACTATAAACATACACTAACCTAATCTTAAACCTAATCACTAAAGCAAAAAGAACGCAGCCACCCAAAATTTCTCAAATAATCCCTAATCCAAACCTAGAAAATCCTAATCTCCAAGATGATCACAAATACCTGCAACCCGTTACCCAATCCTTAATCCAGTACGAAAACCCAAGAAACCTAGATCAAACACAATCTCCTTTTCTCTTTCCACAAGAAACCCAGATCGAGGATGATCCGAAATACCAAGACTATGAAGAACACAGGTTGTTTTCGGATTAATTGAATCAGGTTTCGCTCTTTTGATTGTACTTTGAGTCGAGTGTCAACTACCGAAACCGTTCTTGTGACTTAAACTTTGTATTTGTATCGATCTTTCTTTTAATTATTTGTATTTGTTAGGATAGACTAAGAGTGATTGAGGTGATTGAGACTCGTGAGTTTGGGTTTGGATTTGTTGTTGTAAGAATGATTCGAACAGATTTGATTGTTGTAATTTCGTTTTGAATCTTAAAAGAAATGATTTTGTTGCATTGTATGATTTAGAACTGTATTGTTGACTGGTTTTGTTATCTTGTTGCTGCGGAATTTGTTGTGGTTGAGGTCAATGATTCTGCTTCATTTCCTTCTAATCTTTCATTTTGATATTCGATAACTTGTTGACCAAATTTGACCGAGCGACAGACAAAACGCAAAATCTGCTAAGATTTTGGCAGCATAACATTTCTTTTAGTTTGATAATTTGTCTTGAGTAGGCAAAACGCCACACACAAAACGCTACACGTTCTGAGACAAAACGCAATACCAATAGCAGTTTGACCAGTCAAACCGAGCTGTCATTTTCGTACTTTCCCTAAAAAACCGGATCTGGGTTTTTCTCTTTCTTCAAAACGCCACTAAGAACATTTCCAAAGTCTCGAATAGCCACAAGAAAAACTGATGTTCAGAAAAAAGAATCATGAGGTGACCATGAAATAAGCCATAAGCAACCAAATCTCCAAACCATGAACAATATTAAACTCAAAAGTGAACAAGCAACCCAAGTCCACAAGCAGTTAAAGCCCAAAATACCCAAAGACTTGTGACACAAAAGTGATATTAGAATTGATATTCTAACAAAAAAAATGGACAGCAAGCTTTCTTGAAATATAGTAACAGCCAAAAGATGATGTGTTCGAACAGCCAAAAAATGGAAATAAGCCCAAAACACACACCTTGATATTATATTCGAACAAATAAAACAAACACATTTGGAACCATAAAGTGTTTCTTGAAATATTGTAGGAATCAACACAAACAAAAACAATATAAACCCAAGACCAAGTTACTGTTCGAATCAAGACAAACAAAAAAAACAATAGAGACCTCAAATCCAAGCACAATCAACCGAACCTAACCATGGCTCTTGATACCAATTGTAAGTAATGTATACTTGGATTTGATTGTTCAATGTAAGATGAATTTAGAGTGAAAGTGATGAGAAGTTGGAAGCTTTTAGAGAGAGAGAGTGTTGAGAGAAAAATGTGAAGAGATTAGATTAGAAAGTGAGAAAGCTCCAACCCTCTCCCTAGTGGAGAGGGGTATTTATAGTTACAACATATTGTGCCCCGAGTGGGCTGTAGAGTGAGCTGACAGAGGGTAAAGACCCGACCCACTCCACAAATACTACTTTAACTAAACTAATAATAATAATACTAAACTAATATTAATAAGCCTACGAGCTAGCTGAATGCTAAATAGATATTCGGGGTGACCGAGCCTTCATCAGAATATTTATATTCCTAACATGATTTTTTTTATAAAAGTGTTGGATAAGAGATGTTTTTTAGATATGAAATGAGTGTTGTGGTTGAATGGTATAGTATTTATAGAGTGTATGGTTTAAAAAAGGGGTAATTTTTTTTTTTTTTTTTTTTTTTTTTTTTTTTTTTTATTTTTTTATTTAGTCCAAACAGCTATATCTTCAAATTTGGTCAAATTTGACCGTTGCATAAAACGTCTATCTGCTCCTCTCTCTATCGGCAAACTTTGTCAAAAATCCCAACCCCCACCCGGTGCCGCATGCCGGCGGCAGTGTGCCAATCGGCACCAACATTTGCCGACTAGTTTGCCGCTCCCACTCCCTCTCCTCTTAGCTTGAGCTACCTCCTCATTAATTAATTTGCCCTTCATGATCCACCTTAACTTTTTTTATATAATGATTAGAATGTACATGTGCACCACTATTTACCATAGTAAGTAGGGGCAGGCTATCCTGACACCCTCTATAGGGGGTGTATGCAATCATTGCATGCATCAGATTGTTGTATTGTCTGCTTCGCGGGTTTGTACGGTTGACCATAGGGGGTGTTTGTATAGTATGCCCCTAGTAAGCATACCCCATGTTGATCTTTAATACACAATCATGGAACCTGACTATGATTTAAAAATAGACCGGGGAAAATATTAAGCACCATAGGGTAATTCACATGATTATGTTCATCAAAGATATGTGGATTTGAACATATACCCAAAGGAAGCGTATCAAATCCAAAGGTCGGGAGTAGGTAAAAAAACTCGGACTTCTATCCTGGGATTTTTTGCATCGTTTCGATATGCGCCTGACCTAGGATCTTATCTATTTGATAGGTTCCCTACCCGTGGGCTCGAATATGTGATTATATATATCGTTTAATTTATAATATCGGTTAACCACGGGATCAATTTTTGGTCATATGACCCTAACATCTATTGTCGATCAGCAGCAATTGGTTAGTCAATTAACAAATTGACTGTGTTTATCATTTATTGGTGATTAAAGAAGAAACATGATACACAAAATATAGTTAAGAGAAAATAACAAAATGAAAGCATGAAACTACAACTACACATGCAAGAAAACATTTCTTGGTTACCTCCAAAGCTTTTCGGGCTAGAAATTAATGTTGACTCCTCACCCATGCCATGAAATAACTGTAAACTGTGTGCATGTAACCTAATACGGAGTATTATTCAAGAGAGCTTCATAGAATAAATGAATATCAAGATTTTCATGTAACCAAATTAATTAAGCATTTCATCAAAACAGTTGTTTTGCGTGTTTTCGTAGAAATGAAGATCCAAATGAAATATAATATTTTTCATCTATTTAGAAATGAAGATTCAAATAACATCAACATTTTACCTTGAACCATTTGTGATAATGAGTTACTACATATGTCACAAACAAAGTAAACGAATTACTAATGATTCAAAAGAAAAATTAGTATCGATACATATAACTGATGAGTAGAAGAACGATTACGTCACCGAATTGTGAAATCGCATGATTCAAGATTGATCATCATCACGAACATGCATGAGTAGAAGAACGATTACGTCTCATAAATGGTTCTTCAAATGAATATCACTTATAACAAAGTATATCGTATAAGTTCGAATTTTAAATCGAGGCACATTAATTGAGTCCCCTAATTAGAGTGAGTGTTGAAATTGGTTTTGATTTATTCCTTAAACAAAAACGCGTTTACTGGCTTGATAACATCATTATCATAAACTCTTTGTATTCAAATTTCGTTTATTATATATGGGTTTCAAACATAGATTTATTGCTGGTCAAACATGCACAATGAATGGGTTGATTAATGAGTAACAAAATTTCCAATTATAACTTAACTTGCGATAATTAGCTTGGAATGTAACTTGATAATGGGTTGATTACCATTTTGACTAATTTTGTTTGGGTGCCGGAAAATAAGATCACACATGATTTAAAGTTTGGCATAACTTTTGCTCCAAACAATGGCTATACACATCAGTCTTTAAAAGACTTTTTGGAAATATCATACTAACCAGATATATTTCAGCTTAGGCCAGCAAAGGTTAGGAGTCATGGTAAGTGTTTTGAACCAGCATACTTGGTAGGCACATTATTTCATCTTTGATTCGTCTACTGGCCATGAGTGTTTCTATTGGAAATCCAAATGCTCATTCCTTGATGATAGTGACTAAACTTCTCTGTTTGCAAGATTTATTTGTCATGATATTGAAAATAAATACTCGGAGTAACATAGCTTTGTATAAACATCGATTCCTTGGTAACGTTAACAATGTGGTGGCTGCTCGGACAATATAGTTGTTTTTTTTTTTTTTTTTTTTTTTTTTTTTTTTTTTTTTTTTTTTTTTTTTTTTTTTTTTTTTTACTTCATGAACTGCCATGTTGACTTGGAATGTAAGTCAATACATTTTTTTATAGTTTAAATGTATGAATCGAATTTTATGTGATAAAATACTATTCGATCAAATAGTGGCATGCTGCTTTTGGAAGTCAAAGTGTACATTCAGCATAAAATATGTATTTGTGTTGTTCAGGTTATAATCTACATAGCTGTAATAGATTACTTCGCAAAAATGGAGAAAATGAAGTTTGAAAATAAGAGGCATAGAAAGCAAAGAAAGGCAGCAAGAAAAAGAGAGCAAGAGGGAGAGCAGGGCCAAAAGGATTTGGACAAAAGATCTACGACGAGGATGACGATTTGTAGATGTAGAAATTTTGAACAGTTCTTAATTCCCATGTTCAAGTATAACAACCATTGTATTTTATTAAGAGCACTAGGTATCGTTGAGACGAATAACACGTTATTGGTATGCTACCTCAGCGCCACATCATCCCATTCCAATAACACACCAATCACTCAAACACCCCTCCCTCACTCACGGGGATCCACATTAAAAGCTCCTTACTTTTAACACCCGTCAATTTCTTGATCTTTAACTTCTCCGTGAACGCACTTATCTCCTTTGTATATGATGTAACCTTCTTAATCTTTTCGTTATTGTATTTCATCTCGTTCTTTAGTCTAATCCACACAAAAGCCCGTGTCTATGGCGTACCCACATTCCTCAGTGCCTTTTAAAGGTAAGAGATTATTTGGTAATCCCATTTCTACTAGCCAAAGCATTATTTTCTCTTGACAAATTACATCCTCGTAGAAAATTTTGCATTTGCTCTAATGTTTTGTGTCACGATAGACATTTTGGTTTAATATGATTTGGGATTCGGTTCTTTTACTGTCTTGGTTTGTTAGTGTGGAGTGTGGGTAGGGATGGCAATGGCCCGGATCGGGGATTGTATTTCTCATCCCCATCCCCGTTTCCCACTCTCCATCCCCATCCCCATCCCCGCACCCATCCCCATCTGGTAATAGTTTTACATCCACATCCCTCTCTTCTACGGGGATCGGGGATCCCCGCAGGGATTTGAGGATTTTCCATCCTTATCAAGAAAACATAAAAAATACACAGTCTCATAAAAAATATAAATAATTTGACCCATAAAGTGTCTCAAGAGACGTACATCACGAATATTTAAATTAATTACAATGTTAATCCAACTTTAAAATATCGTAGATATTCAGACAACACATATATTATAAGAATGTATGAGAGTATTCAAATAAAACATTGGTTAAGCAATACGGAGTATATAATAGTCAATGTTTAATTGTTTATGGTTTTTAAGCATTTTAATCATTTAAATCCCACACATGCATATACATTATATGTCAATACTCATAGAAATATGCATACAAAAGTAAATGTTGTATTGCTATACATATAACTTTCATATATTCATACATTAACAAGATCGGGGCCGGGTTCGTGTTTGGGGATTGATGTTATCCCCTTCCCCGCCTCATACCCGGTTACGTAATTCAGGGATTCCCCGTCCTCGTCCTCGTCCCCATCCCCGGTCAAATCGGGGATTCCCTAATCAAATCGGGTTTGAAGATCGGTTCCCCGTCGAATACGGGTTTTTTTGCCATCCCTACAAAAAGTGTGGGACAAATGTATGCTACTACTTATATAGCAACGAGTTCGGCGATGATCCGCCGCGTTGCGGCGGGCCGTTGTTTTATTTCGTTGATTATTGCACGATATTTAAAAAAAAAAAAAAAATTTCCCCGAAAAAGGACTCCTTTTGCAAAGAGTCGCCGATGGCAGGGGTATTTTTTGCCAATTGTCGAAACATTTTTTTTTGGAAAAAGGACTATTTTTGCAAAGAGTCGCCAGTGTCAGGGGTAATTTTTGCCAATTTTCGAAACATTTTTTTGGAAAAAGGACTTTTTTTGCGAAGAGTCGTCAATTTCAGGGGTATTTTTTGCCAATTTTCGAAAGCTGATTTAAAAAAAAAAAAAAAAAAAAAAAAAAAAAAAAAGGCCCGGTTCCTGTAGCAGTGGGCCGGGCCTGGCAACTGTAGATTCAACGGCGTCGTTTTAAATCACATATAATATATATAGTAATTCGGTAGATGCATTTTTGGGTCTTGTTTCTTAAGTAACCAAAAATGCCATTTTCTAGTTCTTATTTATGGGGACTTTCTAAATGATAGTTGGTGTAAAGAGTTAGTTCAAAGGTTAGTTTTCAAAATGTATACACATTTCATAAAGTTCCTATCCTACTGAAATTAATTTTTCGTCAGAATAAGTTGCTAACAAGACCATACTTATTACTACAAGTATCTATGGCAATAAATTCATCGAGAACTTCCTACTAGAGACTACAAAAGTGCAAACAACTTCTTAAGAAGACATCTCATTGAGTCATTATGCCATCAAAACAAAAGGTATCCTAAACTCTTCTAAATCCATGGATAATGTGAAAACTGAACCATATATGTCTTAGAAAAAGAGATTGTATATTATTTCAAATATTCTTAACATTAAAATCGTTGAATCTTTTACACTGGTTGAGAACGAATATACATAGGTAGAACTTCATACGTAACAACAACAACGACGACAATATACTAATCCCGTCGAGGCGGGATATGAGGAGGTAAAATGTAGACATATTTTACTCTCACCCCAAAATAAATCCGAAGGTAGAGAGACTGCTTCAAGAAAGACCTCCGGCAAGTGTAAGTGTGCGGGTGAGAGAGCTCAGAATATAATGCAAGTGTGAAAGTGTGCAATAACAAGGATGAAGAGACTAAAAGACAAAAGACGGAAAGCAAGCAAACAAGCATACATAAGAAATAGACATAAAAGCAACAAAAGAACTTAAGGGATGTTTGGTATGAGTGAATAATAGAGAATTGAATTGCAGTAAAGAATGAAATCGCTGAAAAAGAGAACGGTTTAATGGAAGGAAAATAAATTCTACCGTTTGGCATGAATAAAAAATCAAGCAGAGAATAAAAAGTTTAAAGAATAGAAACATAGTTCCACTACAATGTTTTGATCATATAGCTTGGGGCTCAATAAAAACTATGCCGAATTTGAGCCGATTATCAAAATACGAAGTTGGTTCTACTACTCGAATCAGTAACCTTCTTGGACTAACATGATTACATATTTACATATATCTTTTACCTGATTTGCATACTAAATAGACAACAAATCACAAGTTTTTTTCTCTTATGTAGAAACAAATCGAACAAATATACTCTATGAGACTAGCCTATAGACCCGTGATAAATCTCGGGCGGCTTACAAAAACTTTGAAAATCACATTTTCACTCTTAAAATTAACAATAACAAATGTTAACTTATGTGTAACAAATGAATACATCAAGTTTATCTATAACTGAAAAATCATTCGTTATGTAGAGCTTTATTTCCCGTTCATAACTCACAAGCTTAGTAGAAGGCCACACACATATAATCCTAATCACCCTCTAAAACATGATGCGAAACACCCCCATGTCATTACGACTTTATGCAGTTGCGGGATGTGTAGAATGTAAGTTTATGCGTGATATAAATTTAAAGAATTTAACTAAAAGTTCACATGAAAGTAATTTGGCCATTAGGAGATCATAGAAAAATATGTTAAATACCAACACCATCACATTACATATTATCGGTTCTTGAGTCAATGAAAACTGATTTAACCAATAATATGGAATACAAAATCAGTTGTATAACATCCAAATAGCAACATTTTCAACAAAATGTAGAAAAAATAAATATATGATTCATTTGCTTACACAAACAAGTTTGACATGTATATTATATTGACACACAACTTCACTAATCAGAACACATACCTTACAAATTCATTAGTACAGGTTCATATGGATAATTCTAAGATACATGGTTGCAAGTGCAGGTTGAAAGACCAAATAATAGTTTAACACAAGTATTTACAAACTTCAAACAAAATTGGACTAAAAAGAGAATAGATCAACCCACCCGTTTTAACATTCTTCAAATTTGCTCCATTTTGACTCATTTTTCCAGTCCACCCTACAATCAACATTTACATATCGAGATATACTATTGTGAGTGAAAAACCTTCAAGATAAATTCGTCAAGAAATATAACAAATATGCCAACGTGATAAGATACTACAAAGTTGACCAAGGACAGTAGGACAAAGCTTTTATCTTTACATTTTGCAACATGTAAATTTTCATGACTTCGTCTCCAAATTTGTATCCAGCCTATTTCTTCTTACAGTAGAGAGACACAAAGTCTTCAATGAACTTACATGATGTCGAAAAAAGAATAACTTGTAGTTGTAAGTTCCAATTACCACATTAACCAAGTCCCCCTGAAACCAATATCGCCAACATCATGTTTGACCATACTAAAACATTTGAAGATTGCTCGTTTAAAAATAAAAGAGGCTACGGTAACCCATTTACTTAGCAAAGGTCAATTCGCGTAACGGGTAAATTTAAGATAACATAACTTAGTTGAAACGGGTCAAAAATCTTACTTATATATAGCAACATTAACAAATATCGAAATGATAAACAAATATAAATCAAAATTAAGTCGCAAAGGGCAGATTTATAATAAAGCATAGTAATCAATGTTATAAATTAGAGCAGAGCACCTTATTTTTATAATCACAGAGCATGAAAATCACAAAGCATGGATTACCTTCCGGTTCTAATTTCTTGGTGACCTTCGAACAATTGATGCCTCTGGAAAGATCTTGCCGGATGCGACAATTACATAATTACTTTATGTATAATTTCAGGAAGTTTTATCGCTGAAGCGACAATAGCCGAACCTGGTATAAAAATGTATATAACAGCTTGAGTACCAACAAAACATTGTCACAAGTAATGTCAATCATCATCGTCTAAGTAAATAGAGCAAGTATGACCAATACAAAAGTTTTACTAAAAACTCTAGAGTGGTATCCTTATTGATAAGAAATACCAAACCACCTATTTCGTGGAAATTAACACTTTTGATAAGCAATCCCAAGAAGCCACTTTAGTATGTAGCTTATAGGAGTTTTTTTTTTTTTTTTTTTTTTTTTTTTTTTTTTTTTTTTTTTTTAAATTTACCTTCCATGAACAGGAAGAAGTATGTAATCAGTTTCCACTTTTTCTTAACAAATAAAATCTAGTATATTAACCTACAAAAGTGAATCAATTTAGCACCTCTTGTTATCAGTAGTTGTAGCATTATAAAATCTAGTAAGTCAATCTACAAAAGTGAATCAATTTATCTACTAAGCAGACCAAGTACGCATCATTGAACTTCAAGTTATAATCAAGATACTAATGCTCTAGTAGAGGCTAAGTGGTGAGCCCTACTGGAAATGATGTTAGGGAAACCTGCAAATGAAGCCAGCATCATTAGTTTATACAACTGGTTTAGTATGACACTTTGATAGATGTTTCATTAAGGCATTTGATCAAACACCTCTGAAGACTTCATCAACCATCATTTTTCACGCATTTATGCAATCAGAAACACCTAAAACGTGATTAATATATTGGCAAACACATAAAACATGAAATCAATTTAGAATTAGATAAAAGAACAATGAGGTCATTGGGTTGTACTCGGAGTTTAAACCCCTAGCTCAAAAGAAAAGAAAAAAACTAACCTTTCTTGTTGTTCCATTGAGAGATTGTCCATATGCATTCAATAAAAACCTCCATGTTCATCTAACAACGAAGACGTTTTGGTAGCACATCACAAATGTTTTAACTACTGCAAAAAAAAAACGTAATTGATTGATTAGAAGTGGAAAATACTAAATTTTGATATTCAAATTATTTGACATTTGGAAACTATAAAAAGAATTGACAAGATTGAAGAAATACGGCAACTGACTTCCTTGTTTATTTAAGGAATAGTCAAACAAAAATAATAACCAGTAGAAGTATATTGATAGTTAAAGAAATTAGCAATTAAGTTGCGAAACAATCCCTAAAATACAGGTATCAAAATTCAATTCGTGGACAGCTTATGTACACGTGGATTAAGTGACGTGGATTAAATGACATGGCAATGTTTCAAAAAAAGCTTCTATTATATAGATATAGATAGATGAGAATTGCATGTCGTGAGTGTGTCTATTGCCCAGCACAGAAATCTTAAAAGTTAAAACTATTATACTCTATGGGCCAGTTTATAGGACAATATTTGGGCCACTTTATAACGACTAATATTACATCATACCCGCTTCAAATATTAATATAGGCGTCTGGCGTTCATCTGTTCGGTTATCACATGATTCGGTTTACATTTCGGTTAGTTTGGTTAAACCTTTTTTTGGCTAAAACTAAAAACCGAACCGAACCGAATTCAACTTGGATTAAATCGAACTTTAAACCGAATTTGAATTCGGTTCAATTTTGGGTTTACCCAAAGTACATAATTTTTACTTTTTTTCATTTAATTATATAGATTTTTAGCAACAAAAAAAAATTTCAAGATTTGAAAATGTTATATTTATAACAGGAAAGAGTTTTGATGGTCTTTTTTTATATAAAAATATATATTTTAGTAAATTGGGTTTTCGGTTTGGTTCGGCTTTCATTTGGCAAAATCAAATCCAAACCTAAAACCGATTATTTAATTTGGTTCGGTTCGGTTACAAATCCTTTTCAATTTTATTTGGTTCGATTCCGTTTCGGTTTTTGGTTACTGTGGGTATTGCCCGATTTGTGAACATCCTTGTATTAATTCACATATTTTTTAAAGAACTCTGGTTGCTAGAAATTTTGTAAATACTCAAGCAAATTGAAAATTTTTGAGCTCAACAAATTGTAGTTTTATGAGTTACTATAATAAAGTGGAACAATCAAGTCACAGACCACTTGTTTCCTTGCGATAGTTAATATGACTAATAATATATTACTTGTAAACTAAGGCAAATATGAATATAGTTCATTGATGAGTGATGACAAAGATGTGTTACAATATAACTTAATGAATGTTTTATAGCATTAAAATCAAACGCGGTTATTCACCAACCCATGTCAGATAAACTTAATACACAATTTCTTCTTCTGTTAGCACTACAACAAAATGTATGACGGGCGAGGAGGCTTTTGGCGGAGACGCATATGTTCCCGCCGAAAGCCGCTAGACGACAAAACCCGTGCTGAGTTGGCAAAACATATCGCTGACTGTTTACAAAATTTTCAACGCAAACTTTCGGCGGGGACATGTGTTTTTGATATTTGATAAAATTTGACCAAACTAGTAACTCTTAATCATTCCCGGGTGTTTTTCCCGCCACAACTTTTAGCGGGGAGTGAAGATGCACAGTGCCAGCTTTTTGGCGAGGACATGTCCCCGCCGAAAGTGTTATCCAGTTTTCCATCATAAAATTTACTTTATCCCGACAATATCTTCTGCTACTAATATTAGCTTCAAAAGTGTGGGGGCCAATTTATCCCGACAAATTGCAACTTTATCCTGCCAAAGTTTTACTTATATATAACCTAACCGATCATCCTCAAATTGGCAAAACACAAATAACCAAATCGTTAAGTCCTCGCTGAATGTTTTTGGCGGGAACATGTCCCCGCCGAAAGGTCCAAAAAGTCCCATTGAAAAACATCGAATGTTGTAGTATAGGGTCAAATATTAATATATCAAATAGTAAACGGATGAGGCTTTTCATTGAAAAAAGTGAATATTTAACTCAGATGTACACGTTATAGCCTAAGTATTCATGTGACCGTTTACGACCTTTATGTATAGCTAGTTAGATTCACTACTAGAAAAAGGGCTATTCTTGTAACACCCCAACCCGTCAAGGGTAAAGATATCACAAAAATAGTTTCATATCAGATCAAACAAAGCATACATTTACAGTAATACAAGAATCTCGAAGGTTACAAATGAAATACTGAAATTACAAGGTTACAAATGGGATTTTCAACAACTACTAAGTCGGAATATAATAACTTCTAATCATTGCTAGTCTATAAGCTATCAAAGTCTTCTAAGTCCGAGGTTCTCTCCACTCATACCCAACTTCCAAACGAAAACCTGCCGCAGGAAAAGAAATGCGGCTGAGCTACGAGAGCTCAGTGAACAGATACAACGGCAACAAGCAGTAATACAGAATAATGAACAGTAAAAGAAATACGAATCAATCAGAGTTATGGCATAAGAAAAGGTAACAGTGATGAGAAGTACAAGGTATAAAGTGTAGGAAACAGTAATCCTCTACGAGCCCAGTAACAGTAACAGTAACAGTATCATCATGTAGCCATATAGAGGGGAGACCTCTCAGTAATCAGTAAATATGAGGGGAGTCCTCAATCAGTAAGTGGAGTAGCTAGCTCCCAGAGTGTGAAAGACGTGTATCGCACACACCATCAGTCACCAGTAATACAGTAATCAGTAATCAGTAACAGTAACAGTTCTAGGATGCATCCATACGCCCCAGGTGGCCATAAACCTCCCAACACACCAAATAAAATACAGTCAGGGACGGAACAGGTCATCACTCTCCTGCCCTAGAGTCATGCCATCGGTGCATCAATGACATGGTCATGAAACCCCCATGACTAGTTATGGCTCGTAGTATCAAACTGTGGGTCAGTGGTCAAGTATCAGTATTCAGTATTCAGTTTAGTTTCATAGGTCAATATCCATTTCAGTATATCAGAAAGTTCATATCAGATGGTTCAGTAACAGAAGGGTCAATATCAGTAGGTTCAATATAAGAAAGGTTCAGTATCAGTAGGTTCAGTATCAGTAGGTTCAGTAACAGTAGGTTCAGTATCAGAAAGTTCATATCAAGAGTTCACAAACAAAGGGGAACATAGCAATGGCTTAGGGAAATCCTATGATGAATCAGAAATCAGAAAATCATGAGTACGAAGGCACCTTACTAAGAAGGGCAGAATATCTGTACCTTATTACCAGTGCAGAAAATTACAAGCAAATAAATACTGAACAGATCAAGGCTTCTCCTTCTTTGCACCTAAAGGAGTAGAAGGCAGAATTACAAAGGATCCCAATTCAGATTATTACTTTTAGTTTACCTTTCCATTTTAAGTAACTTTCTATTTTTAGTGACTTTCCAGATTTAGTAACTTTCCATAATTAGCAGGTTTCCAGAATTAACAGATATTATCATTTCAGGTTAGTTTAAGTCCTTACTCAGAGATTATAATGGAATAAAGGTATATTTTAACAAGTTACAGAAGTCTAAGGTTAATTATGGCAAGTTCACAAGTTCAGGGTTTTAATTGTAATTTCATCAATTTCAAGGGTATCAAATGAAAATACTTCAAGTTACTGATTTAATACACATTTTATTCAGAATGACATCATAATCCCTTTAGTTTCATAATTTTACAGTTTATACCCCTCTAGTTACAATATTTACAAAATAAACCTTATATTTACATAATTTATGATTTAATCCCTCTAATATCCATATTTACCAAACAAGCACCTTATTTTACCATAATTCAGAATGTCACATCAGAGTTTACATATATTACTATTCAGCCCCTCAGATTTCAGAATTTACACAATTAGTCCCTTAAGTTTACAAAACTTATTAATTAAATCATAATTCCATAATAATTACACATTAGCCCCATAAATACTCAAAATTACCCAAAACACTCTTAATATTATTATTTACTCAAAATAACTTCAAGTTTCTAGAAATTACATTTTTAGTCCCTCAACTTAAATTAATTACAATTCGGATTAATAATTATATATAATTACCTTTTAAACCTTTTAAATACAAAATTTACATATGAGACCCTCATTTAATATTTTATAAGAAATCTTCCAGGTCTAAAATAACTTACAAAAATATCCCATGAGTTTTAAAATTTACAAAACATCCCCTTACCTTTTATTTTCCAATTCGTTAATTAACAAAACAATTCAAAACCCTAATATAAATTTCCAATCATTGCCCCATGATTACTAACAACCTTAAACAATCATTAATGACCAGATTTCATGTCATAAACCCTAACCCTAATCGATACAATAGGGTTTCTTATTTATTTAATTTATTTTCTTTATTTTTCAATAATCCGGTTTACAAATAAATCCACCACGACATGATTAAGCTTCTAAAACTTAAACCACTATTTTTCCCAGATTATAGGGATCGTATAGAGCTCAGAAAAATTAAGTCTCACACCCAGAAAATTCGTATATAAATATTTAGAGTTTTATAGCGTTTTTAAGGTTAAATTCAAAAATAATTCATAGATCATGCATGGTTCGGTTTTAACATTTTATTTAGGAATTATATGATGTAAGAGACGTGAGAAAAATACCAAACCCAATATGGAACGCGTAGAATAGGCTGGAAGAAATTACACCTCTCGGATGAATAACAAGAACCAATAATTCCCCACGAGCACAAAAGCGACCAAAAAACCTTGGAATTAATTTTCACAGATCATATATGATGTAAGGAACTCAGGAAAAATGGAAAACAAATTTATAAGAGGTCGTACGAATTAAAATGGAATTTTACCTTACTTTTAAACAAAATTCGACAACAAAGGAAATAGGCCTTTATAATTCGAATGATTATTTTTCTTGGCTTCCTAGCAATGGATTTAACTCAGAAAAATTATTCTTGGCTCTCCAAAAATTCGTATGAAGGAAATGATGAATTATTTGTGTTTTGTGTTTTACACGGCTTGCAATTTAAGAAAGAAATAGGTAAAATAAAATATATAGAATATGTATACCGGTTCTAGGGGAGGGATAGCTTGAATTTCGGCCCATATAAGCTAACAAAATCAGATCCTTAAATTAGTTGATCATATCCCCTTTTTAGTTGTATTTATCTTCAATTTAAATTAATTTTAATATATATACCGAATTAAAATAAAGGTGTATTCGGTTTTTAATTTTTTTTTGTATGGTAAAATGGTAATTATTTGGACATGTAAAAATTATAACACAACTTGTCTTAAATTTATTTTAGCTTATATGTAATTTATTTTATATAATTCGGATTTATTTAAATTAATATAGCTTTTAATTAAATTTTTAAGTTAGTGAGGGCATTTTGGTCCTCTTACGTGTTATATGAATTTCAGGTATTACAATTTCTTCCCCACTAACAAAAAATTTCGTCCTCGAAATTTGCAGAAAGCAGAAAGGAAAGAGAGCAGAAAACAAAACAAAGACATAACAGACTAAGACGAGAATTGAGGTGAAACGAAACAGAAACACAACTGACGGTGAACAGACATATGAAAGATTTGTTTCTCATGGCTCGAACTTGTAGATTCCCAAATTGTTTCAGATCCTCAGAACAGACATAACATACTGAATCCAGATCAGAAGAATAACATACCAAACGTAGTAGATGAAAATCAGATTCTCTCGGAAGAGACAAAGAAATACATAGGGTTTTGACGGATATGCCGTTCACAGAAATTGATTAGACAAATCAGATTAGAACGTACAGAAAATAGATTATTGATAACATCAATTTGCATAAATTTCTACAATGGAACCTAAGATAGTTATCAGAAGTACAGAGGTCAGCAAAACGCGTGACGAGAATCCAGACGTATCAATTCGCATAACGGTGAAAGTAAATTACGCGTATAGGTAGAATGAACTTAAGGTCTCACTAACGCAGACGATCTTAAGCAGTTATCAGAATTTCTAAAGCTTCTAAGGCACTTCTCGAAATATCCTATGCCCACAACAAGTGCACGTTATATGATGTAAGTATTATCACGTTGGCCAGACGTCATAATACTGGCATCATATAAATATGCCCTCATGATGGTCATACTTCATCTCAAGTCATGAACATAACAACTTATCTTAATCCACCTAATCCAACTACAGTCTCAGAGGTCATCAGAATCAACATCATAACTAAGAGGAGAAACGAACTACTCGAAAGAGTTAACGGAACAGGTCAAAAATGTCTATCAGAACCAGATACATTGCCACTAGCGTCAATGCTTCATCACTCATCAGAATCAACTCAGACAATACCAGAGGTTGCCTCAAAATCCTCATAACAAACCATCGGCCTACATACACAGAATGAATACATAACGGAATCATTAACAGAGGGTCTAAATCATTCAAAGGATCTTATCATCTGGTAACGGAAATTTAAGTAAGTTAAGTGAAATACGTCATCCATAGTTTCATCCTTCACAGAATCAACTCTTCCAACGTAAACGTTTGCTTCAGAATTATCATTCCTTCAATACATGATCTTCTTCCAAGTCCATGCAGTCTGTCGTATGATCATAGGGTGTAAAGGAATTATAAACTTGAGTCTGGCCCCTCAAGCCTTCGACACTCCTTCTGGACATTGTGGTGTGGTAACGTGAACCTCTGACATGGTCACTGTGCATCTTCCCTTCGCGAGTCTGCTTCTGCTCTCAGTTCATGTTAGTACAACTAAAATGAATAGAGAACAAGACGGTGTGTTTCTGATAGGTCTTCCGGCACAGTTCGAAATTCGTCAACTCAACTGTTGTCATCACAGGATACGAGGTAGTGATACAATTAGGTTTACGATAGTTGATATGCTGACGTAGGATTTTCTCTTTCTTCTTCATAAATTAATAGGGTATTCAAAAGAAACACTGAGGTGAACAACATCATAATCCATCAACTTCTTCAATCTCTCAACTTCTACAGCATCATGTGTCGTCGATTGAGGTCGGTTCAAAGTCAATTCTACTTTGCAACAGGAGGGGAAAACTCAAGAGTTTCATCAGAAAACATCAGAATATTTGTACAATAAAACTTCCAATGCCCAAAACTTCTAAGGGTGGATATTAATGGGTGTCAGGAGGAATTCGACAATCAAATGAGATTGGAGTATGTGCTTCCATAACAACATTAATCTTAACAGATTCAAGCGGCTGAGAGTCATCTTAATAAAAGTAGAGTAAAACAGATTTGTTAAGAGTCATATTTCAGATACGGTAGTCTATGGTAGCTTTGTGAAGAGTCAGCCAATCCATAACCAAAAGACCTCAAAATCAAATATATCCAGAGTAAACGGATTTGTAGGATGAGCACGGTCGCCAAGCCAGACGGATAGTTCATATATCAAGGTCAAGTATATGATTCATCAGAGTGTGGAAATAAATAAGCGAATAATTCAAGGTGTTGGAGTCTTGTTCAGCTATTTAGCATAAGTGGCAGGTAGGTTGGATCAGTGTATAATTGTCAAAAATGAAGCGTATAGAATATCGGTTATTAGCATCATCATGCTCAGTTAACAAATTCATAACGAGACAAAATTATCATCATATCATTCCAAAAGGAACTAGTTGGCGGCAAAATTCATTATTCAGAAGGGGAAATAAATTTCCTATATCCGTGTTTAATAATCACCAGAGTTCTCATAGGAGTAGTAATGGGTTTTGCAAGACAGAGTAGTATCAGATGATACATTTATATCCGGCATGGGAAATAAATTCATAGAATGTGCCAAACGCGTTAGGGTTAAATGACCTTCCGGAATATTCGGAGGAGTATCAAACTGTTTATCAAACAGATCGGAATGAAGATCAAAATCAGGTAGTGGAACACTCCCAGAAGATATACTTAAGCGGCTCACTTCCTGGTCTCCGGTTGTTGCTCTTTCTGGTTGCTCACATCATCTGGTATGATCCGAAGGACATCTTCGCTTGGCAGCTAGACAATCTCTCGGTATCATGTCAAATCCTACTTCGCAGTCCGGTGAAAACTTGATGGTTCAAACTAGGAATCATCTTCAGAAAACTCAGGGTGTCATTAAATTTTCAAGATAAAGTTTAATCATTGGTGTACAAAATGGTTTCAAAGAAAACTTCATAACCGTGAAAGTAACACACGAGTCTCCAGAGTAATAGTGCTAGCAAGGAGTTTAACAATCGGTAATCATGGTAGGAAGTTCAAAATTGTTTCAAATGCCAAAGATGAGACATAGGAGGATAGTTGTCAGTATTTTGAAGGTTCAATCAATCTATTATCAGAATAAAATCAAAGTTAACTATCAAAGGAAGACGGATCAACAAAGCAGATCTTACCGTTTCGACTAAGAGGGAAAACATTCTTATACTCGTGGTCAAACACCACAAGACTTCTCATGGGAACGGAGGTGGTTAAGGCTAAATCAATTTATGTCAGAAGATTCATAGATGATTATCAGAAGGAAGAAACAACTAACAGATTGTATCAGGTGTATCATCTTCATGGAAATTATCAGAATGCCCGAAGAGATCAGAATGATTAACAGAAGGTTCAGGGGTTAGAGTCGGAATCTGAAGACAAGGATCAAATAGTGTCAGGAAATTACTATGCAAGTCTCAATGCTTCCAAAGTTTCAAATCTTAGGTGGTGCAAGACATACGTTTTGAATCTCCAAGAGTGATTCCAACAGGCTTTAATCAAAAGAAAGGCATGAATCAGAGTGATGCGGAAGCAAAGATGCTTAAGTAAATGCCTTATAGTCTACCCATTCCTCACCGGTCAGAACTTAAGTTCTTATAGGGAAATCCTAAAGCAAAATCCTCAAAGGTTGTCCTACGAGTGCCTACAGTGGAAACTTAGTGGTCCAGACTTCACAGGTCAAGGGTAAATGTATTACGAGTCGCAGCCTGTCTCTGATACCATAATTGTAACACCCCAACCCGACAAGGGTAAAGATATCACAAAAATGGTTTCATATCAGATCAAACAAAGCATACATTTACAGTAATACAAGAATCTCGAAGGTTACAAATGAAATACTGAAATTACAAGGTTACAAATGGGATTTTCAATAACTACTAAGTCGGAATATAATAACTTCTAATCATTGCTAGTCCATAAGCTATCAAAGTCTTCTAAGTCCGAGGTTCTCTCCACTCATACCCAGCTTCCAAACGAAAACCTGCCGCAGGAAAAGAAATGCGGCTGAGCTACGAGAGCTCAGTGAACAGATATAACGACAACAAGCAGTAATACAGAATAATGAACAGTAAAAGAAATACGAATCAATCAGAGTTATGGCATAAGAAAAGGTAACAGTGATGAGAAGTACAAGGTATAAAGTGTAGGAAATAGTAATCCTCTACGAGCCCAGTAACAGTAACAGTAACAGTATCATCATGTAGCCATATAGAGGGGAGACCTCTCAGTAATCAGTAAATATGAGGGGAGTCCTCAATCAGTAAGTGGAGTAGCTAGCTCCCAGAGTGTGAAAGACGTGTATCGCACACACCATCAGTCACCAGTAATACAGTAATCAGTAATCAGTAACAGTAACAGTTCTAGGATGCATCCATACGCCCCAGGTGGCCATAAACCTCCCAACACACCAAATAAAATACAGTCAGGGACGAAACAGGTCATCACTCTCCTGCCCTAGAGTCATGCCATCGGTGCATCAATGACATGGTCATGAAACCCTCATGACTAGTTATGGCTCGTAGTATCAAACTGTGGGTCAGTGGTCAAGTATCAGTATTCAGTTTAGTTTCATAGGTCAATATCCATTTCAGTATATCAGAAAGTTCATATCAGAAGGTTCAGTAACAGAAGGGTCAATATCAGTAGGTTCAATATAAGAAAGGTTCAGTATCAGTAGGTTCAGTATCAGTAGGTTCAGTAACAGTAGGTTCAGTATCAGAAAGATTCAATATCAGAAAGTTCATATCAAGAGTTCACAAACAAAGGGGAACATAGCAATGGCTTAGGGAAATCCTATGATGAATCAGAAATCAGAAAATCATGAGTACGAAGGCACCTTACTGAGAAGGGCAGAATATCTGTACCTTATTACCAGTGCAGAAAATAACAAGCAAATAAATACTGAACAGATCAAGGCTTCTCCTTCTTTGCACCTAAAGGAGTAGAAGGCGGAATTACAAAGGATCCCAATTCAGATTATTACTTTTAGTTTACCTGTCCATTTTAAGTAACTTTTTATTTTTAGTAACTTTCCAGATTTAGTAACTTCCCATAATTAGCAGGTTTCCAGAATTAACAGATATTATCATTTCAGGTTAGATTAAGTCCTTACTCAGAGATTATAATGGAATAAAGGTATATTTTAACAAGTTACAGAAGTCTAAGGTTAATTATGGCAAGTTCACAAGTTCAGGGTTTTAATTGTAATTTCATCAATTTCAAGGGTATCAAATGAAAATACTTCAAGTTACTGATTTAATACACATTTTATTCAGAATGACATCATAATCCCTTTAGTTTCATAATTTTACAGTTTATACCCCTCTAGTTACAATATTTACAAAATAAACCTTATATTTACATAATTTATGATTTAATCCATCTAATATCCATATTTACCAAACAAGCACCTTATTTTACCATAATTCAGAATGTCACATCAGAGTTTACATATATTACTATTCATCCCCTCAGATTTCAGAATTTACACAATTAGTCCCTTAAGTTTACAAAACTTATTAATTAAATCATAATTCCATAATAATTACACATTAGCCCCATAAATACTCAAAATTACCCAAAACACTCTTAATATTATTATTTACTCAAAATAACTTCAAGTTTCCATAAATTACATTTTTAGTCCCTCAACTTAAATTAATTACAATTCGGATTAATAATTATACATAATTACCTTTTAAACCTTTTAAATACAAAATTTACATCTGAGACCCTCATTTAATATTTTATACGAAATCTTCCAGGTCTAAAATAACTTACAAAAATATCCCATGAGTTTTAAAATTTACAAAACATCCCCTTACCTTTTATTTTCCAATTCGTTAATTAACAAAACAATTCAAAACCCTAATATAAATTTCCAATCATTGCCCCATGATTACTAACAACCTTAAACAATCATTAATGACCAGATTTCATGTCATAAACCCTAACCCTAATCGATACAATAGGGTTTCTTATTTATTTAATTTATTTTCTTTATTTTTCAATAATCCGGTTTACAAATAAATCCACCACGACATGATTAAGCTTCTAAAACTTAAACCACTATTTTTCCCAGATTATAGGGATCGTATAGAGCTCATAAAAATTAAGTCTCACACCCAAAAAATTCGTATATAAATATTTAGAGTTTTATAGCGTTTTTAAGGTTAAATTCGAAAATAATTCATAGATCATGCATGGTTCAGTTTTAAAATTTTATTTAGGACTTATATGATGTAAGAGACGTGAGAAAAATACCAAACCCAATATGGAACGCGTAGAATAGGCTGGAAGAAATTACACCTCTCGGATGAATAACAAGAACCAATAATTCCCCACGAGCACAAACGCGACCAACAAACCTTGGAATTAATTTTCAAAGATCATATATGATTTAAGGAACTCAGGAAAAATGGAAAACAAATTTATAAGAGGTCGTACGAATTAAAATGGAATTTTACCTTACTTTTAAACAAAATTCGACAACAAAGGAAATAGGCCTTTATAATTCGAATGATTATTTTTCTTGGCTTCCTAGCAATGGATTTAACTCAGAAAAATTATGCTTTGTTCTCCAGAAATTCGTATGAAGGAAATGATGAATTATTTGTGTGTTGTGTTTTACACGGCTTGCAATTTAAGAAAGAAATAGGTAAAATAAAATATATAGAATATGTATACCGGTTCTAGGGGAGGGATAGCTTGAATTTCGGCCCATATAAGCTAACAAAATCAGATCCTTAAATTAGTTGATCATATCCGCTTTTTAGTTGTATTTATCTTCAATTTAAATTAATTTTAATATATATACCGAATTAAAATAAAGGTGTATTCGGTTTTTAATTTTTTTTTGTATGGTAAAATGGTAATTATTTGGACATGTAAAAATTATAACACAACTTGTCTTAAATTTATTTTAGCTTATATGTAATTTATTTTATATAATTCGGATTTATTTAAATTAATATAGCTTTTAATTAAATTTTTAAGTTAGTGAGGGCATTTTGGTCCTCTTACGTGTTATATGAATTTCAGGTATTACAATTCTTGACTCCAAATGCGAGTCAAGAAGAGGCTTTATGACGCGCAAATGCGAGTCAAGGATGGACCCGTCATAAAGCTTCATGACTCGCATTTGTGCGTCATCCCTCTATGACGCGCATTTATGACCCACGTTTTATGACTCTCCTTTTTGCGAGTCATAACTTAATTTTTTTTTTTAAATTAATTTTTTTCAGTTCCTAATTTTTTATTAAATGACAATTAAAAACCTGATAATACAAAATTAAAAACACAAATATCAAAATAACGCATTTCATATCAAAACAATGAGGTTAATTCAAGATAAGTCACAAGTTAATTAACGACAAAAATTACATATCGATAGCAATTCACAAGTTAGTTTGACAGGAGTTCTCCTTGAACTTCGAATTGCTCCACTGCGCCACCACTATTGAACATGTCGAGCAAACCTATTGGTGCAACCGATATGTTCTCTGATATCTCCTGTTAGAACATACCAAAACATGCCTATTTAGTTTTCTTTCTTTCTTTGATATATATGCTGAGTTACATGGTTTCAAAGAGACTAACCTTTAGAGGACAGAAATGGAATAGTTCATATTCGAGAACCTTGAGTGTTACAGGCAACGACACACCTTTTGGTAACCGAACTATCTCCCCTGCAACATTAATCAGCCATGATAATTAGTTTAAAGTAGAGGTATCAACTTCATCCCATTTTTTAAATGGGTTAATTTAGGTTGCGTTTTATCTCAAATGGCTCAAATATACAAATTTAGCTCATAAGAGGAATCAGTCAAATAAGCTGGAAGTCGTCCAAAGCTAATTTTAATAAAAGAAATACTATAAATGATGGGGCACCTGATCTTTGACAATACACAATTGTTTCTCCATGCCAGTCCTGACCAGCTACTTGAGCTAGAGCATCAACATCAGTTGATTGCACAGAACCAGTAAGAATGCCAGGAGATGCATCATGGATGCGAGTTTTTTTTTTCGATTTTACACCAACCAGCTCCTTGGCAGTTAAAAACACCTACAACTCCTGTGCACTTATTCACATTCCAAACCTTAAGCAGGCTGCACAAACACGAGTCCAAATTAAATGGCATGGCTAGGATGGGCTGAACGAAAAATTAGCATCCAAAATTTAGGAATAAGAAGCAAAACTTGATTCCATCTCTAGCCGGGTCAGCAAAAAGGCAGTCAAGTGTAGGTCTTCCGGGCAGCTGAGCACGGAGAACTGATCCATCAGGGAGAACCAACTTCTTTAATAGATCAAAGTTGTGATTGCCAGGCTCGTCACTAAGATAAGTAACTCACATTAGTTTATGGTTTTACCATTCGAATAGCATGCTGTTTAGAGAAATAATACAAGCCATAGCAAAAACATTAACTAAAAATGGAATGTGCAGTTAGTTACGTGTATTCTAATGCCTACAATTTGCAATTATTATGAGTACAATACAAGTAATAATAGAGATAGCATACCATTTGTAGCCGCCAACCTCAAACTTATTACTATGAGTACCATTTGTAGCCGCCAACCTCAAACTCATTAATTGCCTAGACACCACCCTCCAAATATAATATTAGCTATTGTATGTTACTTGTTGATCTTTCTGTCAATACCATGCTTCATGTCAGTTACACAACAAATGCTTAGAAACAAGCTCAAGATTAAATGCTTAGAAACAAGCTCAACCTAAGAAGGTATAGAGCGACCTGCACAAACAGGTTCTGTACAGAACTAACCTTTGATATGACCAAAGTCAAATAATAATTCTCGGCCGGCTAATCCTAACGGCACGAGACCACTTAACTTCATCAAAATACCACTTCAACTCCGCCACAATCCAACCAAACGGACCCTTGGGTCACGGCCTCAATAATCAACATCAATAAACCATTTTGCCGAGACCCTAACGGCCTCGGCTTAACTACTCTTGGCTGTCCCAAAACACGTAACCACAACATAAAAGCTCGGACGAGACCCTAGTGGTCTCGGCTCTCGTAAAATTTGCAATCTCTCCTAAAATCACTGCAAAAAGACCGCAAAATAAGAACAGCTTAATCATTACATATTTGAACTTATAACGACAAGATGGGTGGTTGGGTAATGGGTCAAAAAGGTTTCGGGTTTAAACCAGTCATATTTTTATATGGGCCAAACACTCAGAACTAGGTCGGTGGTCGGCCTTACTGTCCATTTTAACTAAACTATAAGTGTGATTACAAGAACAATATCATTACAATAAAAACTAAATACTTCGATAGAACCAATTTAAGAAATTGTATGAACCCGTATGCTTTTTAGATAAATCTCTTGGTTTGGCTTATTTGAGATGAAAAATAACCCAAATTGACCCATTTTTCAGTTAGAGTTTCATGATCTCAGCCTCTAATTTTAGCAAACAGCGTGTATAGTATGAAGTTGAAAAAGTAGTGTAATTCGACTTCTAAAAAGCCACATTTCAATTGAAAAACAGTGATATGTAAAGATAATGAGGATGCAATTAGAACTTACTGCCCACCATCCCAACCCACCACATAGGTTGCTTCAAGTACGAGTGTCCTCCTGAACCTGTAACACAGTCCTTATAGCAATAAGAATTTTACACAACACAATATCTCGTTCATCAAGAATGCCAAACGCCCAAATCTCAACTAAAGTAACATAACCTATGGCAGATTAATCTATAACTGCATCTATTTACCATCCTATGTGGCTATTTCCATATAGTATAATACTAATGTGATAAAATGTATAAAAAGGGGGTGTTTGGTGTAAGATCCCTCGAAAAACCCTTGTAATCAATCTTAATGATTAATGATAATCTCGTACTACCGTTACCAAAGCCCATTTTTGCTAGAAATTTAAATTTTCTATTGTTGTTATTATTAGCACGATGTATTATATATATATAAATATTATACACACTGAAACTCGAGATAATCTTTCCGACACAACAACACATTTTCACAATGACCAGTGAGCGTAGTCACAATAAAAACTTAGCGCATTCATTATAATACATTCAATATAAAATCATTTACACTCCAAACTAACCTAGTTTATTACCATATAAACACAAGTTAAACACAATTAGTCCTACTACACTTAACAAACCGATTGGGCCTTCATCTTAGCCCACTACACGAACCAATTATGGCCCCAACCCACTTTCACTCTTTTCTTTTCCTAGTCTTATACCCAGTCGAGTTATATAACCCAAATCAACACACCTCTTCACCTTGTTCTTTCCCATGCTATTTTTTTTAAAAACCGATCAACACATTTTCAAAAACCCACATGCAAATCTTAATTATCGAATATGACATTTATATATTTAACCATTAACACCACCGAATATCACAGCCCACATAACGCACCCACTTTAATTAATTTCTCTCATTTGCTTATCCTAAAACCCGATCGACATTGCATTCAAAAACCCACAAGAAAATTTTAGATATCAAATTTAACCTTTACACATTTTTACACAATCAAATGAGTCACTTAACTAACTACTATGATACAAAAACCCAACTAGAGATATCAAGTAATAGCACGACGACGAAACTCGTTTTGGTTGTCCTAATTCGACACAAACATATCACTAAAGACATCGACCCAAAATGTTATCATACTTCAATAATTCCCACAACCTACTAGCTATATTACTACTCAAATATGATACTCCAAATGCAAAATAAACGAGAAACACGACTTGTAGCTCAGTAACTCAACTTGTGTTAACATATCAACAAACCGAATAAAAGAAACATACAAGAGCTAGAATCCAAACTCCCATCTACCCACACTCATTCCACACTCAAACTAGAATAGAAATCTACAAGTGTCCCATAGACACAGTACTTTCAATCATTAGTCAATTAGTCAAGGAAAAGTGAAGATATTTTGCTTATAAAAGCCTCCATTCGATCCATTCTCTTCCTTACACTCCTATCATTGTCTTTCAACATCAACACATTCCCAAAGTAACCTTTCTGTCGAGAACTTTGGAAGCAAACTCAATAAAGTCAAGTCATATAAAAACTATTCGAACTCACTGTCTCCTCTTGGGTTTCATTCGAATCACACAATTTCCTTCACACCCATTTCACTATCATTATACCTTCACTTAAATCTACTCCTTCACAAACAAAGAACTTAACTAGTTTTGGAGTAAAAGAGTTCGAAGCAAGTGGGTTGTCTCCCTTCGTGTTCCATCCGACTAGCACTAAGTCTCCACCACCTTTTCAAAGGTGTAGTAAGTCTTCTCGCCCCCTCTTAAATATATATCTCACGTACTCACTTGCATGCATATCTCATACTACATTCGAATGTATCTATTTCATTTCATACGTACCCTACAGTTACAAACTCTTCTCACATTTAACATATGAGCACGCCATGCATTGTTCTGTTTATCACTAGATCGAACATAGTGACACTTCACTAAGTTACATACATCATTGTACTCGAACATGTAAACATGCATTCCATGCAACCCTCGTACGTCACACTATAAATAAAATGGGGAAAGCTAAAACGTGCTAAGTATTCATATTGTAAGCAAACAGTCCCAAGAATGTCCACATGACGACTTCAAATCTCACTACATAACTTAATGATCATGTCCTCTCTATACACGACCTAATATACCACATAACTACCTGCACTTTTCATTTAAATAACTCTTAATCACACTCAAGTTTCGACCTTTAAAAGGAGCCATCTTAACCCTTACTCGATCGGACCTTGTAGAGACAAATGAAAATCTAACTAAGTATTTCAACCAAAGAAAACCTTTCGACATAGCCAACTAGCGACCTGTTTAATTTGAATCCACGAACATAACACTTATATATTTTTACTCCACTCGACTATACACCTGAGAAACTACATTTTTCATATTCTAAGAGCCCACTCGTAATTTCATTTCGACACTTAAAATAAACCCTTTTGAAATGCTACTCGACTAAGCGAAAAGACTTAGAAAAATATACTAGTATTTTCAAAACTAAACTATGTTACCCGGCTACAAAAGGTAATTATATTTTCGGACTTTTGTACATAACATTTAGATGTTTTCACATAAATCGAATGACCACCTAACAAACCACATAATTCGTATTTTAACGTTATCTTCATAAGCTCATTTGGGCAGTTAAATTCTACTCGAATAATAGCAGTAACCATAGTTCTAAATTCATAACAATTTCAGAAAATCATTTAAACATTCGGTTGGGCCAAAATCAAGCCCAACAAGACTTTACGATAGGAAGGTCCAGCAGGCCCATATAATATATTTTTAGAATCATAAAAATAGCCCAAGTCCAAGCCCAAAACTATTTTCACGCCCTCGCCTCTAAATTTATTAACGGGCCTTAAATAAATTCGTTGATCGGCCCATTAATATAAAAATAAGCTCGTTTCTGGAATAAGCACTTGAAATAAGTTAAAATAAACTTAATAAGGTTATAGAAATTTTCAGAATATTTTTCCCGTCATTTTTATGCAAAAAGGACTAAAAATGTAACGCGACTTAACCGAAAAGGACTAAAACTGCCAATCCTGGAAACTAAGGGACTGAAGCTGTGAAAACAGTTGTAGAGGACTTAATTTGACATACCATTGAACTTCAAGCCTTATATGGACATCGGGACAATTATTGGACTATTATTGGACTATGGACTGGACAAGGACTAACGACGTAACGCAAACCACGGTTAGGGTAGAAAATGTAAAATCTGGAAAGCACAAGAACAAACTGTTATAACTTGTCATTCTTATCTTCTTTTTCATTTTGCACCATATCTTTACTTCATATGCATATTCGCATTATAATTGCATATTAGTTATTAACGATAGAAATATTTCATGTTAACATTTCATATCAACTCATTTATTCCTTGAAAATATGATCTTACGAGAACCCGAGCACCATACTCATATATAATAACACCTTCACTCTCAACGATTAGATCGTTGTATATCATTAGTTAATCATCACCCGCCATTCATACACACACACCACTAGAAATTAGTCAGATTCTCAGTTATTTATATATTTACCAGGTTCTATATCGAAGTTGTTATAATCACCTCTGAGTTTATTTTCATCATCACCAGTAACGCTTAAGGTGAGTCATGGCCTCACTTTTAAACTCTTTATACTTTTTAAACTCCGTGAGGGGGATACATGCTATAAACAAATCACAAGTATTTTCTGTATGCTACCTGACTTGATATATGCCTAAGTACACCATATTGCCATAAGACCCTTTATCATGAGCCATTAATCACTGCGGTGAACGCGAATATAATGAATAGATCTATTAGAGGTTGACGACCTATCCCACTAATACTGTGACGGAATGCTTTTTGCTAGTCGTATTAGTCGCGATGCATTATATTTGAGAGAAATAGGAATTGGCAAAATCACCTATTACACGAGGGCAAAACCTTCATCATTAATTTGGTGGACACCTCCGTTTAGGCGGTACTTTGTTAACGTTTGCGTGTCATGAGACTTAGGGCAATATATGAACTGCGATATCAATTTTTAAACTGATTGTATCTCCAATACAATCTTACTTGTGAATCGAACTGATATTTAAATTACAAACTCCATGATTTCACTCAACATTATGTTGACTTTTAAGCATGTATCTCAGGGAACTAAAAAGGAGCAAGGCAAGGCATGGAGCAGGCGCACCCTATCTTAAATAAATGGTGTAAAATAAAGTTGTAATTCAGTTAAATTGATGTTTCTTTGGAGAAACCTTAGCACTCTGATGTAACGCTTTGTAACTGGATTTGTATTATGGACCTATGTAAATTAAAAATGCCGTCTCAGGCTGTTTTTCTATGATTTTGTTTTCGATCCTTACAGTAACACCCAAATAAATCTTCCGCTGCCACAAACCAAATTTGGGGGTGTTACAGATTGGCATCAGAGCTTCGGTTATAGAGAACCAAATGTTTTCAAACGTTGGACTATAACTACATTTTTTCAAACAAATTAATTATACACCATGTTACCTTAAACTCTCCATGCCTGCTTGCTGCCACGCTCGGTATGTTATACATTAGGATTATCTTATATAAGCCTCTACATACTTGAAAGTACTGTGCACAACTAGATCATTTCATGCTTATCTTACACCACTTGATGTTAGTAGTTACTTATTTCTACTATATATGGATTATTACAGTACTATGTCATTCATCACCCACTTTAGTGTATCATCGAAGCCGGACTCCGAGGGATCATTAGCATCAGTCACGTCCCCCGTACTTCCTGGTACTGTAGCACCAGAGGTTGTGCCTGACGCGATCGAGCCCCTTGTAGAGGGTGGAGCCGCCGCTATACCTTTATTAGATGACCTTCATGTGCCAGCTTTGCCAGCACCCACGTTACCACCACATTTTGTCTATGACACCTACTCTCCTTTCTATATACCACCCCTTGACGATTTGTACTATGAGAGTCAGCAATGGCTTCCTGCTGATGATTTACCCGAGCCCCATCATGTTGCACCACCATTACTACCTGACCATGTGCTTGACATACATACCCAGACATATCCACTACCACCTCGACAGCGGATCCGATTCCTGCAGAGGATATTCCTTCATCGAGTAGACCTCGCATATCAGAGCAGATACACCCATCCTCACCATCACTACCTTACCCTCCTGGTTTCACTCCCCCAGCTCAGACACATGATGCTTGGGAAGGATTTAGACCAGTAGTCACCCACACCCTTATACCATCTACAGTAGTGACACGACTCGAGAGTCACGGAGAGCAGATCGATTCACTTCTTCAGATGATCGACCATGTACCATTGGATTCCCCGGGTACTATCACTGACACTCTGCATAGGTTGGCTTCCAACAGAGCAGTGGTACAGCAGTGTTTGAGACAGATGCAGACAGACCTGGCAGATACCCGTTCCCACGCGATATCCATACATAGAGAGGGCCAGGACTTAGCTTGGGAGGCTCACTTGGCACAGCGTAGAGCTGACACATTGGAGAGACTCATGGGAGACATACAGATGGAGCATCAGGCTGAGATACAGAGACTCAGAGACCAGATCTCAGAGCTCACGAGGCGTACGGATAGACCTGATCAGTAGACATAGTTAGCATGTTGTATAGTTTGAGACATTGTAGTCTGCCGCATGTGGCAATTAATAAAGACTCTTGTATCGTTTTGTTGTATAACTCAACTGATCAAGTTATTAATGTTGTAATGTTGGTAGTGATGTACTATATATCTGTTAACTTATGTATTATGGTTGTTCGTATGTATTGTAATTGTATCCAGACATGTCGTGATGTTATCTGTTATTATTATGATTCTCTGATTGTGTAAATATTGTAAAAACCTGAACACATATAATATGGTGATATGTTGAAGAAGTTGATGAACTTCAGCTTGTATGATTAAATCGATTGTTCCTTAACAATCTCATATCCATAAATGAACAAAATAAAGAGGCATAGTGATTATGGAGGAATATTCAATTTAATTTCACACCATGATTACATTGTGCATATACTCAGCTATTTTATCCAAATTCTAAATCTGTATTCTTGTGACATTAATAGAAAATGGCACATAGCGACAACGAAACTACCAACGCAACCGTAACACTGACGCTTGAGGAGGTTCGAAGAATGATTGATGAAGGCATCACCGCACCACGCGAGGCCGATGCAGCAAACCGCTCAAGCAATACTATGGGAGCAACAAATGAAAGTGAGGCATCTACACCACGTAAGTGCACTTACAAAGAATTCGTGAGTTGTCAACCAACCACTTACAGAGGCATAGAAGGAGTGATGGAATTAGCACAGTGGTTTGAATGCATGGAAACGGTATTCATGAGAAGCAACTGTGCAGAAAGCAACAAGGTCACTTTTGCCACTGGAACTTTGAGGGGAAATGCATTATCTTGGTGGAATGCTACTGTCAAAATAATGGGTACTGAAGCAGCATTTCAGATCTCTTGGACCGAACTGAAGAATAAAATGCTGAAAAAGTACTGTCCCCGTACTGAGGTCAGAAAGCTTGAAGATGAATTTCACCAGTTAGTGGTGAAAAACAATGATGTCAGTGCGTACAACCGGAAATTTCAAGAGTTATCTCTTCTGTGTCCACACATGGTACCTGACTTGGAAAAGACATTGGAGAAATATGTGGAAGGACTACCTTCAAGCATTGAGGGAGACGTCACCGCATCACACCCACAAACCCTCGAATCCGCATTCGTATTTGCTCAGCGAATGATGAGTCGAGTGCTTAAACGAGGTTCTAACTCCACAGTCAGTGGACAAAAGAGAAACCATGATAACCATGACAACAACAACCGGAACAGCAACAGTTATTACAATCACAGCAGGAGCTACCGCAACAATGATCGAAGCAACCGTAACAGAGACTACCAGCAAAGCAGAAACGATAGACATCAACAACAAAACCGCAGACAAGAAGCCGCCAGGGCTTACGTGGCTACACCTGCCGAAGGAAAAATGTATGCTGGGACAAAACCCCAGTGTAACAAGTGCAAGATGCATCATACAGGACCCTGTACAGCCATCTGCGGTAACTGTAGGAAAATAGGTCACGTGACCCGAGACTGCAGAGCCACGGGAGCGAATGCGCAACCAGTAGCAGTAAAGTGCCACGGTTGTGGTGAAGCGGGTCATTATAAAAGCCACTGTCCTAAGAATGTCAATCAGGTTGCCCGAGGAAGAGCTTACGTACTCGAAGATGGAAACGTGTCACAGAACCCCAATGTCACTACGGGTACTTTCTTATTGAATCAACATAGTGCAAAAATATTATTTGATTCTGGAGCCGATAAAAGCTTTGTATCTACTTCATTTGCTTTATTGCTTAATATTGCACCCGTAGAATTACATACCACGTACGAAATTGAAATAGCCGACGGAAAATTGTTAAACACCAACACCGTACTCGAAAACTGCACCCTAACCCTCCAAAACAAATCATTTCCCATCGATCTCATGCCCATCCAACTTGGAAGCTTTGACGCAATTGTGGGTATGGATTGGTTATCCAAACATCGTGCCCGAATCATCTGCGATGAAAAAGTTGTCCAAATTCCCTTAGACAATGAAACGCTTACCGTTCGTTGTGACCACTACAAAACCCAACTCAATATCATCTCGTACATCCAAACGGTGAAATACATAAACAAAGGATGTCACGCATTTTTAGTCCAAGTAACGGAAGATAAATCGAAAGAGAAAGAAAAACGACTGGAAGAAGTGCCAGTTGTAAATGAGTTTGCAGAAGTATTCCCCGAAGACTTGCCAGGTATTCCACCAATCCGGCAAGTAGAGTTTCGAATCGATTTAGTGCCTGGAGCAGCACCTGTTGCAAAAGCACCATATCGATTAGCCCCTTCCGAAATGAAAGAATTATCTGAGCAGTTGAAAGAACTGTCAGATAAAGGATTCATCCAACCCAGCTCATCACCTTGGGGAGCACCAGTCTTGTTTGTCAAAAAGAAAGATGGAACATTCCGAATGTGCATCGATTATAGAGAGTTGAACAAACTCACAGTGAAAAATCGATACCCATTACCAAGAATTGACGATCTATTTGACCAACTGCAAGGATCGAGTGTTTACTCAAAAATCGATCTAAGATCAGGATACCACCAACTAAGAGTCAGAGAAGAAGATGTTCCCAAAACAGCCTTCCGAACACGATACGGACATTACGAATTCCGCGTAATGCCATTTGGTCTTACCAACGCACCCGCAGTGTTCATGGATCTAATGAACCGCGTATGTAAGCCATATCTGGACAAGTTCGTAATCGTATTCATCGATGACATTTTGATCTACTCACGTAACAAACAAGAGCATGCGGAACATTTAAGAACCATTTTGGGTGTACTCAAACAAGAAAAACTGTATGCAAAATTTTCCAAATGTGATTTTTGGATCTCCACCGTTCAATTCTTAGGTCACATCATCAACAGTCAAGGCATTCACGTTGATCCCGCCAAGATCGAAGCAGTCAAAGGTTGGGCTTCGCCCACCACTCCCACTGAAATTCGACAATTTTTAGGACTCGCTGGTTACTATCGAAGGTTTATAGAAGGTTTTTCCAAAATCGCAAAACCTTTGACAGAACTCACTCAGAAAAACAAGAAGTATATCTGGGAAGAGAAACAAGAATCAGCATTTCAGCTCCTAAAACAAAAACTCTGTGAAGCACCAATTCTAGCGCTACCAGACGGAAACGACGACTTTGTAGTATACTGTGATGCATCACATCATGGTTTAGGTGCGGTACTAATGCAAAGGAACAAAGTCATCGCTTACGCATCTCGACAACTCAAGAAGAATGAGGAAAACTATACCACTCATGATCTGGAATTAGGAGCAGTAGTATTCGCTCTTAAAATGTGGAGGCATTACCTATACGGTACAAAGTGTACGGTATTCACCGATCACAAAAGTCTTCAACACATACTAGATCAGAAGGAGCTGAACATGAGACAGCGCCGATGGTTGGAACTACTCAACGACTACGATTGTGAAATTCGCTACCATCCCGGTAAAGCGAATGTCGTGGCTGACGCATTGAGCAGAAAAGAGAGGATCAAACCTCTTAGAGTTCGATCGTTAGAAATGACAATTTATTCACCACTCCCATCTCAAATTCTCATAGCCCAATCGGAAGCTCTTCAGGAAGAAAATCGAGCTCACGAGAAAATTAAGGGCATGCTAGAAAGCGAGAATGGATTCATACGAAGATCCAATGGAATGTTATGCTTCAAGAAAAGATGTTGGATTCCTCTCTATGGAGGTATTCGAGACTTTATCATGCATGAATCTCACAAGTCTAAATATTCCATTCATCCCGGATCCACCAAAATGTACCAAGACCTCAAACAACTTTACTGGTGGCCAAACATGAAAGCCGACATTGCAACATATGTTGGGAAGTGTTTGACTTGTTCAAGAGTCAAAGCCGAAAGTCAGAAACCATCTGGACTACTTGTACAACCTGAGATACCAGTTTGGAAATGGGAACAAATCACTATGGATTTTATTACCAAGTTACCAAAAACGTCGACCGGATATGACACCATTTGGGTTATCGTCGACCGCTTAACCAAATCAGCTCATTTTCTGCCTATCAAAGAAACTGACGAGTTGGACACACTCGCTCAGTTGTACTTCAAAGAAATCATAATCCGACATGGAGTCCCAGTCTCTATCATTTTAGACAGAGACAGTCGATTCACTTCAGGATTTTGGCAATCCCTGCAGAAAGCCCTCGGTACTCAATTGGACATGAGCACCGCCTATCATCCTCAAACTGATGGACAAAGTGAAAGGACAATCCAAACCTTAGAAGATATGCTTAGAGCATGTGTGATTGACTTCGGAAAAGGTTGGGATAAACACTTACCATTGGTTGAATTCTCGTACAACAATAGTTATCAAACTAGTCTGAAGGCTGCACCTTTTGAAGCACTTTACGGAAGAAAGTGCAGATCACCCATCTGCTGGACGGAAGTTGGTGACATGCAGCTTACCGGACCAGAATTAATCCACGACACCACAGAGAAAATATTCAAAATCAAACATCGTATCCAAGCCGCTCGTGACAGACAAAAGAGTTATGCAGACGTGAGAAGGAAACCCATGGAGTTTGAAGTCGGAGATAGAGTTATGCTAAAAGTTTCGCCCTGAAAAGGGATGATACGCTTCGGAAAGCGTGGAAAACTCAACCCAAGGTACATTGGACCATTTAAAATCCTTGAGAGAATTGGCCCAGTTGCCTATAAGTTAGAACTTCCAGAAGAACTCAGTAGGATACACCCTACATTCCACGTATCCCAACTTAAGAAATGCCTATCGGACGAGACTCTCGTCATTCCGCTAAAAGAGATTAAACTGGACGACAAACTTGTGTTCACAGAGGAACCCGTAGAGATAATGGATAGAGAGGTTAAGCAGCTCAAGCAAAGTCGTATTCCTATTGTGAAAGTAAAATGGGACTCTAAGAGAGGACCAACGTACACATGGGAACGCGAAGACCAAATTCGTGAAAAATATCCACACCTATTCCCGTAAACCACTCTTATTAGCTATTTTAGACTTGAATTCCGGAACGGAATTCGAATGAGGGAGGAGTACTGTAAGATCCCTCGGAAAAAAAAAACCCTTGTAATCAATCTTAATGATTAATGATAATCTCGTATTACCGTTACCAAAGCCCATTTTTGCTAGAAATTTAAACTTTCTATTGTTGTTATTATTAGCACGATGTATTATATATATATAAATATTATACACACTGAAACTCGAGATAATCTTTCCGACACAACAACACATTTTCACAATGACCAGTGATCGTAGTCACAATAAAAACTTAGCGCATTCATTATAATACATTCAATATAAAATCATTTACACTCCAAACTAACCTAGTTTATTACCATATAAACACAAGTTAAACACAATTAGTCCTACTACACTTAACAAACCGATTGGGCCTTCATCTTAGCCCACTACACGAACCAATTATGGCCCCAACCCACTTTCACTCTTTTCTTTTCCTAGTCTTATACCCAGTCGAGTTATATAACCCAAATCAACACACCTCTTTACCTTGTTCTTTCCCATGCTATTTTTTTTAAAAACCGATCAACACATTTTCAAAAACCCACATGCAAATCTTAATTATCGAATATGACATTTATATATTTAACCATTAACACCACCGAATATCACAGCCCACATAACGCACCCACTTTAATTAATTTCTCTCATTTGCTTATCCTAAAACCCGATCGACATTGCATTCAAAAACCCAAAAGAAAATTTTAGATATCAAATTTAACCTTTACACATTTTTACACAATCAAATGAGTCACTTAACTAACTACTATGATACAAAAACCCAACTAGAGATATCAAGTAATAGCACGACGACGAAACTCGTTTTGGTTGTCCTAATTCGACACAAACATATCACTAAAGACATCGACCCAAAATGTTATCATACTTCAATAATTCCCACAACCTACTAGCTATATTACTACTCAAATATGATACTCCAAATGCAAAATAAACGAGAAACACGACTTGTAGCTCAGTAACTCAACTTGTGTTAACATATCAACAAACCGAATAAAAGAAACATACAAGAGCTAGAATCCAAACTCCCATCTACCCACACTTATTCCACACTCAAACTAGAATAGAAATCTACAAGTGTCCCATAGACACAGTACTTTCAATCATTAGTCAATTAGTCAAGGAAAAGTGAAGATATTTTGCTTATAAAAGCCTCCATTCGATCCATTCTCTTCCTTACACTCCTATCATTGTCTTTCAACATCAACACATTCCCAAAGTAACCTTTCTGTCGAGAACTTTGGAAGCAAACTCAATAAAGTCAAGTCATATAAAAACTATTCGAACTCACTGTCTCCTCTTGGGTTTCATTCGAATCACACAATTTCCTTCACACCCATTTCACTATCATTATACCTTCACTTAAATCTACTCCTTCACAAACAAAGAACTTAACTAGTTTTGGAGTAAAAGAGTTCGAAGCAAGTGGGTTGTCTCCCTTCGTGTTCCATCCGACTAGCACTAAGTCTCCACCACCTTTTCAAAGGTGTAGTAAGTTTTCTCGCCCCCTCTTAAATATATATCTCACGTACTCACTTGCATGCATATCTCATACTACATTCGAATGTATCTATTTCATTTCATACGTACCCTACAGTTACAAACTCTTCTCACATTTAACATATGAGCACGCCATGCATTGTTCTGTTTATCACTAGATCGAACATAGTGACACTTCACTAAGTTACATACATCATTGTACTCGAACATGTAAACATGCATTCCATGCAACCCTCGTACGTCACACTATAAATAAAATGGGGAAAGCTAAAACGTGCTAAGTATTCATATTGTAAGCAAACAGTCCCAAGAATGTCCACAAAACGACTTCAAATCTCACTACATAACTTAATGACCATGTCCTCTCTATACACGACCTAATATACCACATAACTACCTACACTTTTCATTTAAATAACTCTTAATCACACTCAAGTTTCGACCTTTAAAAGGAGCCATCTTAACCCTTACTCGATCGGACCTTGTAGAGACAAATGAAAATCTAACTAAGTATTTCAACCAAAGAGAACCTTTCGACATAGCCAACTAGCGACCTGTTTAATTTGAATCCACGAACATAACACTTATATATTTTTACTCCACTCGACTATACACCTGAGAAACTACATTTTTCATATTCTAATAGCCCACTCGTAATTTCATTTCGACACTTAAAATAAACCCTTTTGAAATGCTACTCGACTAAGCGAAAAGACTTAGAAAAATATACTAGTATTTTCAAAACTAAACTATGTTACCCGGCTACAAAAGGTAATTATATTTTCGGACTTTTGTACATAACATTTAGATGTTTTCACATAAATCGAATGACCACCTAACAAACTACATAATTCGTATTTTAACGTTATCTTCATAAGCTCATTTGGGCAGTTAAATTCTACTCGAATAATAGCAGTAACCATAGTTCTAAATTCATAACAATTTCAGAAAATCATTTAAACATTCGGTTGGGCCAAAATCAAGCCCAACAAGACTTTACGATAGGAAGGTCCAGCAGGCCCATATAATATATTTTTAGAATCATAAAATAGCCCAAGTCCAAGCCCAAAACTATTTTCACGCCCTCGCCTCTAAATTTATTAACGGGCCTTAAATAAATTCGTTGATCGGCCCATTAATATAAAAATAAGCTCGTTTCTGGAATAAGCACTTGAAATAAGTTAAAATAAACTTAATAAGGTTATAGAAATTTTCAGAATATTTTTCCCGTCATTTTTATGCAAAAAGGACTAAAAATGTAACGCGACTTAACCGAAAAGGACTAAAACTGCCAATCCTGGAAACTAAGGGACTGAAGCTGTGAAAACAGTTGTAGAGGACTTAATTTGACATACCATTGAACTTCAAGCCTTATATGGACATCGGGACAATTATTGGACTATTATTGGACTATGGACTGGACAAGGACTAACGACGTAACGCAAACCACGGTTAGGGTAGAAAATGTAAAATCTGGAAAGCACAAGAACAAACTGTTATAACTTGTCATTCTTATCTTCTTTTTCATTTTGCACCATATCTTTACTTCATATGCATATTCGCATTATAATTGCATATTAGTTATTAACGATAGAAATATTTCATGTTAACATTTCATATCAACTCATTTATTCCTTGAAAATATGATCTTACGAGAACCCGAGCACCATACTCATATATAATAACACCTTCACTCTCAACGATTAGATCGTTGTATATCATTAGTTAATCATCACCCGCCATTCATACACACACACCACTAGAAATTAGTCAGATTCTCAGTTATTTATATATTTACCAGGTTCTATATCGAAGTTGTTATAATCACCTTTGAGTTTATTTTCATCATCACCAGTAACGCTTAAGGTGAGTCATGGCCTCACTTTTAAACTCTTTATACTTTTTAAACTCCGTGAGGGGGATACATGCTATAAACAAATCACAAGTATTTTCTGTATGCTACCTGACTTGATATATGCCTAAGTACACCATATTGCCATAAGACCCTTTATCATGAGCCATTAATCACTGCGGTGAACGCGAATATAATGAATAGATCTATTAGAGGTTGACGACCTATCCCACTAATACTGTGACGGAATGCTTTTTGCTAGTCGTATTAGTCGCGATGCATTATATTTGAGAGAAATAGGAATTGGCAAAATCACCTATTACACGAGGGCAAAACCTTCATCATTAATTTGGTGGACACCTCCGTTTAGGCGGTACTTTGTTAACGTTTGCGTGTCATGAGACTTAGGGCAATATATGAACTGCGATATCAATTTTTAAACTAATTGTATCTCCAATACAATCTTACTTGTGAATCGAACTGATATTTAAATTACAAACTCCATGATTTCACTCAACATTATGTTGACTTTTAAGCATGTATCTCAGGGAACTAAAAAGGAGCAAGGCAAGGCATGGAGCAGGCGCACCCTATCTTAAATAAATGGTGTAAAATAAAGTTGTAATTCAGTTAAATTGATGTTTCTTTGGAGAAACCTTAGCACTCTGATGTAACGCTTTGTAACTGGATTTGTATTATGGACCTATGTAAATTAAAAATGCCGTCTCAGGCTATTTTTCTATGATTTTGTTTTTGATCCTCACAGTAACACCCAAATAAATCTTCCGCTGCCACAAACCAAATTTGGGGGTGTTACATTTGGATTTGCATATTTTGCGGGTTGTGGGCTTATTTGAAATTGAAAGAGCTCATAAGCTCACTTTTTCGTCTTACGAACTTATCTACTCGAGCTCATAAGCAAAAAAAAAGTAGCCTATGAGCTTTTCTAAATCTATAGAAGCCCTCAAATTAAGCTAATCCAAACACCCCCAAAGTTTCAACTACCGTATGTATTATCATAACAAGTTCTCAAACCACAAACAACATCAGTAATAAACTTTTTTTTTACTTTACAAAACAGAACGAGATTAGGGTTCCATCTTACCAAAGAAATGAAGAGGAGGAGAGAATAAGGCGGCAGCTGTGGTGGATTAGTCGAAACATAACCCAAAAACCACGAACCAAAACAATATCCACGATCTAAAACGGTCTTGTATCTTCTTGACCTAGCAAGGACAAGTGGCAGTGAAGCAAGGTGGCGGCGGCGGTGCCCTGGTGGTCACGACAGTGAAGTGGTGGTGGCTGTGAAGGGAGAGAGAGGAGGCGTGTTATATTTTTATGTGAGGTAGATAATTGATCAATAGAGGGAGAATTTGATTTTTTGGGAATTTTTTTTTTTTTTTTGAGAGCGGGAAGTGTTTTGGCCAAAAAAAAAAACTATAGATTTTGATGAAGCAGATGGTTAAAAAAAACATAGATGACCCCTATTTATGACGAAGCAAAATGAGCGTCATCTAGCAGGCTAAATTTTAACTGATTATGACCCTATGTTATGACGCTTCTGAAAGCGAGTCATCCCCAATAAAAAATTTACTCGTTATGACTCTTATTTTATGACTTTGCTATTTGCGCGTCATCTTGTAGCGTGCGTCATAAAATGCGAGTCAAGGATAGACCTTTTTCTAGTAGTGATTTGAACTTTAGATCTATTTTTAGGACGGATGAGGCTTTTCATTAGAAGAAGTGAATCTTTGACTCAAATGTACGCGTTATAACTTAAGTATCCATGTGACTGTTTCCGACCCTTATGTATAGCTAGTTAGATTAACCCTAGATCTATTTTTAGGACGGATGAGGCTTTTTATTGGAAGAAGTGAATCTTTGACTCAGATATATGCATTATAATTTAAGTATCCATGTGACCGTTTCCAACCCTTATATATAGCATTTTAGTGTTAATTTTAAGTTTTTTTCGTAAGTGCCCTCCAACCAAAACTCAAATCCCCCCCCCCCCCCCCCCCCCCCCCCCACCCACCCCCCACCACATACTAAAACCCAATATTCAACACTCTAAAACCTTATATATCCTTCATCTCTAAGTGACAATATTCGATTTATCATTTCGATCATAGTTTTTTTCTTCCGTATATTGTTGCTATTATCAAAAAAAATTGCCCCGACCGGCCACACAACTTATTTTCCTAGTTTCGCCACTGATTTCAAACCTAGATCTGTTTTAGGACGTTACGTGACTTACCACTAAGTCAATAGGTGATGGTAAATGTATTAACACTAAAGAACTTTATCCTGCTAAACTGCTAAAGGATATTGGTTGATACCTTGATTCTGTTGTTTGCATCAGTTTTGGCAAACGAAACACTTGGACTCGGAACTGAACTATTTTAAGAAAGTAAAATCTGATTTGGTCCACTTTGATGGAATCAGAACGGGGCTTTCGGGTTTCATGTATGTCTATATACTCTATACGATATGTTCAAAGTTTCCTCACATCACTTACCTAGACGATACACACGATATGTTCAATAAAATGCTTAAAACGCAACTGTAGCCCCAATATTCTTCTAAATTGTGCAGTTCAGGAGCTTCGTCTATCTATATACCAAAATTATAGTTATAACTTGACATAGCATTTAGAACATAGGTTGGCCAAGATTTAATTTAGTTCACTTGATATTTACGTATTAATTAAATAAAAAGTAGGCCATCCTTTAAACTTTAAAAGGTTTAGATACATGTCTTTTTCTATGTATGTTACTAGACAACTCTTTTGCGGTGATACAAATAATTACATATAGGATACTCTTTATTTTAATAATTAAATTTCTTGTTAGGTATTGCTACACCAACATGAATATAACATATCGCGTTTTCTTTCTCAATCTTTACATGAGAAACTAGTTGCAAAATTGACGCACAGCAATCCTCAACGCTATAGAGTTGAACCTAATAACAAATTTTTAAACTTAATTTTTATATATGGTTAATCTCACGTAAACAATTTATTTTACATGTTAATAACTATGTATGGCTATAATTATTCAAGTAGATAATGTCACCTCGTAGGTTTAAACGCTATGATAATAAAACATTCAGTATAAGGAAGAACAATTCATGATTCCAACAAATGGAAGTCATGAAAACATTATATTTTAATTATTGATAAGATGCATGTTACAAGAGAAAGTAGAATTCATCAACAAAGATTAGTACTTCATTGCTATATTTGAAATGAAAACTTCATTCCATAGTGTAAAACACTTAAACCTCCTTAACTTGGGGGGTATCCTTAGCAACCTCAACTCCATCATCCTTCTTAGCCACATCAACACTTTTAACATCTTTCTTAACATCCTCAAGTTGAAACGCAGACACAGGAAAGGTCCTGAAAAGGCCAGAAGTGGCCTTAAAAGTGATCCTTCCGGTGTCTGGATTATCAACTGTGATCTCACTAAGTGTGATCCACATTAAAAGCTCCTTGGTTTTAACACCGGTTAGTTTCTTGATCTTGAACTTCTCTATGAACGCGGTTACTTCGGTTCCGTAGGATACAAGCTTACCGATCTTTTCAAACTTGTGTTTCTTCTCTTTCTTTTGTTTAAGCCACACAAAGCCAGTTTTTTCGACATAACCACATTCTTCAATGTCTTCTAATGGTAATAGACCATTTGGTAGTCCCATTTCTGTGAGCAAAAACTTGGATTTTTCTTGACATATGGCATCTCCATGGTAAACTTCGGATGCACTTGCTCTAATTTCTGCTGTAACAAGAGACATGTTTGGTTTGATATAAGTTGGGAATGTGTACTCTTGGTTTGTTCTTTTGGATGGGATGAATGGATTATGGAAAGGTTTTGCTACTTATATAATTGTGCATATACATAAAAGGTCTTGATTTATTGAGGTAATTACTAGAATGCCATTTGGTTCTTATTTTATGGGCATTTCTAAATTATAGTTGGTATGACATACCTATATCTTTAAAGAGTTTGATGGAAATTGACTTTGCTATATTTATCATAAACCGGCCCTTCTAAGAGAACTAAACACACCATTTGATGAATATGTCAAGTTTAGTAATGTTGTACTATTTTTATCTAGAATGTAAAACCAAGTAACTTAATTTTTCATTTAATTTGCTAACATCATAGGTGAGAAAGTAGAATAAACGAGACAAGATCTTTGGCATAAATATATAATTCGGAAGCTAGTATATTATGTTATCTCTGAGTTATGGTACTCCAACAAACAAACTTCTAATTTTAGTAATTCATTTTATTATTACTCAATAGTGATATTCGACAAAGAATAAGCGTTTTCCAACAAAATGTTTTGCAAAACACAAATCCCTTATTTCCTAACTTAACAAGGAAAATTACAAAACAAAATTTAGTTGTTTTTCTTGTTTTTCTTTGTAACTCACAACCCTCCCCTCCCCTTCTTCAAAATAGAAAATGCAAACATCAACTAAAAGCGTTTTTCATATTTTCAAGAGTTTTCTATATTGTCGCTTTCACCTCTTTTCCTTTTTCCTAAATAGTGCAATTTCAGCACATAGTGTAAATTTTGATGATGCAAATTTTATTTTATTTTTCAAAAGCAAAATGAATATTTGTTTTTGTCTTTGCTTTCGAAACAAATCAATATACTTTCATGCTATATTTTTCTTTAAAAAATTCTAACTAAAAAGAATCTCAATATCATTTTATCTGAGATAGTACATTAATGAAAATTACTGACTCTTTTTTACATCATTACATTATACGAATACTTGTTTAATCAATCATCTTACGTGCATGTATACACAAAATTACAATTGATCGAGACTTAAATCATGAGTCGTGTTATTTAACTTATTTTACGTGTACCAATAACATGCATGCAAAATCCTCGCCCAAATGAACACGCTAGACATCCTTTTTTTTAATCGGTTGACAATCATAGCAAGTAATTTAGAACATTGTTTTTTAATGCGATTAGTATGAGTTATAAGTAACATCCATATAAAATCCATACTAGTATCTACTGAAAGGGCAGATAAAATGCTAATGAAGCTTTACCCAACCCTATGAACCGTATAATGATATTGTTTTAGACGAGCAGTGGTGTTATTCTTTATCAATATATTTCTAATCTTTTATAGAAGTTGCCTAGTAAAGAAATAGATATGTATTATACATGGCTGATTTACAAACACAACTCATGTAACTCTACAGGCAGGGGCGGAATGAGGGAGGTTCTCAAGGGTATACGAAACCTTATGGATTTATCTTGCGTAGTGTAAATATTTGTCAAAAACTATGATATTTTGAAAATGATCATTTTAAAAAAAAATTGTGTTGCAAATCTTCTGTATCTTAAGAAATGTATTTGATGACCTCTAACCCTGGACATGCCACTGTCGACATATAAGTTTTAAATTGGTTATAAAAAGAGATAATACAAACAAAGAGGTATTATTGGTTATAAAAAGAGATGATACAAACAAAGAGGTATTATTGTTCGTAAAAATTGACAAGTGATTCGAACATGTGATGACGTGGTTGGTACCAAGGAAATACAACTTGACCTCACGTTTAATTGATAAAAGTAACATACATTGATTACAACACAATGCGATTAAAGAGGAATTCTTCATCCGCGCTCCATTGCGGGGCACTGGGTTTCACACTTAACTAACTTACGTTATTACTAAGGTTTAACACAGACACAAATTTAAACCAATAAGTAAATAACTTCTTTTTTTGCAAACGCGTAAAAAACCATACGACATATAAAAAGAACGAAAAGAAAAATATGTAGAAAATATTTTACGAAAATCAAAAGTTTTTTATTGCAACCATGGGTAAAAACACAAGATTCAAAACTTAAGGCCAAATTTTGCAATGCTAGCTAGGTAAGCAGCAGGGGTTTTTTTTGTAATTCTTTGTTGTCCCTAGGGACTTTTTTTTATAATTAATGGTGAAGTCAATGGACTATTTGTGTAACTTCATGTTAGGGACAATTTTTGCAAGGGTAGGTAAACTACATGGACCTTTTATATAACATTCTACTTTTACAGTCGGTCCTTGAGGACTTGCTTCGCAGTATTTGTTAAACACACTGATTTTTTGAAAATGTATATGTTCTCAAAAAATTTGTGTTACAAATCTTCTTTAATTTATGAAATTTATTTGATGACCTCTCATCCTGGGAACGCCAATGTCGACATATGGGTTTTAAATTGGTTATAAAAAGACATAATAAAACAAAAGGTATTATTGTTCTTAAAAATTGACAAGCGTTTCGAACATGTGATGATGTCGTTAGTACCAAGGGCATACAACTTGACCTCACGTTTAATTGATAAAAGTACATAGATTGATTACAACACAATGTGAATAAGGAGGTATTTTCACTAGCGTTTTGTTGCGGGGTTATACACTCAAATATTTTACGTTATTACTAAGGTATAACACAAAAATAAATTCAAAGCAATATGTAAATAACCTCTCTTTTTGGCAAACACGTTAAAAACCACATGAGTTATAAAAAGAACGAAAAGAAAATATTTTACGAAAATCAAAAGTTTTTTATTGCAACCATGGGTTAAACTACAAAATTTATAACCTAAGGACGGATTTTGCAATGTTAGAAAGGTAGCAGCGTTTTTTTTTTTTTTTTTTTTTTTTTTTTTTTTTTTTTTTTGTAATTTTCCGTTACACAGATGGTCCTTAGGGACTCTTTTATAACTGAAGGTGAAGTCAAGGGATTGTTTATGTAACTTCTTGTTAAGGATTATTTTCTTAAAAGTAGGTAAACTACAAGGTAGGGAAACAAACCGAACAAACACGAACGGAGCGTTGTTCATGTTCGTTCTTTTAGTTTTAACCTGACAAACAAACGAACATGAACACTTAAAGGACGAATTATCATGTTCATGTTCATTCATTAAGAAATGTGGTTGTTCATGTTCATTTATGTTCGTTCATCAAGAGATTAAACCAACGTAAATAAAAGAACATAAATGAATGTATGGAGACAAATAAAAGAATATACAAATTATTGTGTTATATGAGTGTTCACTTGTTTGAATATACCAATTTATAAAGGATATAATAAAATTATAAAATATACAGCTATAAACAAGTAAACGAACATTCACGAATGTATTATCAGACGATGATGAACATAAATGAATGGACGAGACTTTTGTTTATGTTCGTTCAATTAACTAAATGAATCTAAAATCTTGTTAATGTTCATTCATTTAAAAAATAAACGCACATAAAGGAACATTTTAATGCAGGTTCATGAAATGTTCACTTACGTTCGGTTCATCTACAACCCTATTACAAGGACCTTTTATGTAACTTTCTGTTACATAGTTGGTCCTTGAGGACTTGTTTCAGAATATTTATTAAAAAAAATAATATTTTGAAATGTACATGGTCTCAAATTTTTTGTGTTACAAATCTTTTTTATCATATGAAATGCATTTGATTACCTCTGATCCTGAGCAAGCCACTATCGACATATAGGTTTTAAATTGGTTATTAAAAGAGATAATACAAACAAAAAGGTATTATTGTTTGTAAAAATTGACAAGTGTTTCGAAGACGTGTTTGGTACCAAAGGCATATAACTTGATCTCACACTCAATTGATAAAAGTAACATAGATACAACACAATGTGAATAAGAAGGTAACTTCACCCGCGCTCCGCTGCAGGGTGCGAGATTTACACTCAACTAATTAATGTTATTACTAAGGTTTAAAAAAAAAAATAAATAAAATAAAAAATCAAAGTAATAAGTAATTACATTATTTTTTTTGGCAAACACTTTAAAACCCACATGACTTATAAGTAGAACGAAAAGGATATATTTTACGAAAAACAGAAGTTTTTTTATTGCAGCCATGGGTTAGAATACAAAATTTAAAACCGAACGATGAATTTTGCAACGTTAAGTAAGTAGCGGACTTTTTTTCTAATATTATGATGCAAAGATGGTCCCCAAGAACGGTTTTGTAATTCAAGGTGAAGTCACGGGACTATATATGTAACTTCCTGATAGGGATGATTTTCACAAAGGTAGGTAAACTAAAGGGACCTTTATAAACCATTAGTATATAATTATGTAATGGTTTATGGTGTGTTATGTATGTTTAATATGTTATTTGTTAGGTTGAAAAGCTCGTGACAATGTGTAGTCACGAGACCAATCATCTTGTTACAAGACTTGCTTCTAGTCTCGTAAATACCATGTACTTTGGTATTAAATCCCTCCTTCTGAATTATCGCTGTTCCCAAGGACTAGCAGAATCGAATAGCGAAATACCCCCCCCCCCCTCCCCACCTCGTTCATTGTGAGACGTGTGTCACTATTATAAAGTTTCGATATTCACTTATTATCTCTCTTCTCTCTCTAAATTTATCATGTGTGCACCCACTCTCTCTCTAGATTAATATCATATTAGGTTTGATTATGGCACAACACCCTTTATGTAACTTTCTGTTACATAGTTGGTCCTTGATGACTTGTTTCAAGTGAACAACAGGGTTATTTGTGTAACTTTTAATTTTCACAAAAAGAAAAAGGGATACTGTTCGTTGAACCGTAACTCCCTCAGATTATATTTAAAATTTAAGGCAGGAGCCAAGGTGTATAAATTGGCCATGAAACACGAAAAAGGGTAGTTGATGAGTAAGTAATAATAATAAAAAAATAATAATAATACAGTTGGGACAATAAAAGTCATAAATTTAAGAGATTGGGCAAGTTGGTAGGAGAGGCAACCATAACCGCCCCGTATCATTCAATGTAGTTGGGAAGGTCAACAATTAATGGTCTTGTATGTTTCAGCATTCATTTCATGTAACCATCTATACGTAAAATCATGCTGCTTTCATCATACATAAAATTAAGGGATTGATACATACACTACTCCTTTTGATACATCACATTTTATACATTACATTCGTGTACGGTGTGTTATATAGCTTATACAGATGATATATTCATCAAATAAATTGGTGTGCATATCAACACCCTAAAATTACATAAATTGATATTAGGGTTTTTTCTAACTTGTACAAGGACAAGTTAAGTACATCAAAAGTATTCAATGACTCACGAAAAAGAACTCAGTGACTCACACAAATGTACTTTTGTGTGAGTCACTGAGTCCTTTTTCGTGAGTCCTTGAGTACTTTTGTTGTGCTTAACTTGTTGCCTTAGGGCACAAGTTAGAAAAATACTTGATATGATGATTGATGATTTATATCATGTACACTAGCCTTGGTGGCTTAAGACTATCTGGCACAACGTTTATAAGAGTTTAAAGGGGTTGAGGTTTTAAAATAAGCTAGTTTACAAAATAAGTTTTGTTTGTCACACAGATTTATGAAAACTTTTAATAACTCATAAGCCTGTATAAGCACAAGCCGATTGAAACGGGTTTATAAGAGCTTATAGTTAGTAAAATTACTTAAACACTCTTCAAAATATAATTGATTATTACGCAAAAGCTAAACATTTATATGAATTTGATTTGATGTATTTTTATACGATTTACTTTAATAAGTTTCAATTTCAAGTAATTCATCGAACAACTTTAAAAATTTATAAGCTACAACTCCAAGTCCAGCCTAAACTCCAGCTCCAGTTCCAACTCCAACTAGAGTTCATCTCGCTAGATATACCCAAGTAAAATTATAGATAAATGCTAAACATTCCTACAAAAGCCTCCTAAAAATGTGGCTACTCACAGGATTCTGACACTTGTCAGAACTGACGGTTTGAATGCAGAGACAGAATGAGTGGGAAAAAAAAATATATACTATTGTTGTGTATAAGAAGATTTGTAGGATGAAATGATTGGAAAATGTAGCAAAACTCAAAATTATATGATACCTTTGTTTAAGAAAGACAAACCTAAAAAAACTATCCTTTTATCTTTTGATGAAACGAGTAAAATAATACGATAACTTCTTAAACAAAAACAACCCTAAAGAACAAACTAGTTGGATACGACAAATGACTATCTTTTCAGCAAAGATTATAATGAATTGTGTTCATCTCAAACTTTCGACATGTTTTTTATCGATCGACTCGTTTATGAAAATATTCTTAACTTCATCATTTTCTAATATAAAAATGAACGAACACCTTGGAAGATGCATTATCAACTACCTTGTGGTCTAGTGGTGAGTGCTTAACTAGTTAAGCGAGCCACAGTGAGAGTAATACCGGATGGGTGACCATCCGGGAAGTCCTCATTGATCATGGGGTTTGTTGATATTAGGCAATGAAGAGGAGAGTCTGTGAGCCAATGGTTGCGCAGGGTCGAATCTGAGCCATCCCGGGTTTCATCCGGTGAGGTCTGGGGACTGTCCATGTCCCTCGCCAGTCCCGGTTTTCATCCGGCTGTTACTCCAGCGAGTAATCTCGTGTGGAGGCGGTTTTCGGGCGGAAGCCATTTAATCTCCACTGCGCCAGCGTGGACCCGGTTCAGACAACATAGTCTGGGTATGTGATGGATGAGGGCCTGCTAATGTGGCGGGTACGACTCTAAACCAAAAATTGAAAGTCGCTCTTCCAAAAAAAAAAAACCAAAAGTCAAATGTATAGTAACGCTTAAGGGCGTTGCAAATAAGCATGATGTTAATCTCATTTAGCTAGATTTTTCTTATCCATTGTAAAATTAGCAACAAAAAAGTGTCTGTTGTTACTAAAACATTTTCCATAGATAGCTTTTTAAGGAGAATTGTATAAATATAATTGAAAATATTTTGCTGTTAATTTTGTTGATAATATAAATTTTAGCAACGGATATGTGGTCGTTGGTATATTTCCGATGTTAATTGCTTTTGGTAATGCTATAGAGTAGAAACGTATTCAAATAACACATATCGAAACAAGTACCTCCATTCGTGTATTATAATTCTCACTTTAACAATTAGCTACCCTTGCACAATTCATAGTCGAGATGAGAAGTAAATGAAAAACAACCGCTACTATCCATCAATATCAATTGTGTACTAGCTGGTACATTTATTTCTAAATAAATTCATGCGTAGGTACACCAATGGATATGGGTACAAAGGTGACATTGACCATGACCATTTAGGATAGCCACCCTGTCTTCATAGTTTTTGGGTGCTTTCACTCTTTCAAAGATATACATGTTAGTATTTTACTTAATTTCTCAGAAGGTTTAAATCAGCTAAATAATTCTGATTTCTTGCACTTTTTTTAATGACGAGTGATCTTACCACAAAGAATCAGCTCCAAGCATTAAACACATGTTTTAGTGATCAAGGATCAAGAGTCGCGAAAATTATATATTTATACTCTCACCCCTCCTAGTCTATCAAAAATTATATTGTTAAGCTCTTTACAGGCTACCTAAACCTACTAACAATCGTTAGATTGAAATTAGTGAGATACATTTATTTATTCCATTAAATTTAATGACATGTTCTTTCTAGAAATCTCGAAGACATGTGGTTGTTGGAAGAGTTATGTGCAAAAATATATTTTGCATCTATCATGTCTCAATTAAGCTTTATAGCATTTGGAATTTTCGATACCAAAGAAAACGTATATTTATTAAAACAAAAAAGTTGAAGACAGTCTGATTTTTAAGATTTATATGTTTTTAAACGTGAGAAATATCCAAACTGCAAGTACCTTCTAAAATGAAAGTGATTGAGACGTCTAAATATTGATAATTTTTTGCTTAAATGAATGTGAAAGTTGTTTATTGGTTTGTGAAGAAGTGGACTCCTTTTGTTATCACAAGAAAGTTGACACACAGGATTAAACATACATTTAAGCATGTTAATCGATGATTTACAAAATAATTAAAAATGTTCATAACCCATTAATTGAGCTAGAACTTGTACTGGAAAGATACATAATTTACTTTACTTAATGACATCAATGCTGTTGATTCGATGGAAATGGCTCAAAAAGCAAAAATTCGTTTGGCTATTGAAGGGGATGTGTCGGGTCCGTCAGTACCCAAGCGTCCTGAAAACAGGATTTGGACACAAATTAGCCAAGTGTTAATCAACCTTAAACACTCTCAAGTCACTAAGTGAAAAGTCACTCAGTGAGTTACCTTCAAGATGCTTAGGACGAGTCTAAGAAGAAAGATTCACCATTCAGTGAGGCGGAACTCCCTGAGTAGGACTTAAGCCAAAGAAGAAGGTAATGGGTTCAGTGAGTAATGACAAGAACTCACTGAACCCCAGTCTCCTCAACAACTATGATGATTGAAGACTGAAGACTGAAGACCTAGACTGAAAAATCTGAAGTCTGAAAGAAAGGCGGGATTAGGCGGGAAGAGTTTGAAAAGATAAGGAGAAGTCTTATCGGGCCGAAAGCAAACTTTCCCTAAAACGGTTTAAAGTCAAGATGTGTCATAGCTGACACTCGGAAAGCACTTTTAGCTTATTCCCAATGCAGATTCTTGAAAATGACAAATACTGTTGTATTTTGTCAAACTAGCTAGGTTATTCCTTTTGTACTTCTAGAAGGTGCTCTTTTATACTTGTGTATAAATAGGAACAGATAGGAGAAAAGTGGGATAAGTTTTGTGTATTAAAAGCTTAGACTTTCACAAAACTACTTTTCTCCTCCAAAGAGCAACCAAGTCCCTGAGATAGCTCAGTGGTTCATTATTGTTGTCACTCAAGAATAACTTGAGTTTAGAGAGGAGAACACACAATACCTTGTCTATTCAATCCCAAGTGTTTATTCCGCAAACACTTGGGTAATAGATTCTTTTGATTAATTTCTAATAAGAATTTAAACATTGAAAAACTTATGTTTTTATCTTTACGTTTTACTTATCTGTTATAATTAATCAATACATTATCAGTCATGGAACACAATTAGATTAACTTTGTAGTTACTTCTACTTGTATAACGGGAACAACAAGTGGTATCAGAGCCACTGGTTTGTAAAATCTTTTAAAAACAAAGAGTGCTCAAGAGGTTTTTAAAACCAAGATCCTACTATGGCTGATATTAATGTGCCCCAGCTCGTCGATAAAAAGGGTGGTAGCTATTCAGCTGTTGCTCCCAGACTCGAAGCTGGAAAATTTAGCAAGTGGAAAAAGCAAATGCTTTGCTACTTGACTGGTATGGAACCATACTACATCACTTGTATCAATGAAGGTCCTTATTTCCCTAAGACTGCTGAGGGGTTAAACAAACATGAAGCTCAGTGGACTATAGATGAGAGAAGGGTGGTCAATCAAGACCAACACCTGAAAAGCATAATTATATCTTGTCTTCCTGACGATATAATGGAATCAGTCATTAACTGTTCTACAACAAAACAAACTTGGGTTGACTTGATTAATAGCTTTGAAGGTCCCTCAGATACCAAGGAAAACAGGATCATGGACCTGAAACTTGAGTACAACACTTTCGGGGCAAAGGACTCTGAAAGTCTCTCTCAGACATATACCAGCTACAAGACCCTGATAAATGAATTGTCAAATGATGGTGTAGTTTTGTCTAAGCATGAGATCAATGTTGGCTTTGTCAACAGTCTCCCTGAGAAGTGGCTAAACTTCTCACAGGGCCTCAAGAATGTTAATCACATTCAGACCCTTGAGCTCCCTGAGATCTATGGGAAGTTTGTCTATGAAGACAACTTAATCTCTAGAAGATACCCAGACTCAAAGAAAGCTCTTGAGACCAAAAAGGCCCTGACTTCCTCACCCATATCAACTGCCTTTTATTCTAATGGTGTTGTGCAGGATTTTCAAGAGGATTATGATGATGAGGTTGATGAAAGAACTTGTGATGAGTACCTAAATGATTTACACTTGGAATTCCAAGAAAGGGCACTCCTTGCTAATTCAAAACGTTTTATCAAAAGAAATCAGTCAAACTTTTCAAAAGCTAAAGCAAATGAAACCACTGAATGTTTCAAATGTGGTAAAAAGGGTTATTTTGCTAAAGACTGCTATTCAAAAACCATCTCAGAACCCTCTTATAAATTTTTTGGAAACAGTTCTTCTTCAGGAACTAGCAAGTTTCAACCTAAAATGCTTCAGTCGACCCAACATTTTCAAAACAATAATGTTCATAATGGTCAAAAAGATTTTGAGGCTAAATATAGGAAAGCTAAGGCTAAACTTGCCCTCCTTGAAGCTAATCCCTCAATGTCTTAGGCTGCTCAAACTTTCAAACCTGTTCAGACAAAGAACAAGGTTCTTGTAGCCGAAGCCTATGACTGAGATGAAGAAGAGGTCTCCTCAGAAGATGAGGAAATTAGAGTGAGTGCACTGCTGGCACTTTCAGAAGGTGATCAGCTGGTTGTTGGAAAAAGCCATGCAAGGAATGGAGAATGGGTCAACATAACCATAAAAAAGGTAAATATTTTACTTTCAATGGATGATGATTCTGATTGGTAGTCTTATATGAATTACATTTGTGTAGATCTTAAGTTTGTAGAAGAACAAAGGCTTAATTTGCTTTCAAAATATAACAATCTTGTGTTAGAATTAAATAAGTGTAGAGATGAATTGCTTGTATTAAAACAGGCCAAGTTAGAAACTGTTACACTACAAATTCAAAACACCGAGATTTTGAAAAAAAATCAAGCTCTTCAAAATGAACTAAAAAAAGAAAAGGTTGTCATTGAAGGCTGGACAAAAAAGAACCCCAAAGTCTATGAAACTGTGAACCTAATTCCTAGTGAAACCAAGAAAGTTATAGGAATAGACCAACTCACTGAAACCCCCAGTGAAAGTCATAGAGAAAAGGCTTTTATTCCAGCTGGCATATCTTTTGAGCAGGAAATGGAACCCAAGTCAAATGACTGGATTGTCAGGGACAACCCAGTCAGTAAGTTACCAAACTTTGAGACGGGTAAAATCTTGCTTCCTGAAAGTCAGGCTCTGAAAAATATGCTTGGACTCACTGACCAAACTAGTAGTACTGAGTCAGTCAATGAGTCTAAATCAGAATCACTTGCACCACTCCCACCTCTGAAAGTCCTTCAGGGAGCTGCATCAAGCTCAGACCTCACACCATTGAACTACTCTCAACATTCTCCAAAGGAGAAGCCAAGAATGGGAAAAACCATCCTGAAAAGGCAAACCCCTGAAGTCTCAGTTCATACTGATGACTCAACAACTTCAGTCCCTTCTGAAGTAAAAACAGAAAGCCCTGACTCAAAAATTGATCAGTTGGCTGAGCTTGTCAGGAAGCTGAGTGAGAAGATTGAATCTTCTGAGAAGCCTTCTCAATCTAAGATGAAGGAACCCAAATTAGCTTCCTCAAGCACCAAACCAAAACCCTCCAAACCTCTGCAAAGGTGTGAGTTGTGTCACTATACCAATCATTCCACAGATGATTGTTTTAGAATCCTTTACTGCATGATATGCAAAAAGGAAGATCACAGAACCTCTGATCATCAATCTGTTACACCCATATCCCGATAAGGTACTATATATGTATTTAATAAGTTAAGTATTATATATTATGAGTTAAAGAAACTAAGTGTTGTATAATGGGAAGAATGGAACTTAGGGGACTAGTTTTGCCATATGAGCTAAGTAGTTTTATTAAATAATTTGGCTAGATGATTTTAGAAAGATCCAGGTTTTTCTTGGTCTCTCTTGGTGTGTCGACATTTAGAGAAAAAGAGGAGGGAAGAGCAAAGTTGGTAATCAAGCCCAAATCTACCATCTTGAAGTGTTAAATAAGCCTTGAGAACCCTTAATTGTAATCCCTACACCAAGTAAGTACTTTCCCCAATTATTGAAATTAGGGTTCATGATTTGATATATGACCAAATTGATCAAAGGTTGATAATTCATGATTTGTTAGTTAATTAGACCCTAATTTGAGATGATTTTGATATAGGAATCAAGTAAGAAGTGGGGGAGCTATTGTTAGTGTGATTGTGATTGAGAATCAAGGGAAGTATATGGTTATAACATGGTTTGTTAGCTTTATCATATGTTATGTATGATAATGGTTCATGTTTGTTAGCTTTATCATGTTTGATTACATGGTAATGGTGAAGGATAGGGTATAGGGTGCGTTACACTACTAGAAAAACAGCTATTCTTGACTCCAAATGCGAGTCAAGAAGAGCCTTTATGACGCGCAAATGCGAGTCAAGGATGGACCCGTCATAAATCTTCATGACTCGCATTTGTGCGTCATCCTTCTATGACTCGCACTTATGACCCACGTTTTATGACTCTCCTTTTTGCGAGTCATAACCTAAATTTTTTTTTAAAAAAATAATTTTTTTCAGTTCCTAATTTTCTATTAAATGACAATTAAAAACCTGATAATACAAAATTAAAGACACAAATATCAAAATAACGCATTTCATATATTAAAAACCTGATAATACAAAATTAAAAACCAGGTTTATCGTTGCTAAACATAACTAAACATGCAGTTAGAGACTACCAGAGTACACAGCTAAGAACACCACGATACATATACAACATCAAGGACGGGCTCTTTTGTAGCTGCATGTTGGGCACTTGTACTGCTTGATGTGTTCGGCTCTGGCTGGAGTGATCTTCACACACTTACCATGAAACCACCTCTCACAAATGTCGCAGCATATCCAGAACTTATCAGATGCATAACTTTCGCCACATGACCCACATAAAGTTTCACCATGTTCATCATCGTCTTCATCATCCAACCTGTCGTCATCATCTTTCATTGCTGGTGGTGGCAATGGCTGCTGCTTTGGATACTTGCCTTGAGATTCTGGGTCTCGCTGCTCAGTCACCAAGAAAGAAAGAAACCCAATTAATTGTCCAGTTTAAAGAGCAGAAGTTGCAAAAGGTTGCTGACAACTTCATTCATGCACTACTTTTACAATAAAGAAACTGCAAAGGCCTAATAGTAACAGATGTTGCTGCAGTTAAATAGATTCTGAAGCGGACGACTATGCATTAGAACCTACGCTAAAAAAGAATAAGGGTTGACCATTCTTTATGTTCCTTCGTAAAACCTTATGTGATATGTTATACTGGGCGAGCCTTAAAAGTAAATATGAGGAGTATGTTTCTATTACCTGTCGCAGACTCGGTCCTTGGTCGGTCAGCAGACCCCTGTGTTTGTCTATTAATGGGAGGGTCTACATAAGCAACAACACACTAAATAACATAAGAAAGCGTGTTATAAATGTAGACAGTAATAACAACATGCAATGCAAACAACCTTCATAAGCAGGCTCGATGGTGCGTGAACCAAAGTCTAGCGTTACTGCATGGGCATCGGTCCCTGCAACATTTTGTAACCAAGCTTTGGAACGTGTACAAATGATAAGTTATTTATTAAAAAAAAATTTAGAATGTCTACAAAATATCGCTACTCAACATTAGAAAGAAACCCCCGAATACACCCGTTAGTTACCTCTAAACTGAGCCTCAAATGTAGGAACCTGACAGGCAGTCTGTTGACCACCCGGTTCGAAAGAGTAAGAGCAACACCTGCTAATAACAGGCAGCGTAGACCATGGGACGTTCCTGCAAAAAATTGAAACACATTTAAGAGCCGTAACAATAAAACGTACATTCACCGGATTGCAAATATTAAGCTATAACAAATAACTACCTCGACCACAATCATTCGCATTGCCGCATCTAACAACACGTTCCAGAGAAATTTTCTCATCTGACCGTAAATGTTCATCAAAAGTTGGAACATGTATTGACTGAAGTATAACTAAAGTCCGGTTTTCATGAACGGTTTTCTTTTTGGAAGACGGTAGCGGGTGATTGAAAACATATGAGTCGACAGAAAGGCTACCACTCTGCGAATAACTGGCCTGCAGCGGTAAGAGTTTAATTATTTTAAGTAAAATGTAACGAAAAAAACATGATCGCTATTAAACACATGTCTGTTAAGTTATATAAACGGGTACCTTGCATCTGCTGGCCCTGCTGTCCACCACGAATAAAACCTGCATATAACATTAACCTGAGAAAGCAACCAACTTTTTAAAAAACACATCCATAAAAACTGGTTTTTCGTATAGTAAATAGTTTCATGGGCAGTAAAAGAATGTAAGAAAAGGTCAAACGTGACATATGAAACACACTAATGTTATTGTCAGTTTGAGAATAATTACCGAAATTTTACAATTTTCATAAATTTGAAGATACAATATGAATGTTTTTTCTGTTTCCAGTACACGGAAGACAATATTTTAATGTTCATGAACTTCTTAGTTACTCGACATTCATAAAGTAGCATAGAAATTTAAAGTAAACTATCTTCACCAATATCAATGGGTGCGTTACTACCCGTAATCATAAACAATGGGTCCAAATTATCCCATACCAATCTAATCTAATGAATAAATATGAAAGAATGACTTACAATTTGATACATGTAGCTATCAAGCTCATCCACAGAATCATTAGCAGCCAATAAGTTTGCTAATGCAACAACCTACAACACAACCAACTGAAATTCAAATAATTCCATATATTAGCATAAACAATTACAGTACATAACTAACCGTTTCACCCGTACCTGGTGGCCATATTCGAGAGACTTCATCATAGCAAAGCAACTATCTTTACCGCCACTAACCAAGCCTACCACCTTCATCTTCTCTTGAACACCAACACAACTTTTTTCCTAAAACTTTAACTACAACCACCAAACCATCAATAAACTATCACATAAACAGTATGAATGCATCACCACATAAACTGATCCCACAAAGTAAAACACGCCTTCGGCTTTAATGATACCCCATACTGCCCAACAAAACCAAACCATAGCACCAAATTTAGCATAACAAAAATCCTACATTCATAAACCTTAACCCACACCAATTTAGTGTAACCAACACGTTAAAAAACCAAAAAAATAAACCCCAAATGAATACTCGGAATATTAAATATGAAACTAAAACGTATTGCACATCTTACATGCCATTTGACGGGTCAAACCCTGGTCTATTACTCTCCTTCTCCACATCCATCTTGTGACACAACCTGAAAAATGCAGCAGCACATAACACTAACATCAAAAATCAGATTAATAACCAACAACTTCACAACTCCTATATTAAAGTATTAAATTTTTCTGTACCAAACTTTACTAAGTTAATTAGTTATTAAAGTCTTTTATAAAATAAAACCACCCCTATGGGTGTTTCTGTGGCTGATCGAAAACCTAAAACCAAATGAAAACAAACACCCAAAATAAGCTTCGAAGCAATTAAAAAAAGATAATGAAATAAAACCTTAACCGAGACCAATACGGGTCTTGACCCTAAACCCCAATCAGGTTTAACCCGATCTGAGAATCAAACAACACCAAACACGATTTCTTTGATGATACTTTTATTTAAATCGCTTTTGTATTGCGTTAAAATTATAAAACCCATAATAAAATTTGTTTATATGCCCGATTAAAAGAAAAAGATGAATATAAAAGCGAAGATACGAGTTGTGTTAATACCAATCGAAGGAGATGAGATGCTAGCGAAGATGGTGAAGGAAGTGGCGGTTCGTGGTGGTGACAGCAGGGCTGATCAGTGGTGAGGCGGTGATGAGTGACCGGTGGTGGTGGTTGTGGTGTTGGTGTCGATTGGTGAGGATGAGAGGAGAGGGAAGATTATCTCTTCTCTTTTCTTTTTGTGTTGGTTTGATACAAATGAGAAAACACAGATATTATATGACTTTTAACTGATTATGACTCATATATTATGACGCTTCTGAAAACGAGTCATCTTTTAACTGATTATGACCCATATTTTATGACTTTGCTCTTTGCGCGTCATCTTGTAGCGGGAGTCATAAAAAGCGAGTCAAGGATAGCCCTTTTTCTAGTAGTGTTAGCTAGTTATGGATCCATCACTAGGCTTAGCTTAGTTAGTCGTTGGGCTAACTATGGGATGAGGTTCAACCTTATGGGTTGATCGTGTTTAGGCCGACTATGTTGGCGTGAGGTAAGTGCCCCTATATCGCTAGCTTAACTAGTGGTTAGACTAGTTATGGTTATGTATGATTTATGACGTTTAGCTTGTTATGCCATTTACTTAATAAGCGTTTTGCTTACGTGTTTAGTTGTGATGTTTTCTTGATAGGTACCGAAGAATCGAGCAAAGGTAAGGATAAGGTATAGGTGGTTATGTAGTAGAAGTTCATGCTAGAAGAAGTTGTAGTAGAAGACCGTATTCTTTTGGACCAAGCATATTGAAGTTGGAAGCCCCCGACGTGTCTTTCTTGTTTGGTATATTTCAATCTTTGTGGTCATTTTGTTATCTCACAGTCTTGTCGTCATATATGGTCGTTGTTCAAGTTAGGTCATGGGCTAGGTATGTGTAAAGGTCATGAAGTCTTATGATATATGTTTCTGGTGGTAGTTAGGTGGTGTTTGGCAATTAGCCAAATTCACCCATTTTGGAAAGCTACGGGTTGAGACTTTGTATTAACATTTTCTCAATATATTAGAAATGTTAATTTATGTATGTGTTCAAATGGAGAAGTAGTTGTTATGTGTTTTGGGTAAAAAGTGTGTTTTGAAATTGAGTTTTAAGAGGGTGTTTGGCATAAGCTAGTTTTTACCCATTTTGGGGTATGAGCGGGTCAAGGTTGTATGGGTCAAGTTTGGTATGATAATTTATGTATGTTGGTTGGATATGGTGAGTCAATGTAGTGGTTTTATATGGTTTGGGGTGTTAATGGGTCAAAAATGTGTTTTATGCATAACTCGTTCGTTTTTAAAGTACTATTCCGGGTGGTCAAACGGGAGATGTTTTTGTATGAAAATGAACTTAATAGTGTACTAAGTTAATCTGGAAAGTTTGGTATCGAATCGAGGTCTGGTTTTTAAATTCGGGGCATTTTCGTGATTTTGGTGGATCAGCAGACCCCATCCGAATCGGATGGAGGCCCATCCGATCGGATGGGCGTCTCGGTAAAATTTTTGGCACTTTTTGAAAAATCATAACTTTTGAACCGTAACTCGTTACGGGTCGTGCCACCCGTTGTTTTGAAGGTAATTGAGTTTAGTTTCATTTAAAAATAGTCTCACAGTCTAGATATGTATAGATTTTTGTCAGCTTGCAAAAGAGTGACAGGGTGTCAGTTCCGGGTGTACTTTTTGTGAAAAAATTTTCACGTTTTTAGTCGTTTTTGGTCACGGGGCGTTACAACTTGGTATCAGAGCTTCGGTCTAAGAGATTTAGGATTTCCCCTTAGGATTTCCTAGACTTAGGCCTTGTGTAGACGCGTTTAGTATCGGTGTTTGTTATTTGTGTATTGTTTGGGTGATTTCGAGAACACATATGTTAAGTATTTTTATGACTACGCCTGGCCACCGTAGTGATAAAAATATGATATATATGTGAGATTGAAATCATTTAGGCTATACATGGATGATAAACTCTAGGGTGTTTAGTATAAGGATAGATATGTCATTCATGCATCGACTATGTATATGATTTTGCTTAATAGTGTGAATTGTTAAATTTCAGTATAGTAGAAAAGATGGCGGCAATTCAGAATAAGGAGGTGTTGAGAGCGACCTCCTCCCGCCATGATAGTGATGAACATAATGATGGAGACTCTAATAGTGACACTTCCATATCAATGCCGGAAAACCTTAATCCTAGAAGTTTTTCTAGGGCGGAATTGAAAGAATTGGATACTTTGGTGACGGATAGAGTGGGAAGGGCTGTTGAGAAAGCTATGCCCTTTTATGTTAATAAGACAACCGAGAATTTGCAAAAGATATTCCAAGAGGAGATAGGGAAGCTCAAGAAGAGTGGGGAGTTAATGAGTGATTCAAATGCTAGACCCGGAGTAGGGAAGGAGAAATCTACTTATCGCGATTTCACTGCTTGTGCTCCACCTACGTTTACGGGAACTCTTGATCCGTTAAAGATTTCTAGATGGATTACCGATATAGAAGGGGCTTTCCGTACGAGTCGTTGTGTAGAGGAGGATAAGGTAAACTTTGCTACTAATTACCTTCGTGAACGGGCTAAAATATGGTGGGAAGGCAAGGCAAATGAGAAGGGTAGTGCTTGGAGGGAGTCGTGTACATGGGATCAATTCAAGGAAGTGTTCATGAAGGAGTATGCTCCCGTGGAGGAGATTGATAAAATAAGAGAAGCTTTCCATTCTCTTGTACAAACTGATGAATCGGTGAATGAGTTGTGGGGAAAGTTTTGTGACATGGTGCAATATTGCCCGGAGTATCTCAACAACGAAAAGCTTAAGGTTGACAAGTTTCAAAGGATGCTCAAGGATGAAATTCGTACGATAGTATCACCTTTCAAGTGCACCACCATGGAGGATCTTCTAAGCAGAGCGCAAACTCATGAGGCAGATTTAGATAGGATGAAGATCAAAGAGAAGAAAGAGTTAAAAAGAAAGTATGATCAGCCAACAACTTTCAACAAGCGGGGTAAATTTGATTTCACAAAGAAGGACAACACGGGGAAGATACCACCTCGGTGTAATAGGTGCGGTAAGAACCATCTGGGAGAATGTAAATCAGGGATGAAGGGATGTTATAAATGTGGGGATCCTGCTACAAAAAAACAGGCTTTCAGAGACTGAAAAATCAGTCTCCGATACATCATGATCAGTTACGAATGGTCTATCAAGGACTGATTTTGCTAGTCACTAATCAGTTACCACAGCTTAGTTACGAAAAGTGACGTTATCAACTGAAATTCAGTCCTTGTTGTATCGAACCAACGAGGACCAGAGATCAGTCTCCAAAATAAAAAAGCCAGTCCTTATTTCTATGGGTTGGTATCATGTTATTTCAGTCCCCAATGCATATTATCGGCGACTGAAAAGTCAGTCGCCAATACTATGTTAGATCATTTACTAGCACATGGATTTAGGGACTGAAAATTAGTCTATAAACATTGTTTATAGTCCCTAATACGTTTCGTTGTTTTGTAGATTACCGTACCAAATGAGTCTCTAATAATAGGATTTAAAAACTGATTAGTCTCCGATGAAAGGTTTTAAAGACTGATTGTTAGTCACAAAAAACAGATGAACTAGTCCTTAATTTGTTTTTCTAGTGACTGAAAATTAGTTTCAAAATATATGTTAATCGATACAAAATAACATTCAAATCAGTCTCCAATATGATGGCGCTGTTCCATTATATTTCTATTATAAACTAAAAGTTAGTGGCAAATACAATTTAATTCAGTCTCCATTCACAATGCATACATGACCCCTTGCAACAGACGAGTTTTGTTTAGGTGTTGAGTCAGCTTGTTGAGATGATTTAGCTGCTTCTTTCATACAATAATCTTTTTTCCTCATCACTAGCCCAACACCCACCTCCCATGCTGACTGTATTGTCTTCTTTCGGCCACAAACACTTTTTATGGCTTGTCTCTCAACCTCGTGCCCCATAACAGTACTAATCTGAGTCGTTCCTTCATCTTTTAATTTATCAAGAGCCATCTGTTTATGCTTACAAATATTTTCCTAACATGATCGAAGGTATGAAAACAAAATTAAAAACTAGTTGCACCCAATATCATATTTGACAAAAAAAAAATCATAATCAAATGCTTTTAACAAAAAGATGCTTACATATTCATTACGTGCATGATCATTGAGCCATCCGTCTCCGTCCCCTTCCTTCTTTTCTTTATAATAACATCACTGCTGTTTCACAGAAATGCAAAAATTACAATCCTAAATTCAAAATCATTGTTAATATTCCCAGACCAAGGTTAAAATGTTACCTGATATTCTGGTAGTATTTAAATGCCTCCAGCAACTCATTTCCAGAATGAACAAGCCCAGCTGTCCGTCTCTCCCCATCCAGTCTACCACGTGATAACGAACAGATAGCTTCAGAAAGGCCCTTGTTTATGGTATCCAGTGTTGCTGCAAACGCCCCAATTCTCTTCTGAATCTCTATAGACTGAAATGAAGATGAATTATTAGCAAACGATACATCTTTAAAAAGAAGTAATTAACATTTATAAAAAGTTCAAACATTAGCAGGCAACAATAAACTGCAATAGTATGATATATAAGTTTTAATAGAAGGATCTAGTACCTACCTCAATAAAAAAATCAACTGGCAACAATGAAGCAAATAATTTAAAAGAATAATTTTGTATTCAGAAAAGATGATGATATTTAATAAAGAGGGTTGATCAATAAAAAGAATGTGCATTGAAAAAACTGTAAATCTGTAAAATGTGTCCCATTAATTTGATGGTGTGCGTTGAAAGAAAATAGGGCACATCAAGTTGCTTTGCTTATCTAGCCTAGGCACAGGAATGACAAATGGGTAATAAGCATAACAAAATAACAAGAGTTATCAAAGAAAAAACTCAATAAGTAAATCTATGCAGGTATTGTCATCAACCCAAAGGAGCTGCCAAGAAATACACATATTGGTCCTAAAAGGGGGATTATAGATAATAAAAGCATTGCATTAACTAGAGGTAGCAATATGGGTAGGCTGAATAACAGGTAAAAACAAGGCCTGGTTGAAATGGGTCATTTTTTTATATGGGGAGATATGGACCGCCTTGGATCAGCAGGATATGCAGAAACTCTTTCTGTCCAGTTTTTGAAACAGCTAACGCGTTATTTATAATTACACAAAAAACTACTATATCAAAGATATATATCTTTGAATAAACGGCTTAGGATGTACTATTGTATCATGCTATTATGTATTTTTAACTTTTAGCAACTTTCACCTGTTAGGCCCATTTAACCCCTTCCCCTTTGGGTCAGCTTTATTATGTACCTTGTTTAAGATAAGACACATCCCAAATTGACCCATTATAACTAAATGGGTCATAACTGCTAGATGAAATAGAAAATTATCATACAAAATACAGGATAGAAAGCCCCGCAATTCTTATAAGGGAGTGAGTTTACTTTGTCATTAAGACCAGCTTCCTGACACTGGCGAGCGGCTTCAAACAAAAATTGGTGCCGACCTTTTGGATCCATTAACAATCGTCTTAATTCACCTTCTTCTCCTGCCCCACTTGGCCCAAGTAACAGAAGAATCCCACCATCACGTAACAATATCTCCATAAGCAGCTGTTGCATCATTAGAGTCCGCTGCCTTTGTTGATCCCTAGTTCCTATTCCAGACCACGACAGTTGTCCACCCCCCACCGTAGCAGCAACTTGTACATAGTATTCCAATGCCATAGAAAGATTATTATGCCTCAAATAAAGTGAACCATACTGTCTAATAATACTAGCTGACTCAGCAATAGCATCCATCACCCCTAATTTATGACCTGGTCCAGTAAACACAGAGGATACAACTTCCAAATAAGTGAAACCATCTAATTAAAAAAGCTAGAAAAATGTATTTGTCACCTTCTTTACGAGTGGCTTGTATATTGTTTCTGGGAGATATGCCAATGTTGTACCACTATCTATTATAGTTTTTGTCTTCTTCGTTTTTCCATACGGATCTGTTGTAAGATTCAGAAACTCTGTACCAACTTTAATTCCAGTCATATTGACAGAGTAATAGGCCTATAAAATTCAAGAATAAAAAGCATTACTTGAATGTCTGATTATGAGGGGTAACTTAAATTTTATCTGATTGCCTGACAATAGAAGTTGCTTCTATAAATCCTTCGTTTTCTTTTTCAAATTAAAGCAATCTATGTTTCAACTTATAACATTTTTCATCTACCATTTTCAAATTCAATGTTTATGATCCAAAATGATTACGCACGCATATGTTACCCTTGTTTAGCACATCAGAATCCAAAAACAACCATTATGTGAAACAAACTCAATGTCATTTAATAAGACGCCATTAATAATCATCAATAAAGCAAATATACAGTAATTTGAAAAGAGAGAAATTATTACTGACTGGTCTTGGATCAAGTGGGTTGAATTAACTTTTGGCTGCACAACATGCCCAATTGCAAAAATTCCGCCACCATTTTCACCATCTAAACAATGTGCAAACATCTTTTTCACTTTCCCGTAAGAAGCCAGTTGTGATATGACAGATGCATTTGACTTCCCGAAACCAATAATCCCATCAAGCGCATCCTCAGAATTGCGTAGGTTGCCAGATTGGCTAGCACCACACCTAATGGAACATTAATATTGGAAATGAAGTACTCCGTAAGTTCTATGGGTGAAGCTAACACAAACACTAGTTATTGGAACAGTTTAGATGTACCCAAAAATGACGCTTCCATTTGCCAACTCAGTTTCCAAGTCACCCGACACGCTGTCATATTGGACAACATCCCAGATGAAGTACCCAAGACTGCCACTACCATCTTTATAAGTCTCGGTAAATAGACAAGATACATTAGGACTGCAGCCACCAACTGTACCCCCATTGATGTATGCGCAAAACTATTGATCGCATGTCACTCTTGCACTAGTTAATGATTCATTTGGATTGTATAGTGTAAGATCCAGCTGTCAAATGTAAAATGGTGTGAAACATGTCAAATACATAGAATTGTATATGACAAAGCGATAAGGTTCATTTACAGATGAAACAAGAGAAATCATGAAAATCAAAAAGCACATACCCCATGATAGCCTTTCTTTAGGCATGTTTGGCAATGTACACAATTGATCCACATTATATCACTTCCTGTATCCACTTGGACATAGTAATCCCTCGGTGGCATTCCTATTCCAATTTTGGCATAGTAAATCCTGTAACAAGTAGGTTCGAATATCACATACTTGCATAACCAATCTACACATAAACAGCACACTAATCCCATTCTCTAAACGCTAATACGATTTCAAAAACTAAAATCTAAACCTTAGATCCTAAATGGTGCGCCTGAGATGATGGATGATGAAAGATGGCAGCAGGGTATGGCGGCGTGCGTCCGAGATGGGGCAGGATCAGATGGTGGGAAATAGCCGAGTCCATAGTTGGTATTGGTGTTGAATGGAAAATGGAAAAGAAAAGTGATAGGATAAGGAGAGATGGGCGGGTAGTTAGCCAAAAAATGGAGAAATAAGAGGGAAACTTTGGGGTTTTGATTTTGGGGAAAAATTGTAAGAGGGAAGAATGAGAGGGAGAAGGAAGAGCCAAATGTTTTTGGTATAAAAAATATCTAAATTTTATTTTAGCCTCACATTTTTTATATAATTTTGTTTATAAGAACTAGTTAAAATTAATATTTATATAGATATAGATTAATTAGGACCCTAACCCGACCCTATTAGGTTATCGTGTCTATCGGGTTGACCCGATAAGCTAAGTTTTAGAACTCATAAACGCACGGGGTTTAGCCAGATATTATAACGGGTAATAATATTTTAATAATTTTATTTTGAAGTTAAATATTGTGACAATTCATAAGTAACTTATTTTAAGATTAAATATAATACAATTATAACTTGTACGTCTATTAGTAGCCGATTTGAACAGGGTGATAATGGTTTACTAATCTACACTCATTAAGTTCTCAACTAATCATTGAGATTAATTTGCGATACAAACTAATCCTAGTTGTCATCAAGCTATTTATTAATTTAGTGTTTACAACTAGCTACTTTAACCTAATAGTCTAACAAGCATTTATGCGATTAGTGACATTTGTGTATCCCTAATCACTCATACGTGAGGCGTCTAAACATATGAATATCAATGTAAAATTACTTAACATCCAAAGCTTATCCTATGAATAAAATCAAGTCATACACATAGATGGAAGTAAATATGGATAAACTCAACAATTACGTATGGTATGTATTGAGGGTTTGGGTTGGTCGACCGTTTGGTTTCCCACGTTCGGTAAAGACCCCAAAATGTAACAAGAGTCACGAGTTGGGGTAACGCTCACGATTCGGCTCAGTTGGTTTGTGTCAATTACCCTAGAGGATAATAGACTTGAATGTGGAGTTCCCAAGGCAGGATATGTTGCTTGGGATTGGCTTGGACTATTTCGAGAAAATGGTCTAGTATTTATAAGGAGACCTTTAGGGTTGTGAGAACCCGTAAAGGCAATCTGATGGTCTACGTGGTGTGTAAAGTAGAGTGCGTTGATTGGCTATATGCCTATATGCAACTTTCTTGTTATTATCTTGAATGGAAGTGGTGTGTATAGTATAGTGGATTGACGATTGCTATAGGCACCACGACTTATTATATATGGTAAGAACGTAATAGTCGTTTCTTTAAAAGGGGTGTCGCACTCGATGAAGCAACTGATTGATGTCATTATCCCGATTACACGTCTTAAATTGTCAACACTCAAAATGAAAGCCATCGGTGAATACTAAAGATGTTATGAACGTCTGAAACTTGAATTCTGCTCGAGTTCCCAAGTCACGGGGGTATAAACCGAGGTTTCGTGCGTGAACCCCTAAGTGTTACACATAAATAGCAATCTGTAAATAGGTTTATATACAAACTTACAATTACTAACAACGATACAAATATATGTAGGTCTTAAAAATAAGTGTAGTACATTACATTATATAGAACCGTATATTCTGTCGGTAATCCATTTTCGTCCGTTTTTGTCAGTTTTTATCTGTTTTTGTCCGTTTTTATACGTTTTCGTCCGTTTTTATACATTTGCGTCCCTTTTTTTCGTTTTTATACGTTTTTGTCCGTTTTTTTATGTTTTCGTCTGTTTTTTTAAGGTTTCATCCATTTTAGTCCCTTTTTTTACGTTTTTATATGTTTTCATCCATTTTCGTCCGTTTGTATACGATTTCATCCGTATTTTTATGTTTTCATCAGTTTTTGTCTGTTATATTTTAACATTTTTATACGTTTTCATCCGTTTTAGTCCCTTTTTTTTTACGTTTACGTCAATTTTTATACGTTTTCGTCCGTTTTGATACGTTTTCGTCTTAGCTATGATGTCCATGTTATAGGGACTGAGCTGTGATTCAAATTCAGTCACTAACAAATTTCCCTCCAAACTTTTTTTATTGCGCAAACATATTTGTAACAGAATTTTAGTCTTAGGTATGATGTCCATGTAATAGGGACGCAGCTGTGACTGAAATTCAGTCACTAAAAAATTTCCCTCCAAACCTTTTTATTGTGTAGACATATTTGTAACTGAAACTTAGTCTTAGCTATGATCTCCATGTATTAGGGACCGAACTGTGACTATAATTCAGTCACTAACAAATTTTCCGCCAAAATTTTTTATTGTGCAAATATATTTGTAACTGAAATTTAGTCGTAGATATGATGTGCATGTACTAGGGACTGAATTGTCACCCTTATTCAGTCACTAACAAATTTGCCTCCAATTTTTTTTCCCGTACAGGCATATTAGTAACTGAAATTTAGTCTTAGATATGGGGTCAATGAATCGAGGACTGATTTTTAGTCACCACAATCAGTCAATAAAAGGTCAGTCCTTAAAAGTATCAGTAACTAATGTTTCAGTTACCGATGCTATGTATCAGCGACTGATATATCAGTCCCTAGAAATTCAGTCTCTGAAAGCCTGTTTTTTTGTAGTGCTAGCCATATCAGCAAGAATTGCACCAAGCCTTTGGTGATATGTTATGGGTGCAATAAAGAAGGACACAAGTTAAGTGAATGTCCTAAGGCCAATCCTAGATAAGCGAAGCCGTTAAATAAGATCAAGGAAGAAAAGGTTGAGATCCCAAAGCCTAAAGCTCGTGTTTATCAAATGAGTGTTGAAGAAGCAAAATCGGGTCCCGATGTTGTCACAGGTATAATTCTTGTTAATTCCAAACCCGCTCGTGTTTTGTATGATTCGGGTGCAAGTGTGTCCTTCGTATCTTATAGTTTCAGTAAAGAATTGTCCACTCCGTTAGATAAGCTTTCAACCCCCATAGAAGTTGAGATTGCCGATTGTAAAGTTGTTGTGGTATCTAGTGTGTATCGTAATGTAGAGATAGAGATCGATGAAAGTGTTTTTAGGATTGATCTAATTCCTATTATGCTCGGAGAGTTTGATATTATCGTTGGTATGGATTGGCTTGGCAAATATAATGCTGCCATTCTATGTAAACAAAAGATCGTTCGAGTGGTAAATCCTAGCGGCCGAGAAATGATGATTTACGGTGATAAAAGGAAGGGCGAGTTAAGATTATGTTCCGTAATGAAGGCTAGAAAATATTTATCACGTGGTTGTCTTGCCTTTATGGCGCACGTGGTGGATACTAGTTTTGAGAAGAAAAGTATCGATGATGTTCCGGTTGTTAATGAATTTCGCGATGTATTTTCGGAAGATTTTCCGGGTATTCCACCCGACAGACAGGTTGAGTTTCGTATTGATCTTGTTCCGGGTGCTACTCCCATTGCCAAAACTCTTTATCGCCTCGCTCCATCCGAAATGAAGGAGTTAATGAGCCAACTCCAAGAGTTACTTGACAAGGGTTTTATTCGCCCTAGTAGCTCACCGTGGGGAGCTCCGATTCTGTTCGTTAAAAAGAAAGACGGTAGTATGCGGATGTGCATTGATTACCGTAAATTGAACAAAGTCACGGTGAAAAATATGTACCCGCTACCAAGAATTGACGATCTGTTTGATCAGCTCCAAGGTGCAAAGTGGTTTTCAAAGATTGATCTTCGTTCGGGCTATCATCAGTTAAAGGTTCGAGAAGAAGATATTCCTAAGACGGCTTTTAGGACCCGTTATGGACATTATGAGTTTACGGTTATGCCCTTTGGTCTCACGAATGCGCCTGCGGTTTTCATGGATCTCATGAACCGTGTATGTAGACCAATGTTGGATAAATTCGTTATTGTGTTCATCGATGATATCCTTATCTATTCTAAGAGCAAGGAAGAACATGAACTACATCTTCGGGAAATCCTTGAAACGTTGAGAAAAGAAAGGTTGTATGCTAAGTTCTCAAAGTGAGAATTCTGGTTGCAAGAAGTTTAGTTCCTTGGTCACGTTATTAATCCCGATGGTATTAAAGTTGACCCGTCAAAGGTCGAGGCCGTGATGAATTGGCAAGCGCCGAAGAACGTCGGTGAAATTCGAAGTTTTCTAGGAGTCGCGGGTTATTATCGACGGTTCATTCAGGACTTCTCCAAAATTTCATCTTCGTTAACCGAACTAACCAAGAAGAATGTTCCTTTTGTGTGGGTTGAGAAACAAGAAGAAGCCTTCCATACTTTATGAAAGAGGTTGTGTGAAGCACCGATTCTGGTGTTACCGGAAGGAACCGAAGACATGGTAGTCTATAGTGATGCATCTTATTCCGGTCTTGGATGTGTTCTCATGCAAAGGGGTAAGGTGATTGCTTACGCTTCAAGACAACTAAAGAAGCATGAAGAGAAATACCCGACTCATGATCTTGAATTTGCGGCTGTAGTCTTTGCTTTGAAGATTTGGAGGCATTATCTATATGGTGTGAAGTTCGTAATTTACACCGATCATAGAAGTCTTCAGTATTTTCTTGAAAAGAAAGATCCGAATATGAGGCAACGTAGGTGGTTGGACTTGCTGAAAGATTACGATTGTGAAATTCGCTACCATCCGGGTAAGGCGAATGTCGTAGCGGATGCGCTAAGTCGCCAGGGCCGAAGTGATGTTACACGGATTCACTCCTTAAGAATGATTATCACGTCTGATCTTTTCGACAAAATTAAGTTGGCTCAGGAGGAAGCGTTGAAGGAAGAGAATCAAGAGAAAGAACGTATCGTATCTCATATTCCTCACCTTGAGGAAGACAGCCGGGGGATTAAGACACGTCATGGAAGAGTTTATATTCCTTTTCGAAGCAACATTAAGGAATTACTCCTGGAAGAAGCGCACAAATCCAAGTATTCTATTCATCCGGGAGCTACGAAGATGTACCTCGATTTAAAAAGAAACTATTGGTGGCCAGGTATGAAAAGAGATTGTGTGAAATATGTGGAGAGATGTTTGACTTGTTTGAAAGTGAAAGCCGAACACCAAAAGCCGTATGGAAAAGTTCAACCTTTGGACATTCCAGTTTGGAAGTGGGAAAAGATTACTATGGATTTCATTACAAAGTTACCAAGAACGAAGAAGAAAAATGATGCGATTTGGGTTGTAGTAGATCGTTTGATGAAGAGTGCACACTTCATTCCGATTAGAGAGAATATGCCGGTTCATAAGCTAGCAAAGATTTATGTGAACGAGATAGTCGCGCGTCATGGAATGCCTATTTCTATAGTTTCCGATAGAGACGGGCGTTTTACTTCAAATTTTTGGCAAAGTTTTCAAGAAGAACTTGGTACGAAGTTACATATGAGCACCACTTTTCATCCTCAAACCGATGGGCAGAGTGAAAGGACGATCCAAACTTTAGAAGATATGTTACGGGCTTGTATGATAGATTTTGGTGGTAATTGGGATGATCATTTACCTTTAGTTGAATTTGCCTACAATAATAGTTATCATGCTAGTATAGGCATGCCACCCTACGAGATGCTCTTTGGTAGAAAGTGTAGAACGCCCGTGTGTTGGGAAGAAGTTGGAAGGAGGGAATTGGCGAGCACGGATGTAGTATTGGCGACAACGGAAAAGATTGAAATGATTCGGGCAAGACTTAAGGCGGCACAAGATAGGTGAAAAAGCTATGCCGATAATCGAAGAAGGCCAATCGAATTTGAAGTAGGTGATTTTGTTATGTTGAAGGTTTCTCCGTGGAAAGGCGTTTTTAGATTCAAAAACAAAGGAAAGCTAAGCCCGAGGTTTATAGGACCATTTAAAATCTTGGAACGTGTAGGTGAGGTAGCATACGTGTTAGAGTTGCCCGAAGAAATGAAAGGTATTCATAATACCTTCCACGTGTCTTACTTGAGAAAATGTTTAGCGGATGAGACTAGTGTAATCACTTTGGATGACATTGAGATTGATCCTGAATTGATATCACAAAAAGATGAACCGCAAGCAATATTGGGAAGGAAAGTGAGGCAACTTAGAAACAAAGAAATTCCGTTAGTAAAAGTTCAATGGAGGCATCGTAAAGGTACAAGTATTAGGTGGGAGCCGGAGGAGAAGATGAGAAAAGAGTATCCTCATTTATTTCAAGAGTAGATTTCGAGGACGAAATCTTATTTTAAGGAGGGGAGAATTGTTACACCCATATCCCGATAAGGTACTATATATGTATTTAATAAGTTAAGTATTATATATTATGAGTTAAAGAAACTAAGTGTTGTATAATGGGAAGAATGGAACTTAGGGGACTAGTTTTGCCATATGAGCTAAGTGGTTTTATTAAATAATTTGGCTAGATGATTTTAGAAAGATCCAGGTTTTTCTTGGTCTCTCTTGGTGTGTCTACATTTAGAGAAAAAGAGGAGGGAAGAGCAAAGTTGGTAATCAAGCCCAAATCTACCATCTTGAAGTGTTAAATAAGCCTTGAAAACCCTTAATTGTAATCCCTACACCAAGTAAGTACTTTCCCCAATTATTGAAATTAGGGTTCATGATTTGATATATGACCAACTTGATCAAAGGTTGATAATTCATGATTTGTTAGTTAATTAGACCCTAATTTGAGATGATTTTGATATAGGAATCAAGTAAGAAGTGGGGGAGCTATTGTTAGTGTGATTGTGATTGAGAATCAAGGTAAGTATATGGTTATAACATGGTTTGTTAGCTTTATCATATGTTATGTTTGATAATGGTTCATGTTTGTTAGCTTTATCATGTTTGATTACATGGTAATGGTGAAGGATAAGGTATAGGGTGCGTTAGCTAGTTATGGATCCATCACTAGGTTTAGTTTAGTTAGTCGTTGGGCTAACTATGGGATGAGGTTCAACCTTATGGGTTGATCGTGTTTAGGCCGACTATGTTGGCGTGAGGTAAGTGCCCCTATATCGCTAGCTTAACTAGTGGTTAGACTAGTTATGGTTATGTATGATTTATGATGTTTAGCTTGTTATGCCATGTACTTACTAAGCGTTTCGCTTACGTGTTTAGTTGTGATGTTTTCTTGATAGGTACCGAAGAATCGAGCAAAGGTAAGGATAAGGTATAGGTGGTTATGTAGTAGAAGTTCATGCTAGAAGAAATTGTAGTAGAAGACCGTATTCTTTTGGACCAATCATATTGAAGTAGGAAGCCCCCGACGTGTCTTTCTTGTTTGGTATATTTCAATCTTTGTGTTCATTTTGTTATCTCACGGTCTTGTCGTCATATATGGTCGTTGTTCAAGTTAGGTCATGGGCTAGGTATGTGTAAAGGTCATGAAGTCTTATGATATATGTTTATGGTGGTAGTTAGGTGGTGTTTGGCAATTAGCCAAATTCACCCATTTTGGAAAGCTATGGGTTGAGACTTTGTATTAACATTTTCTCAATATGTTAGAAATGTTAAGTTATGTATGTGTTCAAATGGAGAAGTAGTTGTTATGTGTTTTGGGTAAAAAGTGTGTTTTGAAATTGAGTTTTATGAGGGTGTTTGGCATAAGCTAGTTTTTACCCATTTTAGGGTATGAGCGGGTCAAGGTTGCGTGGGTCAAGTTTGGTATGATAATTTATGTATGTTGGTTGGATATGGTGAGTCAATGTAGTGGTTTTATATGGTTTGGGGTGTTAATGGGTCAAAAATGTGTTTTATGCATAACCCGTTCGTTTTTAAAGTACTATTTCGGGTGGTCAAACAGGAGATGTTTTTGTATGAAAATGAGCTTAATAGTGTACTAAGTTAATCTGGAAAGTTTGGTATCGAATCGAGGTCTGGTTTTTAAATTCGGGGCGTTTTTGTGATTTTGGTGGATCAGCAGACCCCATCCGAATCGGATGGGCGTCTCGGTAAATTTTTTGGCACTTTTTGATAAATCATAACTTTTGAACCGTAAGTCGTTACGGGTCGTGCCACCCGTCGTTTTGAAGGTAATTGAGTGTAGTTTCATTTAAAAATAGTCTCACAGTCTAGATATGTTTAGATTTTTGTCAGCTTGCAAAAGAGTGACAGGGTGTCAGTTCCGGGTGTACTTTTTGTGAAAATTTTTTCACGTTTTTAGTCGTTTTTGGTCACGGGGCGTTACAACTTGGTATCAGAGCTTCGGTCTAAGAGATTTAGGATTTCCCTTTAGGATTTCCTAGACTTAGGCCTTGTGTAGACGCGTTTAGTATCGGTGTTTGTTATTTGTGTATTGTTTGGGTGATTTCGAGAACACATATGTTAAGTATTTTTATGACTACGCCTGGCCACCTTAGTGATAAAAATATGATATATATGTGAGATTGAAATCATTTTGGCTATACATGGATGATAAACTCTAGGGTGTTTAGTATAAGGATAAATATGTCATTCATGCATCGACTATGTATATGATTTTGCTTAATAGTGTGAATTGTTAAATTTCATTATAGTAGAAAAGATGGTGGCAATTCGGAATAAGGAGGTGTTGAGAGCGACCTCCTCCCGCCATGATAGTGATGAACATAATGATGGAGACTCTAATAGTGACACTTCCATATCAATGCCAGAAAACCTTAATCCAAGAAGTTTTTCTAGGGCGGAATTGAAAGAATTGGATACTTTGGTGACGGATAGAGTGGGAAGGGCTATTGAGAAAGCTATGCCCTTTTATGTTAATAAGACAACCGAGAATTTGCAAAAGATATTCCAAGAGGAGATAGGGAAGCTCAAGAAGAGTGGGGAGTTAATGAGTGATTCAAATGCTAGACCCGAAGTAGGGAAGGAGAAATCTACTTATCCGATTTCACTGCTTGTGCTCCACCTACGTTTACGGGAACTCTTGATCCGTTAAAGAGTTATAGATGGATTACCGATATAGAAGGGGCTTTCCGTACGAGTCGTTGTGTAGAGGAGGATAAGGTAAACTTTGCTACTAATTACCTTCGTGAACGGGCTAAAATATGGTGGGAAGGCAAGGCAAATGAGAAGGGTAGTGCTTGGAGGGAGTCGTGTACATGGGATCAATTCAAGGAAGTGTTCATGAAGGAGTATGCTCCCGTGGAGGAGATTGATAAAATAAGAGAAGCTTTCCATTCTCTTGTACAAACTGATGAATCAGTGAATGAGTTATGGGGAAAGTTTTGTGACATGGTGCAATATTGCCCGGAGTATCTCAACAACGAAAAGCTTAAGGTTGACAAGTTTCAAAGGATGCTCAAGGATGAAATTCGTACGATAGTATCACCTTTCAAGTGCACCACCATGGAGGATCTTCTAAGCAGAGCGCGAACTCGTGAGGCAGATTTAAATAGGATGAAGAGCAAAGAGAAGAATGAGTTAAAAAGAAAGCATGATCAGCCAACAACTTTCAACAAGCGGGGTAAATTTGATTTCACAAAGAAGGACAACACGGGGAAGTTACCACCTCGGTGTAATAGGTACGGTAAGAACCATCTGGGAGAATGTAAATCAGGGATGAAGGGATGTTATAAATGTGGGGATCCTAGCCATATCAGTAAGAATTGCACCAAGCCTTTGGTGATATGTTATGGGTGCAATGAAGAAGGACACAAGTTAAGTGAATGTCCTAAGGCCAATCCTAGACAAGCGAAGCTGTTAAATAAGATAAAGGATGAAAAGGTTGAGATCCCGAAGCCTAAAGCTCTTGTTAATCAAATGAGTGTTGAAGAAGCAAAATCGGGTCCCGATGTTGTCACAGGTATAATTCTTGTTAATTCCAAACCCGCTCGTGTTTTGTATGATTCGGGTGCAAGTGTGTCCTTCGTATCTTATAGTTTTAGTAAAGAATTGTCCACTCTGTTAGATAAGCTTTCAACCCCCATAGAAGTTGAGATTGCCGATAGTAAAGTTGTTGTGGTATCTAGTGTGTATCGTAATGTAGAGATAGAGATCGATGAAAGTGTTTTTAGGATTGATCTAATTCCTATTATG
>CP139508.1:76203647-76300807 GCA_021014915.2 Artemisia tridentata subsp. tridentata
AAAGGTGAAAAAGGTCAATAGCGATCTTCAGACCGCGAATCTGAAATTGACCACTGAGCTTGAGAGATACAAGGTGAACGAAAAAGCTTTTGAATTTAACCACAAACGTGTGTCAGAACTTGAAACTGGTTACAGTGATTCTGTTTTAAGGGAGAAACATTTGCAAATCAAATACGACACTCTTGATGTTAGACTGAACATGCAAATTAAATCCTTAAAAGCAGAAATTTCTGATCTAACCAACCAACTTTCTAAACAAAAATCAACTTGCTCTGATCTTGAAAAAGAAAAGAACGAGTTGCATTCAAAGTTTTCAAAACGAGAAGATGAACTTCTTGATGAAGTACTTGACAAACAGGAAACTATTAAAAAGTTGGAAGAAATTCTTGTAAAAACGGGTCATTCAACTCAAACGATTAATATGTTAATTAACGACAAAAACCCGATTTTATATACAAGAAAGAAAATGGCTCTCGGTTGTGAAAACCCTTGTTATTTCAAGAAAGCTCAGCAAAAACAGAATGTGCTATTTAATGGTAATCTTATAAATTATGTGCATGATCCACCTGCTTGTTATGATTCGCATGAAACAATTGAGCTTACGAAAGAGAGTCGAAACAAAATGAGACAATTGAATAGAGAAATCAAACCGATTGATTATAATGAAGCCAACAAGCTTGCTGGTGTTCATCTTGTTAAAAAGGAGTCACCTTTGTTTTTCAAAAAACCAGTGGCTGCCTCAAAATTCAAAGTTGTTTCAAAACACCTTTCTAACATCGAACAAATGTACTCTACCGACACTTCCGCAAGTGAAGCTAGAATACTTTTGGCCGATCTTAAAAGGAGAGTTGAAATGCTTCAAGATGTTGTGGCAACCAAAACAAATGCTAAAATCAACGATTGGTTCAAAAGTTTTGAAACTGAACAGAAAAAGATGTTCGAAACAGAGATTACTCCCATTGTATCTGGCATACATGCAAGAGCAATTCATGTTGAGAACGCAATTATCAAAGAAGTAACTGAATTTGTCAAGGACCACACATCCTTGGTACTTGAAGCCAATGAAAACATTGAAAAAATCAAAGTTTTAGAAAAACAAAATGACGCACTCTCTGAAGAAGCTCTTTCAACTGATATCATGTCCATTATTTATCAAATGTATTATGTCGAAGATGATGAAAGACTTCGAGCTGAGACTTCCGAAATTGTTTCAAAATATGAAAAGGCGCTTATTAAGATTGAAAAACAAAATGTAACATATTTTAAACAACTTGATCAGAAAAAAGAAGAATGCAAGTATGACAAATTGTCGTATGAGCGTTCTTACAAAAACATGCAAGAACAAATTGATCTTTTGAAGTCTCAGCTTGATAGTCAAAAAGGAAAGGGTGAGGAAAATAAGTCTGCTAGACCAAAAATGTCCATTTCCACACCCTTGCCTAAGGAGAATGACAAAGGAAAAGGAAAAGTTGTTGTCGAAAACTCAAATGTGATAGCACCTGACCTTAATAGGATTAGTCCCACTACTGCGTCTGCCTCTACATCTCAAACATATAGGGCAATAGACAAAAGTGCAAAAGATAATCCAAAAGAGTCTAGGAATGCTACTACAAATTCAAAGGACAACAAGTTGAATCCTAATGTGTGTGCCCCCAGGAATAGCTCACCAAATGTGACCACAAATACTGTTAAAGAATCTGTTGGTTCAAACAACATGGTCCACAATTCCTATCTAGAAAAAGCTAGGAAAAAGGCATAGATTCGAAAAGATGGAATTTTAGGAACACCGTCTACGGTGATGAATTCTACAACATTACAAGGCACTGCTAGTAATTGTAAACCACTAGCTAGGAACTCTAAACAAAAGACTAGGGATTGTCCTGCATCTAAGAGTAGTTGCGAAAAAGAAACTGTTAAACAAGTAGAATGCAACACTAAGAATTCCTCTTCGAACAGAAAACTAGCTTCAAATGACTGTAGTGACAAAGTTAAGGTTGATTTTTTGAACAAGAATGTTGAATTTGTCTGTCCTACATGTCAAAAATGTGTCTTTTCAGCTAATCATGATGCATGTGTGGCACAGTATATCAAGAAAGCAAATTTGCGTGCTAAAGCACAATCCTCTAAGACACCAAATAGAAACACACCCGTTGATAAGAAGCAAAAAGCTAAGAATTCTACCAAGTGGATCCCTACAGGACGTAGTTTTTCTCAAAATGAGCCTTCCGCTGTATCTGAAAAGAAAACAACTCCTAGATCCTGCCTTAGGTGGATTCCCACGGGAAAAGTTTTTAAAACAGTCGGTCTTAGATGGATTCCCACAGGAAAGATTCTTGATAGTCGCACCACAACAAGTAGTAGTGAAAATCATCAGGATAAGGATGAAGAAACCACTACAACCATTGATAGTGAACACCCTCAGAGTGATGATTCATGTGCTGTTCACACTACTATTTGTGCATATTCTTCTTTTGTGGATTTTGTGAATGCAGGAACTTGTGAAAGTGCAGATTGTTCATACAACCAATGTGGAAAAGAAGAACTCTATGCCAACATCGCATTTGGAAATCCTGGTCTTATTCCTCTCTTAACTCCACTTCTACTTGTTCATACTTAATTCTTTTTTGTGAATACATTTTTTTTAGAAAAAATCAAAAACAAAATACAAAATTTGAAAAACCAACAAAAGCAAAATATAAAAATAGAAAATTTCCAAAAAGACAAACACAATATAAAATATAAAATTCAAAAATATTCTTCTCCGGCATGTCTCTCGTATAATCGATATTCTGTACGTACCTAGAAATGTCATTCAACAATGATACGGGCATGTACAGATGCTTGAGCGAGAGTTCAGTTAAATGTTTTCAAAACATGTCGTTTCTCAAAATTTCTTCTCACAATGGCTTTTGAGAGACTCACTCCAGAACCTGCGCTTAATTTAATGGCTTCTAATCATATCGGATTAGGACCCGTGCTTCAATGATGGCTTTCGTGAATTTCAGTACGGAACCCGCGCTTAACCCGATGGCTTCGGAACATCTCAATTTCGGACCCGAACTTCAAATAAAGGAAAGTGTTGTGCAAAACCAATTTCTTTTTCTAACACTTATCCTAAAAAAAAATGAAGATATTTCTCCTTACATATCTTAAAAAAATTTCAAAATCTTTTCTATCTTGAGCACATTTTCTTCAAGATTTTTCAATGAGATTTTTCCAAATCTTTCATAAAGTGCTCAAGATAACTCCCTCCTAAACCCTTAAAACTGCTTTTAAACTAAAATGTTTAACCATATGCTTTGTTTAAGGGGGAGTAGAAATACAAAAATGTTCCAATTTCATGCTCAAATCCGTCGTTCTCTCCAAAAGGTTTCATTTTAATCAGTTGATATCAAAAATATCAATTCATGCTATTTTTGAGGGGGAGAAGACGTGGTTAAAATGTGATCAAAAGGTTTAAAGTTCGTGGAATCTCAAAGTATGCTCACCAGACAGACTCAGTTCTAACCCTCGAATTGACGAAACCTAATTGTCCGTTATCAAAAAGACTTGTCCGGGACGGGTAATAATTTCAAGATGGTTATCCATTGATGTAAACGTGTCTCGCAAAGGACTTGTCTGAGTAGAATGTACCAATTCGAGAGATAATCACTGAATATGACCAGGACGGGTAATAATTTCAAGCTAGTTCATCTAGTGATGTAAACGTGTCTCGCAATGGTCATATTTAATGAAAATCGATCAATTCAAAATGTGCGAACTCAACCCAACATGTGCAATTCTTTCTTAAATCTCATAAGCACATGTGAAGGGGGAGTATTTCAAAAATGCAAAACTCTCAAAGTGTTATCTAAATGTTCTTTTATTCATAAACACTTTGAGAGATTTTCAAAAGGTTTATGGCAAGTGATCAATAATCTAGGATAATCATGGAGTAATAAGGTGATTATGGTTAGGTTATGTCCTATGATCCGCCAGAGCCGGAGGGATCTACCTAAGGACAATTCCAATAGATTAGAATTAGAAGTCCTTAGGTAAGATTGAAAAAGGGAGTAAATGAGAAAGGGACAGAAGGGGTTGAAGAATTAAAAAGAAAAGTTGAATGAAAGGGTGAAAAGAAATAGCCCTCCATGAAAACTTAGGGCAGAAACCAGGTCAATACATCTGCTATCTGTATTCACTAAGGTGATACTGATATTGAAGACAAGACGTCATAGACCCAGTGACGCACTGCACCACCCCTCCTAGCCACTCAGACATCTCTTAAAAGATATTTGTTTCATTTCTCACGGAGAACACTGCATAATCTATCGGCCTCTCATTCCGAGATGTGTTGATATTGAAAAGGTGGCACTCTGCTCCATGCCTCCGACGACTAAAAACCAAAACGCACAATAGAGTCTAGAGCCATGAGATTCATCAAAATATCTCGTTAGGAACACTTCCAATATGATACACTTGTGTTCGCCAAAAAGGACACAAGTTGTAAGAGTCTTAATGAGATCCAAGGATCTTGCCATTTTATATCATGATGGTTACGTGCATCAAACGGTCTACAGTCGTGGGGTGATCTTCAGCGACTCACTGAATTGTGGGTGCACTTCGGTGTGTCCGTGTAAGCCCTCTCGGGGGTATCCGGTTCAGAACGGCCTGGGGAAGGATTAGAGAAAGTCTTCACACTATGCTGTTGACAATCTCAAAGTCCCAACCTGTAAGCGCTGGATGATTATTACTAACGGTTTTATGCAGCTACCTATAAACATCCATTAACCATCACCACATACATCAATCATCTTCACCTCAGCATACTCATACTTATGAAGAACATCTCCAACAAAGCTCAAGTGTAAAAGTTCAAGACAAAAGAATCAAGTTAAAGACAGAGTGTAACATCAAAGTCAAAAGGCTAATCAATATGTCAAGAACAAGTTCATATATCTAATGATGAAAGAAAAGGGGAGATTGTTAGCATACGTATAAAGTTCAAGATGTATGAGTATGTTGGAGGTCACGACGTCATAATCACATGAAGATGCTGATCGAAGGCAAGAACAACCTCAAAGACGATACTTTGAAGATTACATAGCATGAAGGAACCAAAAACAAAAACTGCTATACAACAACACTCAAAGCTCAAAGACATTGAAGACGAAAGACCATCTCACCCGGAGCATCATTTGAATGACCATCCCTTAGGGGGAGATTGTTAGGATTTATTTTAAAGTGATGGTCATTTGTCATTGTAATAGTTTAATTAAGTGTGTCGTTGTTTGAGTTAGTTAGTTTAATCAATGGGCTTGGGCTTAAGCTTGTTAGTTAAATGTTATGATCATGTATTCCTTGTATAAGCCCATATCAAGCCCAAGCCCACCCAAGTCTAGAAAACTATAAATAGCACCCTTCTACTCACTTGGAAGGGTTGGAGGTGTGTGTTATTCTTTCTCTTGCATCTCTTCTTTATCATCTTTCTTTCTTCTATTCTTCTCTTATTCTCATATTGTTGTTGTGTGATAAAGAGTAATATTAAGCTTTAACAAGTGGATGACAAACCTCGTTCAACTAAAAAGTGCTCGTTCGATCATAGAAGCTGATGAATCAAGTTTCTTCAATTTCCGTTGACCGGAAAAAAAAATTCGGCGAGCAAAAAGTGTGATAAAGACAGCCTAAAACATGATGTACGAACCACAAAAATCAGTTAATGACACAACCTGGCTCATTATACCAATTGTAGGACCGATAATACAAGTGATTTATGTGATTCGGGGGGTCGGGGAAGCTCAAAGTAAAGGTTAAACATGGTGATATTAGATTAAAGAAAGGGGAAGGTGTGTGTGTTTTCTAGAGAGAAGGAGGAGAAACACACACACACCTTTGTTACAAATGAGACAATCCAACCTTCCTTGTTGAGACACCTTTGTTACAAATGAGACAATCCAACCTTCCTTGTTGAGACACCTTTGTTAGGATTTATTTTAAAGTGATGGTCATTTGTCATTGTAATAGTTTAATTAAGTGTGTCGTTGTTTGAGTTAGTTAGTTTAATCAACGGGCTTGGGCTTAAGCTTGTTAGTTAAATGTTATGATCATGTATTCCTTGTATAAGCCCATATCAAGCCCAAGCCCACCCAAGTCTAGAAAACTATAAATAGCACCCTTCTACTCACTTGGAAGGGTTGGAGGTGTGTGTTATTCTTTCTCTTGCATATCTTCTTTATCATCTTTCTTTCTTCTATTCTTCTCTTATTCTCATATTGTTGTTGTGTGATAAAGAGTAATATTAAGCTTTAACAAACATTATCACAAAAAACAAGCGTAGCGGAAGACAATGGCGTGTGAAGCTCACGCTAGAGATTACGCAACCAACAAGTTTAAGCAACAACATTTGTAACACTACAATATTCAGCCTCAGCACTGCAATGTGAAATTGTAACTTGACACTTTAGGGACCAGGAAAGAAGGTTGTTGTCAATAAACACACAATACCTAGAAGTAGACCATCTAGTAGTAAGGCAACCAACATCAAAATATGCAACCAAAGAAGAGGTCGAAGCAGAAAACAACAGTAAACCATAACCCATAGTGCTCTCAGGGAAGGGCCTTCAAGAAAAACCAGCCTGGCGAGCGGGAAGCATAATTGGCTCAACATAAGCCTTGGCGGACCTCATTGAGGTACAAGCATCATCCGCGTTTAAGCCAGTCTGAAAAACAAATGACCCATTCTCAGGAATTATGGGTGACTTACCCTGGGAGGCGGCTCCACCGTCACCACTCTCACCACCATGAGCACCGGACCCAGAAGCATAGGCTGATATACCTATTTCACCTGAACCACCTGCTAAAAAATGGTGCACCCAGTACTCAGTTAAAAACACACATGCTACAAAAATAAAGGAACAAGGAAAGAACCAAACATACCAGCTTCAACACGGGAGCAAACACCAATCTTAGTTTTCCTCGACTTAGACTCTTTCCATGAAGAAGCCCTAGGTTCAATAGCAGCAACATCGGCCTCCATTTCATCATCATCTGAATAAGGTACACGATGATCAATAGAGTCACATTCAAAGGTTTAGGAGACGAGGGGTTAATTTTCTCACCAGTAGTGGCAACTCTACTCCCACTGGTCTCTACATTAGCACGGTTTCGCTTAGACAGAGGCTCATCATCCTCCACGTCCTCTGCTACATGGTTAGGGAAAGGCATCGGGCCTCTTGGCACAGCTGGAGGAGGAGGAGGAAGGTCAGCACCAACATCGTCTACTTGAATAACAGGTTCAGAGCCCACTATAACGCCAATATCATTTGCTCTTCAAGAATGGAGGAGATATCTATCACTTTAAAACAAAAACCAATTCGTAGCTAGATCAAATCAAGAAACTCACAGATATAAGCAGGTGAATACGACAACTCACCGTCACCATACCTTAACAACACTGGGACTCTCCCAACCTCCCAATTTTGACTTAAAGCTCCCAACACCAAAATGCCCTTCAACATAGATCGCGCATAAACACGCAGCCTACTCAGGCGGGCGAACTACTCTCGATCATCAGAGGAAACACCAGTCACAACACCTAGGTCCAGGTTCACATTACTACCCCACCTGAGAAAACTGAGGGGCCAAAACCCTCGGGTCAACAGTGATCCACACCCTATTTTGATGCCAACCTGACAAACCTCTAGCAGTACCAACAATAGTGAAACACTCTTCCTTGGTTACCTTCCTCTCAAACGTATACCACGACCCACATCTCCGTATTTTAAAGATGTGACGAAAAACAGGTAGAAAAAGAGGCATCTTCAGCCGAGCACAAGCAAGGATAAAAGCATTGAGCCTTTGATATCCAAATGGGTGAACCTGGGAAAACCCTAAAGTTACAGTCCCTATCATACTCTAAATAAAACGCAGTTACATTAGGCGAGGGAGGACGATCAGCCTTATCATCCTTTGCGGGTATACGAGGCGAATATGGCTCAACCCACTCATGGTCCCGCAAAAAGTTATTAAACTTCAGAGTCTTGAACCCAGAAGGATGATCAACATCATAACTATGCTCGAACGACATCACAAGATACTAAAAGACGAAGGAACAAGAAAGCGAATTAACCTTGCATCACCTTCTTCTTATCAAAGTAAACTTGGAGGGAAGAGAAAGCTTTAAAAATGAAAAATTGTTGGCAGTTTTAAAAAAAGTGAAGCATTTTTTGGGGAAGGTTGAAAAGTGAGAAGATAAAAGTATAACCTCTCACCCCTCACGCCCTATTTATAGGGAGGTAAAAAATGCTAGTGGGAAACAAATGGCCATGGCCCATTGGGCCAGCACCACAAGCACACGCGCGTGACGCCCACGACCTGGTAGGACACACGTGCAGTCAGTATTAGGAAGACGTCAAACACAGTCGAATCGGCAGGTCTGACCCGCCAAAATATCGAAGAAAGAGATTTGAAATCATTCCAAATGGATCCTTTCTACATTTCTCACGCAAGCATTTAATGCAAGCCTTACCCTGCACACCCCACACGCACTTGGGGAACGCAGCCTAAAACCTAGGTCATCATCATCACAAGGTAACTCATGAGTCAGCCTAGAAACTCAACCTAGGCACACAGACCCTAGTTGCTTGGCACAGAACTAGGGGACTCAGTCACTTCAAAGTCCAGCATCATCTCACTTGTACATGACATAATACTAGAATTGGGGGGGGGGGGTTGATAGTGTATCATTATTAGTTGTTACACCCCGTGCCCGCTTAGACCAAAAATTTAAACTTTTTACGCGAAAATGCATGACTTTTACGGACATCTTGTTACTCTTTTGACCACTGAGAAAAATCTATAAACTTTCAGGCCTTGAGACTATTTTTAAATGAAACTAGACTCAATTACCTTCAAAACACCGGGTGGAACGACCTCTAACGACTTAGGAATCAAAAGATATGATTTTTTGATGTTTGCCAAAAATGTTACCGAGCCGCCCATCCGATCGTAGGCCCTCCATCCGATCGGATGGAGACTGCTGATCTCCCGAAATCACGTTAAGGTCCGTAACTTGAAAACCCGATCTTGAAATTGTACCAAAATTCCAGATTTACTTAGTATACTATTGGGCTCATTTTCATACAAAAACATCTTCCGTTTGACCTTCTAAAATAGTACTTTATATTATAACGGGTTATGCATAAAACCCATTTTGACCCATTTACACCAAAAAACCACTTATACCACTTCATTTTCCCACCAAACTTAACCAACATCATTTCTTAAACATACTAAATATGTTTCATATACACTTGACCCGTTTACAACCCAAAATGGGTAAAAACACACTTAATCCAAACACCCCTTTTACTTTTACTAAAAACACTTAAAACACACTTGACACATCGTTAGACCACCAAACCATTACACGACTTTGACAAACGTTATACAAATCATAAGAAAGACTCTCGGGGGTACAACCTTGATTCGAGCTCGGTATTCTACCTAGCTCCTAATGCTTATTATCTTCCAATCCGCTTCCATATCCTTAAGCTATAATCCAAGTACTTTCTTCTCGCCGCACATAAACCTACAAGAACATTAACAACTAAAAGGGTAAGCTTACGCTTAGTAAGTAACTATATTAACATTTGGTTAACACGTTAATCCACATATATGCATTACAACGCTTAACCATTTAACACATAAAGCCATATTCACATTAACACAATAACATCATCAAACATACCTTAGCCATTCCATAATCATAATCCAACACTTGAGACGCCTAACTAAGCATGTCTCCTATCAATCCCAAACTCACTAATCCAAGACTATCAACTATAACATTCATACTCAAAATCACATAATATGTAAATGGCCGTATTAATCACATATTAACCGAGTTACTTACCTTAGCTTCCAAAGCTAAGCTAAAATCATAACACCACCATCATCATGATGTTCATCATCATCACCCTCATCACCAACATCATCACCATCATCATCCTAGTATAACATCATTATAAACACTTACAACACATAACATAATAACTATAAAAATGGTTTGTACAACCATCAACTTACTTCTAATCATCTCTAGTCATCATATAATCATGTATTAATTACATGATCATCAATCCCATCATTTACTAACTTAATCCCATTATCAACACATCACATAATCATCATTACCTCTTAATTATACTTAAAACACCATTTACCCATTTTCCCCAAATTGGGTACATAAACTCTAACTCTTGAATTAGCCAATTAAACACTAATTAGAGGTTACTTACTTGCAAGGATCATGGCTAAGCATCTTACTCTTAGATTGGAACATATAAACTTCATCTCCACTTCATCCTCAAGCTACATCTCCCTCTCTTTTTCTCTTCTAAAAACCGGACTTCAAACCCACCCTAAATAATAATAGAATTGTCTAGAATTTACTAGTTTATACTAGTTAGATTGCATCTTTGGCTAAATGGCATAAATAGTCCTTTAAGTCCCCTTTTTCCTACTTTGGCCACCACCAACTTATAACATATTTAACACTTGGCAACCTAGGTCCCTTTAGTTTATGCATCATATTTTATATTACTACATTAGTCATACTTTGACTATTAGTTTGACTCCCACATAACTTTGTTGACTAACCAATCGCATTAAACCTTAGTCAACTCTTCCAGGATAGGGCCTAGTTGTATCTGGGAAACGGGTCTAACAATTATACCCCCTTATTTAGATTTCGTCCCCGAAATCTATCATTCCTTACTAACCAAAACTTAGTCACATAATTCATCTCATTCCTAATACCTTTGGTTCTTGGTCCGTTCAGTTGCAACGATCTAAGTGATCTTGCAACTCTATGCATACTATAACATATCCCATGACCTTACTCCACGTTACTTCTCGCTTACTTCTATAACCATACAACTCTTACTTAGACTATTACATAATACGAGACATACTCACTATAACTAATTAACATTCCGATCCATTCTATTACCAGCACATCACATTCTTACTTGCTTTATCCTATATTCTCATTCTTTAATTACATGCTACTTGAGAAAATCGTGCCATTTGACTTTACATAAATACACTTGGCTAATACTTTAACACTCTATCAACATCACTTACCCATTTCTTTTACGTTTATACAATTACCTCATTTCTTCTACTTCTTTCTTCATGTCATTCTCGTTTACTTTTATAAGCCTTATAGAAATATTACATGAATTGACCTTTTAACGTCATACTTTAACCTATGCCATCACCTCGCACTCGACAATTAGCTTCAATTACTTTCATAACTCACATTTTGAACCACGCCACAAAGCGTATTATAATATCATTACAATTCCTTAATTTCTTCAACCTATACTTAACACTTAAAACGTAGGCTTCCATTAAGTCTCACTAAAAGACGTACTCTAATTTTAACCCTCCTATCTTAGTCCTTATAATTTCTAACTAATTCTAGACCTCCACTTCCTACTTCTCTAACCCTACTCGTGTCATGTCGGCAACATAAGCCCACTCATTCATGCTTCCTCATTTACATGGAAAGGCGTCTCAATCGATGTAAATCAAGAAACATAAACTTATGGTTATATATATTTCTAACACGACACAAGTACTCCTATTTCCATATTTAAATTTTATTCTCTCATACTTTTTATACTTCACGTTTCCTTTTTAGACTTGGATCCATATCATTAACACATTCATTATTGGGATTTTTTTTTTTTTTTTTACCAAGGATGTAGGCAACCCCATTGCCGATGAAGGCAACACGTTTTATCCTGAAGGATCTTTAACATATCCCGAAAGATTCCTTAACATTCATTGACTTGGTCATCCCAAAGGATACCACCTTTTACATTCATCCCGAAGGATACCATCTTTAACGTTCATCCCGAAGGATCATTAACATTCATTACTTTATCACTTTTACATTTTAACATCGGATCCAAGCCATTAACATTTTATCATACACACATTATCTCATCAATTTTATTTAGTGAAGGCAAGCTCATAGAGCATATGAACCTGCTTATTATAATTACACATTTCTATGTGTTTATCATTTTACATTCTTAATCCGCATTTTCCATTTTCACATCCTTACTTTACCCTTTAACCTATCCGACTCTTTCCACTTTTAAACCTTGCGTAGGTTAATTTTTATTCATTCATTAGCATCATTTATTCTTCTTGCACAGTTTAAGTCACTTTCACATTCTTATCATATTTTAGTTTTCACAACGCATCATTGCGTTCTTACTCGCACACTTAAATTACCACAACTCTCATTCTCATTCCTTAACTCATTTCTTTAATCCTTTATGTATTTAAGTAATATCATTCTATTTCACCTTTTACATGTATGCCTTTCATAGATCATTTGCTATAACACCTTCATTAGCATTACCTTTTCTTCACACATATCCTATTTACATAAGCTCGTTACGTTCATCGCACAACGTCTCGTTATATTCTTGCTCACACACTTAACCCGTATCATTCACTCGTTAGCGTTTAAACCATCTCATTTATCTCGTCATTATCTTATTAATACACCTTACTTTAATCCTATAAATTTTACATCATATTAATGTCAAGGTACTCATTTAATCTTGCTTTCATCATGACCTACCATAACATCATTGTCATTATTATACATTTATGTACAAGCTCAATCCTCCTACCTACTCATCTCATTCTCATTTACGTTCTGATGCGTGGTTTTGTAACCTTACAACAGGTTTTACCTCTCGAGGGATCTCAAGAGGCTTACAACCCCACCAGGCAGTGTACCTGACCGATGTAGTATAGTGTAGTGGTAAGTACGGGGGATTGATCGTTCTCCACAGGGAATAGTGTTCGTTAGGTGTGAAAGGCTACTCTAATTAGGTCTAAGGGTTGAGGAAGATTCTTTTTATGTTTTTATAATTTTTATGAAAGCAAGTAAAATCTCGGTTTTGAAGGAGTGGGCGGAATTAGTTGCTAGTCAACTAACCCAAATTACTACAAATGCAAATAAAATAAAATAAAAAAAATGAAAAGTGGTGAGAAACTTATGTGTAGAGAAATGTGTTTACTTAGATTTCCTTACTCCCTAACTATCTTTTACCGGTTAATTAGTGTGTATTAGTTGCGTGGATGACGGGTGTATTCCTTAATACCATTCGTGGGGTGGCGTACTTACTTCCCCAAACTCTACAAGCTCCTACTTCACTCCTATGTCGAGCCGGCTAGGAAGCTCCTAACATGGGATCACTAGAATTCGCTTGTGCATTAAATACAACCATAAAAACCTTTAGTACGCGTTTGGTTCATGTTTCTTAAGACGTTCAAGCAAGTTACCGAATAGGAAGTTAGCCAGTTTTCTTAAGCCTAACATAGATAAACAATCATCCAATACAACTAACAACACACTAACAACCAATAATCAATAGCTAGGTTTCATTAGATCTAAGCAAACACAAGATAAAATTAGCCTAACATGTTAAACAAAAGACAAGCATAAGATAGAATCAAACAACACATAGACATATTGAATGATTAATTGATAACTTATCTTTCAATGAAACATGGAAGATCTCAAGGCTAAAAGCCCTGAAAAAGTAGCTAAAATCGTCTTAGGGTTTTATCCCAAAATTCCACACACTAAGCTCTCCTTTAATGACAAAAAATTAGAAAACTATATATAGACTTTTGCATCTGACGGCGTCACCTTATGGATTGTGACGCCGTCACCTCGCCGCTTTTAGGGTTCTCGGATGACCATCTTGACGCCGTCCCTCTTTAATTCTCCAAAATCCGTTCTGGCCTATCAAGGCTTGACGCCCTCACCTCTTGAACGTGACGCCGTCCCCTTATGAATTAAGCCGTGACGCCCTTGATTTAGTTAAAGCGTGACGCCGTCAGAATTCACATGCTAACTCACTGGCCCGTCATGAGTAAATTTCACATCCCACTTTTCTTGCCAAGGCATGACGCCGTCAAGAGATGATTCTGACGCCGTCAAAGGTAAATTTCAGCCGATTTTGAGACTTTGTCGTATTCTTCACTTTAATGCTCCAAAAACGTCCAAAATGCCTCCTTTTCCAGATTTCTCCTCAAAAGTACCTAAAATGACAAAAGGAACGATTTAGGGCGATATTTGATCAAATAAATACGATTTCGGGCTTAAATGACCCCTTAAAAGCGGTACACTTTTCGCTTCATCAAATACCCTTACACTTGAGATTTGCTTGTCCTCAAGCAAATGCGCTTTTATTCTAATCAAAATACAAGTTAGGGGTCATTTAATGCTAACATAAAAGTAATTACAACAAATAATCGTTCCACTTCAATCATAATAAGCACGGAGATTACATACTAGCACCTCACAAGTAGTGTTTAGATACTCACATCTCTCAAGTGTCATCAAAATAAATCTCATAAATGAAAACGGAAAATATCTCTCACTACCTGTCATAGCAAATAGATTACCATAGGCTTGGGAAAGGATCGAAAACCTCCTCCACTAGGCGTAAGCACCAAAGATAAACTATCAAAGAGGGCTTTTAAACGGGTTGTAATGTTAGGTGTAGGGAAAAGGAAAACACGGTTTGGTTGGATAAAGGATATTTTACTGGTGGCGAGTTAAAAATCTTGGTCAATTACATGTACTATACAATGTTGCTAAGCCAAGACTAGACTCGATCTTAAGCTAGAAACGAAATAACAAAATAACAAAAACATAAAACAAACATAAAATAAAACGGGATGGTAGTCCGTATGTTTTTTCTATTTTTCATTTTCTCATTTTTTTTGTATTTTTCTTGATTTTTCGATTTTTTTTTTTTTTTTTTTTTTTTTTTTTTTTTTTTTTTTTTTTTTTTTTGCATACACTTTTGCCCTACCATCCAAAATAATACATCATAGGGGCATTGCATTCCCCTTACACTTGAATTTTTACATAACTTTACAAATACTAATCTAATGACTCGAATTAAGATAATTGAAAAACTTGGAGTACTTTTAAAACATTTAGCACATATGGGGGTAATAAATGATGTTCTTCCCCATTACTCCATTACACTAGTACTTTACCCATGAGTCCCAATCGTCCCAAAACAATATGTACAAGGATATGACTCGACTTAGCAACCATGTAATCAACTAGATAATTAACTTGGGTTTAAACAAATGTTGTAACAATAATGCACTAAAGATGAGTGCATACAAGGTAGGCTAAGGCGATTTGGGTGTACATTTAAGTGGGGTGTAACAAATTCTTCCTTTAAGTAAAATGCTTAAAGGTCGAAACGAAAAGATAGGCTCTGAGGGGTGTACTAGGGGTATCGTGTACTAAAATGAGTACAACGCAAAGGGTGTGGGAGAATTACTTGACCAATGTAGCCAAAGTAATTATAACAAAAACACAGGTGTAAAACAATGGGTTAATCCTAATGCCTCTTATCATGTAGTAAATCTAACTACACGAATGTAGTCTCACTTGTGGCCTTGGAATGGTCCTAACGCAAGTTCTAGAATCTAAGTGCTACCGGTACACACATCATAGCATAAATGCTTTTCCTACCAATTCTAGGGGCGAACCTCACATATTTGGGGGTGGAAAATTTTTTAGTGATACGGTTTTTGTGCTAGTCATATAACTCCTATCCGTGAGACGCTCATTAAGATCAAAGTTTCACTCCTATATGTTGTAAAAAATTTTAAATTTGGCACTAAAATTGCCCTAACAGGTATTTATCTCAGTTTTATTACACATCTACTATCAAACAAACAAAAATCAAGCGTAATTGTATTCTCTAAAATCGTACTTTTACCCTCCCTTACACTTAAGATGAACATTGTCCCCAATGTTCAAATAACAAGATGTAAAAGAAAAAAGGTAAAAGAATGAAATCAAATACTCCCCTGATTCGCTCGGTGGATATGAAGTAACATGGTTAGATCTTCTTCCAAGGTAATGTTGATGCTTCAAGACTAAAGCAGCGCCAAAAGCTAGATTCCACATACATCTCCTTGTCCAAAATAACCTGTTAATCCTGAGAAAACAAACAAGAAAAACCAAAGCATCAAACCGAACAAAGACAACTCACAACTAGGTGTAATTCCAGACTTAGAAATAAAACAATAAAAGATATAATGCTTGCGGAATGAATGTTTTGCAGGCTCCTGGAGTTTATAAGTTAGAGATTTAATAAAAACTTTTTATGAAAACAAAACTTTCAAAAATTTCAGAAAATTAAAACCTGACGCCGTCAGGTTGTAATGCCTGACGCCGTCAGAAATGATCTGACAGAATTCTCATGTTAAGTTTCCGGAAAATTTCTGGAAAAACCTATACCTCATTTCCTGGAAATCCTGCAAAATATCATTATGACTCGATACAAGCATTTGACTCAAACAAATACTAATATGTATGTTAATTTAATATTATTATGATTCATGTTCATTTGTTCTAATAAACCGATTTGACTTTCCCTTACACTTAACTTTTGCAAAATACCTTTATATGTAGTTAAGACGAAGTTAAAAACAAAATAAAGCATTTTCACAATTTAGTTTTGAACATGAATCAATAATAATAAAAATTAAACATACATACGGAAGCAAATAAAATCAAACAAACAAATAAATAAACACACAAAGCAAATAAAGCTTGGGTTGCCTCCCAAGAAGCGCTTGTTTTTGTTCGAGTCACGAGCCTGACTCTACCCTTATTTAACGGAAATAGGGGAGGTTTTTCCTACACTTAGGATTAAGTGCGGGTGATAGTAGCGATACACACCAGCTCGGTAGGAGTATGCCACGTGAGGAAAGATTGGTGGATGAATTATATGCTCAAAGGGGTGTGCTCCTTTCATCATAACCTTACCTAGTTCACTTTGGTCAATGGGTGAATTAAAGTTTTCTCCTAAAAAGGGATCATCTTCTATCAACTTCGAGAGATTCCTAGTTGGGAATCCATCTTGACCTAATAAACCCGGTTTAAACCCATAATGTTTCTTGTGATCAATCATGAATGGGTGATGTAAGTATGAAAGGTTATGGTTCACTCCTATGTCAGCTTCCTCACTACAAGGCTTAGAGTCTACTACCTTCAACATAAAACTACCCGGACTATATGGTTTGATGGGTGGATCGGGACCTAATTCAATTCCTAAGTTCACATCTAAGGATGGAAGATTAGGTAACGGTTTTGGTTTAGGCTCCGGTTCATCAAAACTAGGAACTTCCATAGAACTAAAAGAAAGGTTATGACTACACGTATTCAAACCTATTTCTTCTAGTTTTGTTTGGTCCAAGGGCTCTACCTCTATTGGGGTTCCTATAGTTTCTTCTACTTCTTCCGGGTAAGTCATGGGTGGTGTGTGTGCCTCAAATGATGGTAGGACTTGTGAGGTACTTAGCGGGCTTATGTTACTAACCTCATCATTCCTTGTGTCAAGATCACCTATATCCTCATCATGTGTTTTAGTAGGATCTAACCCTAACATTTTCCCAAGTATCTCAAGTGCTTCTCTAGGCATCTTAACTTCTATATCCGAATCATAAGGATCATCCTCAATATTATGACTGCTATATTCAAATTGCCCAAAAGATTCATCATGTGTTTCTTGAGATTCATCATCATCGATCATAAAACCTAGGTCTTTTTGATCAATGTGATCATGTTCGGCTAAATCCTCCATCACATCAAGGTCACCTATGTGTTTGTTTTGTACTATGGCATTACATGACAACCACTTAGGTATCTCAACACTAATGTATTCATCCCCAAACAAACTTGTTTCATGATCCAGGAAATTTATGGTCAATTGACTTGTACTAACGTTTGTTGGGTTGTCTACTATATAATAATATTGGGCACACTCTTCAATAGCTTCCCATGCTTTCTCAGCACTTAATTCCCTAATATCCCTGCCGGCAATATGGTAAATGTCCCTTTGGGCATGTCGGTCGACATGATTGTAAAAGATTTGAGTTAGGGACCAAAAATCGAAGTTATGATGAGGGACTTTTTGGAGTAAATATTTAAAACGAGTCCATGCATCATAGAGAGGTTCATCTTTATGTTGTTTAAACATCAAGATGTCATATGGAGTGGGTGAATTACGTGGTTGGTAGTATGGTGGATTCGCGTTCTCCATAATGGTGAACGGAAGAGTCAATGGAAATTACGAACAAACACACAAAGAAATAAGATAGACTAAAGAAAACCTAGAAAAATAAAATAAAAATCTCACTAGAAAGGAATCTAGTGAGTAGACCTAATAGAAATAAAAATTCAACCTAAACAATAACTATTCCCCGGCAGCGGCGCCAAAAACTTGATGCGTGGTTTTGTAACCTTACAACAGGTTTTACCTCTCGAGGGATCTCAAGAGGCTTACAACCCCACCAGGCAGTGTACCTGACCGATGTAGTATAGTGTAGTGGTAAGTACGGGGGATTGATCGTTCTCCACAGGGAATAGTGTTCGTTAGGTGTGAAAGGCTACTCTAATTAGGTCTAAGGGTTGAGGAAGATTCTTTTTATGTTTTTATAATTTTTATGAAAGCAAGTAAAATCTCGGTTTTGAAGGAGTGGGCGGAATTAGTTGCTAGTCAACTAACCCAAATTACTACAAATGCAAATAAAATAAAATAACAAAAATGAAAAGTGGTGAGAAACTTATGTGTAGAGAAATGTGTTTACTTAGATTTCCTTACTCCCTAACTATCTTTTACCGGTTAATTAGTGTGTATTAGTTGCGTGGATGACGGGTGTATTCCTTAATACCATTCGTGGGGTGGCGTACTTACTTCCCCAAACTCTACAAGCTCCTACTTCACTCCTATGTCGAGCCGGCTAGGAAGCTCCTAACATGGGATCACTAGAATTCGCTTGTGCATTAAATACAACCATAAAAACCTTTAGTACGCGTTTGGTTCATGTTTCTTAAGACGTTCAAGCAAGTTACCGAATAGGAAGTTAGCCAGTTTTCTTAAGCCTAACATAGATAAACAATCATCCAATACAACTAACAACACACTAACAACCAATAATCAATAGCTAGGTTTCATTAGATCTAAGCAAACACAAGATAAAATTAGCCTAACATGTTAAACAAAAGACAAGCATAAGATAGAATCAAACAACACACATAGACATATTGAATGATTAATTGATAACTTATCTTTCAATGAAACATGGAAGATCTCAAGGCTAAAAGCCCTGAAAAAGTAGCTAAAATCGTCTTAGGGTTTTATCCCAAAATTCCACACACTAAGCTCTCCTTTAATGACAAAAAATTAGAAAACTATATATAGAATTTTGCATCTGACGGCGTCACCTTATGGATTGTGACGCCGTCACCTCGCCGCTTTTAGGGTTCTCGGATGACCATCTTGACGCCGTCCCTCTTTAATTCTCCAAAATCCGTTCTGGCCTATCAAGGCTTGACGCCCTCACCTCTTGAACGTGACGCCGTCCCCTTATGAATTAAGCCGTGACGCCCTTGATTTAGTTAAAGCGTGACGCCGTCAGAATTCACATGCTAACTCACTGGCCCGTCATGAGTAAATTTCACATCCCACTTTTCTTGCCAAGGCATGACGCCGTCAAGAGATGATTCTGACGCCGTCAAAGGTAAATTTCAGCCGATTTTGAGACTTTGTCGTATTCTTCACTTTAATGCTCCAAAAACGTCCAAAATGCCTCCTTTTCCAGATTTCTCCTCAAAAGTACCTAAAATGACAAAAGGAACGATTTAGGGCGATATTTGATCAAATAAATACGATTTCGGGCTTAAATGACCCCTTAAAAGCGGTACACTTTTCGCTTCATCACGTTCTTAGCTTATCGCATTTAACCTTTAGCATTCAAACTTTTTCGTTTAATTTCCATCCCTTATATACCAACACGTTTTATCTCAACCTCACGTTCACACCTAAACCTCAAGTACTTTACCTTATTGTCATCCCGTCTCTATACCATTTTAACTTTAGTCTCTAATCACTAATTAGATGAGACCATATGTTGGTCACATTTCATGCCATCATTCCCTAATCTCATTCTTTAATCTTCAAGTCAATATACACTTAATCATTAATTTGTTAGTTTCATCTTGTCTTTTCACACTATACGTTAGTACACTCAATATCACTACGATCCACACTTAAAGCGTCATTACTTAACCTTATTCGTTTTCTTCATGTCACAAACCCTTAACATTTAGTGTGTTAATCCCATTTTATCATTACACATTATATTTTAGCACACTTTTCGTTACTACGATCCATCATTTAAGCGTTAATATCTTAAGTTACTCACTAACCCATCTCTAATACCGCTTACTATTCCTTTTTACATCTTACCAATATTATCCTTCATTCGTCAAACCATTCACTACATGTCACCACCAATACATCACGTCTAATTTACCAATTTCATGTTCGTTATTTACTCATTATTCAAGTATTTCTCAAACTACATTATTTACCGTTTTTCCTTCTCTTTACCTAACGCATTATCAATTGTTCCCCTATCATTTTTCATTACTTTTGACAAAGTCTATGTAATACTTTCCAATTCTATACTTTTATATGCATATGTCACATTTCACTTGAGTGGTCACATTACATTTATCGTTATATTGTCAATCCCAAGTTGACCTATTATTTTTATCTTACGTCTACAAGTTATTTTAATGTTTACTTACTTTAATCCCTTTGACTCGTCTGCTTTGAATTCCTTTGCATCATGCTTCTTTTATACATCACGCTATAATAAGTATTCTTAAATTACCTTGCTTATGACAAAATTAGCACTTAATACATAATCTTCAATCACATTATACATACTTAATCTCGTATATACACAAGGTCTACTCTCAACATTCTTTCCATGAAAGATAAACATTACTAATCACTTACGTTTCATTAGTCTATAGTTAATTATAATTTAAAACCATTAAACATGCCTAAGTCATAACATTTGTCTATTATCATTTAGGTAATTTCTACTTCATTTTACCAATCTATGCATTAGCTGTTTTGTATATCATTTATTACTTACACATTTCTAAAATATCTTACAATCACACATTTTAACAATACGCTTACCTAAGCATCTAAATCCTCGCCATACACACACATACTTATCTATCCTTAACGTTCTTATAAAGACAAGTCTTACTCAATCCCTTAATCCCTTACTAGGTCATCATTCTTTCAAACACCATACATACAAATCATTCGTTACACCATTATTATTGCAATCTAAGTAAATTTGCTCTTTTATGTATTATACTATAACACATTCCTTGCCTTTACCATTAATCACAATATTACCTTACCAATAACACTTCTAGTAATTTCGCCTACAACTCATACCCTTTAAGGCCTCGATTCACATAATTAAAACTTTAGTCTATCCGACACGAGAACTATCATTCACTTACTTAACACTTAGCACAATACATTCCAACATAGAATTTCTTCACATATACCTTGACACCATAAAACACATACCACACTTATCGGCTTAAATACATATACCACGTCTTGCATTCCATCACATAATTAAGGAAATCTCTAAATCGCGTCTAATTCATTACTTCTATATTTTACTACATCCACATCACAACATTCATATTACATCTTAGCTATAATCTAATCTTAACATTATCATAAGCACTTCTACGTTATACCACAAGGGCACCTACTAGTCGCATTACTTCAACTTACATACAACGCGTCTACGAGTGGTTTAAGTCTAGACAACCTAAAGTGGAAACCTAATTTACTTAAACCAAAGCTCTGATACCAAGTTGTTACACCCCGTGCCCGCTTAGACCAAAAATTTAAACTTTTTACCAGGAAAAGCTTGACTTTTACGGATATCCTGTTACTCTTTTGACCATTGACAAAAATCTAAAAACTTTCAAGCCTTGAGACTATTTTAAAATGAAACTAGACTCAATTACCTTCAAAACGCCGGGTGGCACGACCTCTAACGACTTACGGATCAAAAGATATGATTTTTTGAATTTTCCAAAAATGTTACCGAGCCGCCCATCCGATCGGATGGCCCTCCATCCGATCGGATGGAGACTGCTGATCTCCCGAAATCACGTTTAGGTCCGTAACTTGAAAACCCAATCTTGAAATTGTACCAAACTTTTCAGATTTACTTAGTATACTATTGGGCTCATTTTCATATAAAAACATCTTCCGTTTGACCTTTCGAAATAGTACTTTATATTATAACGGGTTATGCATAAAACCCATTTTGACCCATTTACACCACAAAACCACTTATACCACTTCATTTTCCCACCAAAATTAACCAACATCATTTCTTAAACATACTAAATATGTTTCTTATACACTTGACCCGTTTACAACCCAAAATGGGTAAAAACATACTTAATCCAAACACCCCTTTTACTTTTACTAAAAACACTTAAAACACACTTGACACATCGTTAGACCACCAAACCATTACACGACTTTGACACACGTTATACAAATCATAAGAAAGACTCTCGGGGGTACAACCTTGATTCGAGCTCGGTATTCTACCTATCTCCTAATGCTTATTATCTTCCAATCCGCTTCCATATCCTTAAGCTATAATCCAAGTACTTTCTTCTCGCCGCACATAAACCTACAAGAACATTAACAACTAAAAGGGTAAGCTTACGCTTAGTAAGTAACTAGATTAACATTTGGTTAACACATTAATCCACATATATGCATTACAACGCTTAACCATTTAACACATAAAGCCATATTCACATTAACACAATAACATCATCAAACATACCTTAGCCATTCCATAATCATAATCCAACACTTGAGACGCCTAACTAAGCATGTCTCCTATCAATCCCAAACTCACTAATCCAAGACTATCAACTATAACATTCATACTCAAAATCACATACTATGTAAACGGCCGTATTAATCACATATTAAACGAGTTACTTACCTTAGCTTCCAAAGCTAAGCTAAAATCATAACACCACCATCATCATGATGTTCATCATCATCACCCTCATCACCAACATCATCACCATCATCATCCTAGTATAACATCATTATAAACACTTACAACACATAACATAATAACTATAAAAATGGTTTGTACAACCATCAACTTACTTCTAATCATCTCTAGTCATCATATAATCATGTATTAATTACATGATCATCAATCCCATCATTTACTAACTTAATCCCATTATCAACACATCACATAATTATCATTACCTCTTAATTATACTTAAAACAACATTTACCCATTTTCCCCAAATTGGGTACATAAACCCTAACTCTTGAATTAGCCAATTAAACCCTAATTAGAGGTTACTTACTTGCAAGGATCATGGCTAAGCATCTTACTCTTAGATTGGAACATATAAACTTCATCTCCACTCCATCCTCAAGCTCCATCTCCCTCTCTTTTTCTCTTCTAAAAACTGGACTTCAAACCCACCCTAAATAATAATAGAATTGTCTAGAATTTACTAGTTTATACTAGTTAGATTGCATCTTTGGCAAAATGGCATAAATAGTCCTTTAAGTCCCCTTTTTCCTACTTTGGCCACCACCAACTTATAACATATTTAACACTTGGCAACCTAGGTCCCTTTAGTTTATGCATCATATTTTATATTACTACATTAGTCATACTTTGACTATTACTTTGACTATCGGGTTTGACTCCCACATAACTTTGTTGACTAACCAATCGCATTAAACCTTAGTTAACTCTTCCAGGATGGGGCCTAGTTGTATCTGGGAAACGGGTCTAACATTAGTGGCCCAAGCCCACTAATCACATGCTCGGATGAAGCCCAAACACCAAATAGTTTGTAAAGTCAACATTGACTAGAACAACATAAACCCAGGCCAAGCTAGGGCTGGTAACTCTTCTCAGGCAGCATAGTACATGCACAAAGAGACAACTGTTACAACTGTCGCTAACAGTTAACACGTACTAGTCTGACATAGCATAGTGGGGAACACACGATCAACAAAACAAGAGAGCATAACACTCTCCTGTACAAGCTAAAGGACGTATGACACCTGTCCTCCTTGTCTGCTCTCAGATGATCAACATCTGGCCCTCTAGCAGCCATTGATCATCCCCAAAAGTGTTTATCTCTAAACCCTACAAGCTTTTCTATAAAAGGAGAGCAACACACACAACTTCACAAGTTTCACACACATGGGCAAATACTGTCTCACAACAGTTTAATATGGTTCTTGTTTAAGTGTTACCCGAGCTTTTTGATCTATATCAATCCCATTGGGTCCTTTACCGTTCAACTCGGGAAATCAAACAACAAAACCATTCCCATCCCATCTCTAAACTGATTTACACACCTTACATAAACAGGTACCCGCAAGTCCGGTTACACGCCTAGTTTGGTTCGGTTTCAGGTAGTAAAATGTATTACCCGCCCCATGATGGATAGTTTAAATCTTCAAACTAACTGAACCGAACCGCTCTGTGAACTAATTAGTATGATTTAAACCGGACCCAAATTGTTATCCTATATTGGAATTAACAGTAGGTGTAGTTGTGTTATTTGACCCTGAAGCATGGCCAACAAAAGAGATGTTTTGTGGATTTTGCCATAAAGAGGGCTTATTATGTAGAGTAACACGATCCGAACTATTTTGAAAAAATCGATATACATTAACAAATCGATAAAAATCACGAGAAAAATTAAAACACACCTTTGGTTGAGTAGAGGAACGTGGATCACGAGTGTCTCGCGAGTCATGTGTGTCACGACTACAATTACCGCGTTAGGTGCCATTCTCGGCTATAAGCACCGTATGAGCTGAGGGTGAACGTTAATTAAAGGTTGTTGCTTGGAATTAAGATGCATCTCTTCAGTTGTGACCATTGAGTGAACCTTAGCAAGGTCGGCGTAAGGATCCCGATGAGCAATTATACTGGCAACATGAGCAAATTTATCACTCATACCATTAATTGCATATGTGACCACATCAACATCACTTAACAGTGAGCCAAGACAAAGTAACAATAGACTAAATCTTTTGAAAATATGCATCAATCGTAGGATTACCAAGTTGTACGACACAAAGTTCACCTTTAAAGGCAATAATGATACGTGTCTGTTTGTTATTAATATACTTTCAAGAAGATTATAAGCATCCTTAGCAAACTTGAGATTAGCCGTAACAAGCCTATCTTTAAGGGTTTCAGATAGGGGTTAGAAAAATCAAATATTTAACTTTGGAGTCCGCTTTTAGCCATTCCGCAGTTAGAGATGCTGAGCTAGTTACACTAGAAGATGTAACTTGATGTGTTTTAACAAATCAAAATTTTCACAATGATTTTTGAAGAAGTAACACAATGCAACATAGTTTGCTTTGTCTACATCAAGTTTAATGGAAATTTGATTAATGGTTGAGTTAACCGCATAAAGTTAAGGGTATGTGATAGGGTACGAGTGAGAAGAGCATCGTTCGTCTTTGTAAACGAGGGGTGTGTTAGAGTTAATGGAAAAATATTAAATCGTGTATGACTAGAATCGAACACGGGACCATGGGATTGCACACTTTACGTATGAGAATCGATGTGAAATAATTAATATATAAATAGTTATATTTAAGTATTAAATCACAAATATTTAAATGGTTGAACAAGGAAAAGGGAGGGACTTGAGTGTCGAGTTTTGGAACTTGAGGAGGTGTTGGACTCAAACTTGGAGAGCAAGTTTGGAGCCTGTATAAATCCCTCAAGCTCTTTATTATTGGAGAGATAATAAACAATTCGACTAAAACCCGAGATGAGATCAATATAGATCTCATATTTGCCATAGAACCAATTGACCAATCATAGCCACTCATTTTTATTTTCCATCTTTTTTTTAAAACAACATATCTTGCAAACGGTAAATCTTCAAGCTACAAAAAAAATACCATCGCGACGAGAATTAAATGATCTTTCTATAGATATGTATTGTTATATACTTTCGACGACTTTTTTTTTTCGACGAATTTTTTTTTTTTTTTTTTAATTTCCGCCCAGAAAGAATCATATATGATTCGTAAAAATCATATATGATTCCGTACGAATCATATATGATTCGATTTTTACGAATCATATATGATTCGTAAGAATTATATATGATTCGTAAAAATCATATATGATTCGTACGGAATCATATATGATTTGTTAAAATCGAATCATATATGATTCTTACGAATCATATATGATTTTTCTGGACGGAAATTTTGGAAAAAAAAAAAGTTCATCGAAAAAAAAGTTCGTCGAAAATATATAACAATGCATGTCTATAGAAAGATAATTTAATTCTCGTCGCGATGGTATTTTTTTTGTAGCTTGACGATTTACGGTTTGCGAGATATTTAAGTTTTAAAAAAAGGGTGAAAATTAATTTTTTTATTTTGATAAGAAAAATGAATGGCTAAGATTGCTTGATGGGTTCTATGGTAAAAGTTGGATCTATAAAGAACTTTTGCCTAATAAACAATTCGACTAAAACCCAAGATATATGTATTGTACAGTATATACCCAAGATATATGTATTGTACAGTATATATTGGAGTTCGACATTATGAAACCTCAAAAGTCAATCGACTTATCAATTCAATTCCTACGCATGAATAATGTTAACAGTATACATGTCCTTGGATATCTATTATTATATATGTATTGTACATATATGTCATGTGATATTAGTTTACTTACTATCATGCATTGAATTAATAGATCGACTTTAATAAATAAAAAGGTTCGACCCGTTTTATTTTATACAAAGCAAAACCTTGTTTGATGTTGCTTTATTTGTGATTCAAGAATTAGCATTTACATCGAATCGCTATAGTACGTGTGTACAAGACGTGGTAGTTAACTTACTTTAGTTAACACATCTTGGATTGTGAAACAAAACGGTAAGGGGTTTCACGTTAATCCTTTTATTTGATCAAGAGGAGAAAAGAGAAGTTCGATCCTTGTCCTTGCTAGGATCAAAAGGTATGTAATCTTTATATTTCGGTTAATCTATTTACATGTTAAATATATGATCCTTGCTTCTGCTACTTGCTTTGATGTGTGTTTATTTATTTATATAATTGTTATGATATCTAAATTCAAACAGTGGCATCAAGAGCCGTTTAACATGTAATTGTATTACCGAAACGCATAAAAATCAAATCTTGATTTGGATTATACATGTTTAATCAATTTTTTTAGGGTTATTAGAACAATAAAAAATTCGACCTAATTTTAGTGGGGGGTTCGATCCTCTTTTAATTAAAAAGCTAGTTTTGTAACCCTAAAATAAGGAACATGTGTGTTTATGTGTGTAAAGGGTTACGTTCCTGGGTTAATTCATGATATTTCATGCAAGGTATTCATGGATTAGGGTTTGTTTTATGTGCTACATGTTTGAGATGAATCTATAATTAGAGAAGACCTAATTTATTTTATTAATGAATCAATTATGTGCAACGTGGTATATAATTATTAAAGCTTACGCGGCCAATTGTTGGTGTCTGTAGTCCATTGGGTACAATGCGCTCGAAAACCAATGGGAGTTTTATTAATTATATACATTAAAAATTCACATATAGATTATTAATAGGATTTATCAAAAGGTTTGCATGTGGCTATATGATGTAATAGTTAAGATTATATGCGTTATTATGTGTTTATTTATTTTTTGTTAAATTACTTGTCTTTTTTGTTTAAATTGTCCTTGAATTGTAAGCAAAAAGAGGGTAATTTTTGGTATAAAAAATAAATGGACCTAATAACTATGAAACCTTGATATGGTAAATTATTTATTGCCAAGTCTTATGTGCCGACAGTGGTTCACTTCGCACGGTAATTTGCTCCCAGGCGAGACTAGCAATTTTATAATTTACTACATAATTTTATAAGACTTAGAATCATAAACTTTTAATTTGATTGATGAGTTTTTGCACCAATAGTTGAACGGCAGACCCAATGTTGACAAACTATAAGGTGGGTATAAGGTTGGTTTCGTATTAAATTGTGGCCTTAAAGAGACTAAATTCTGTCTCTCCGCTTGCTTGTGCGTCAAATTGGACTTACCAAGTACTACTATTATTTTGTGCAAAATCTTCTTAAGGGTGAATTGACCTCAATTCCAGGCACCACTTTTTTGGTAATTATCCGAATAACTTGAGTCTTTTGACTCATGCAGCAGTAGGATATAGTGGATAATAATTGTAGGTAATTCTTTGATTGGTGAACCCAATACCTCAATTAAAACTTTGTTGATTTAACTCTTAGTGAATTGGTAATTAAAAAAAAAATGTTTTGAAAACTTATGATACGAAGAGGAGTGCATGCTTCTTCATACATATTTTGATTGTCACATCAAAATAAATACCCTAAAAATTTAAGTCCATGCTATCAAATTATAAGAGACACTTGAAGTTAATATCTAGCGTAAGTGAGACCTTGACATAGATATTATTGACAAGGTAAATTACATACTTTCATTGCTAACAGATCAACTGATGTAATGAAACTATGTTAATTTGCAAGTTTCTAAATTAGACGACTTAATTAAGTTATAAGTGAGATCTTGAGACTTAAAGCATGAGATGGGAAGAAACATGCTTACATTGCAAATTGTTTGGCAAATGTAATTCCCATAAATATCTAGGAGTCGGAAATTGTTTTGCCGATTATTGTACGACAAGTTACCATCTTTTGTACTTCCACTGCTAGCAGATCAACTGATGTGGTGGAACTATGGAAAGTTGGATCCTAGTTTTCAAGAAAATTAAATGGATATATGAATATTTCCTGGGTAATTTTCTTTTCTTGAAAAATTGTATTATCGAAAATACTAAAATTGAATTTTGTAAATTCTTTTAATGTATTAATGCAACGTTAAACCGTAAACGTGAGACATTCTTTATTGGTAAATTGATCTACACCCGTAGGGGTTTTTGGCTAGAGTCAACTTTACTAAAAAGAATAAACCTAGTCCACTTTCTTTGAGAAGAGTGAGACTTAATCCTATTCTTTTTCATGAATGAGAAAGGTATAATAGGAAAATTAGAATTGTCTAAATTCTAAGAAATAACTCATAAGCAAAACTTTAATAGTTAAGAAAATTGCACATTTTATGAGTTATTAAATTAGAAGCTAGACTAGTTACCGCAAATTGGTAAAAGGCAAACTAGCATGATTTATCTAGTTGTTGTGCTTTGACCATTTAAAGATGCTACATACCACTGTGGGGATGGTAGACACATTAAGGAAGAAATTGCATGCCCAATTTTTAAGTTAATTGCATTGATGGATAGTCCATCATTACAAAGTAGAATACATTCTTTTAGTACCTAAGTAATTGTTACGTATGGGTTTTCTCAAAGGTGTAGGAAAGTAAATAGCACACTATTTGCTCTTACTGGTTATGAAAAACTTATAATGTTGTCAAATCCAGTGGGAGCATAGTGTTGTAATTACTGAATAATGAATTAATGTAATGATCTGTCATTCAGCGGGAGCTACAAGCTTTGTTATCTTGGTAGTAGCCCAGATTATCTCTAGAATGTCTTGAGATAATTATTTTCCAATTATAGACACTTGTAGTTTAAGGATAGTAATGTACGTTTCCTTACTAAGGAGGTCCTATATCTACTAATATCTATGACACAATCATATTGATCACATAAACAAACGATTGACGTGTTGTTTATCTGGCACATGATATTGTTCCACGCACAAGTGGAAGAAATCTTTATTGTGTGCAAAGAACAACACATAGTTATATGATTTAAAGGATTCTCTTGACTACAAGGTAAGAGACTAATGTTCTAATGTGATTTATTCACATCTAATTAATAGAACACTTGGAGTTAATATCTAGCGTAAGTGAGACCTTGACATAGATATTAATGACAAGGTAAATTACATACTTTCATTACTAGCAGATCAACTGATGTAATGAAACTATATTAATTTGCATGTTTCTAAAATTAGATAATTATTAGAACAAGTGTCAATATGATAATAAGACTACTTCAAACTAAATATTTATGTATTATTGAAATGACATAAATAAATGAAGTAATCTAATACTACTTCAAATTTGAATGTTTATGTATTCTTGGAATGTCATAAATATATGAAGTAATAAATTAACTTGAAATACTATTGAAACTAAATTGTGGTGTTCATGATTACTTTAGTTATGCGTATTTATATTTTATTGTAAAGATATAAATATGAAGTCTTTTAATTGTTAGAAGACTTATAATAAAGTAAGACGTTAACTTGTTATGTTTTAATTAAGACATATACAAGAAGTCATTGAGTTAATCAATGATTTATAACGTATATTGGGATTATAACGGTTTATGTCTTCTTGTTAAGACATGGACATGAAGTGACTTGGTCAAAAAGTACTTATGTTATATAGCATGCAATTGGCTTGGAAATTCTATTATACCATTAAGCTGACTTAGTTGGTGAATAGATAAGTCAAACAAAATAGATTTATCTTACATATTGTAAGATTGTCTTACAATATTAATCATAATGAAATACATAATGTTTATGGTACGTTCAGTTAGGAAAGTCAAACTCTTGTTATATTGTTTGATTAAAGATAACTATATCTTCCGTTCTTCCTAAAGCCATCAAGGTTAGGAAATTGAGTAGTATATACTCAAATTAGACTCCAACCTAGAAGATTAATAAGACACCATTTAGGGCAAATACATACAGAGGTCACTGTAGTTTGTCAAAAATTTGATTTACGTTACTATACTTTTTTTTGGTTGAATTAGGTCACTAATGTATACGGGTTTGTTGAATTAGGTTACTTTGTTGAATTTTGGTTAAAAAATGTTACAAAATGGTCCTTGTCGTTAGTCGGGCGTCACGGAATTAGTCCCTAGACCACTATTTCAGTTAGTTTGACCGTTTTCGTCACGGAATTAGTCCCTAGACCACTATATCGGTTAGTTTGACCATTTTTCGTCACGAAATTAGTCCCTAGACCACTATTTCGGTTAGTTTGACCGTTTTTCTTACGTTTTCGTTAGTTTTCTTACGTTTTCGCCTATTTTCTTAACTTTTCACACATTAAGCGACCTTTTTCGAAATTATATATTTTTTTCGAAATTAATTTTTTTTTGAAATTAATTTTTTTTTCGAAATTAAATTTTTTTTCGAAATTATATTTTTTTTCGGAATTAATTTTTTTTTTCGAAATTAATTTTTTTTTTCGAAATTAATTTTTTTTTCGAAATTAATTTTTTTTCGAAATTAATTTTTTTTTCGAAATTATATTTTTTTTCGGAATTAATTTTTTTTAGAAATTAATTTTTGTTAGAAAAAATAATTTTTTTTCTAAATTAATTTTTTTCGAAATTAATTTTTTTTTCGAAATTATATTTTTTTCGGAATTAATTTTTTTTAGAAATTAATTTTTGTTAGAAAAAATAATTTTTTTTCTAAATTAATTTTTTTTCGAAAAAAAATAATTTTGAAAAAGGTCGCTTAATGTGTGAAAAGTTAAGAAAATAGGCGAAAACGTAAGAAAACTAACGAAAACGTAAGAAAAACGGTCAAAGTAACCGAAATAGTGGTCTAGGGACTAATTCCGTGACGAAAAACGGTCAAACTAACCGATATAGTGGTCTAGGGACTAATTCCGTGACGAAAAATGATCAAACCAACCGAAATAGTGGTCTAGGGACTTATTCCGTGACGCCCGACTAACGACAAGGACCATTTTGTACTTAAAATCTAACGAATGTTGACGTAAGTAACATAATTCAACAAACCCGTATACATGGGTAACCTAATTCAACAAACCCGTATACATTGGTGACCTAATTCAACAAAAAAAAAAGTATAGTAACGTAAATCAAATTTTTGGCAAACTATAGTGACCTCTGTATGTATTTTCCCCACCATTTATTATGGAATGTGATGAATCACATTTAGTCTTAAAATTGAAGTTCTGAATTTGTTAAACTACTTATGAGTAGGTTATTAACAAACTTAATGTAAGAAACTGTAAATATGTATTTGTAATGTCCCAAAAGAGAACACTTTTGTGTTGCTCTACTTGTTAAGTATTTATAGATAGTCTATAAATTGTAAAAGGCAAGTGGGAGTTTTATCTTGAAAAGATAAAATTTCAAGATACATGATCTTCTAAAATACACTAGTAAAGTCATGATGAGGATTAAACATGTTAATGTTAAATCTCAAGATGATGGAATTCTCATTTATAGATCCGCAAGGATATCTCAAATATTTGTATAAGATGTTAAGGATTATGAGTTACAGGATTATGGTAAACCTGTTGATAAATTGCAAATATTGAATTTGGCAAATTACTCATACTATGAATGTTTAGATGCAGTCCAGAAAGTTAACTAGTTTTGGAAACTTAGTTAATCTTGAACTCTATAGTTACACTATAGAATGATGATGAGTTTCAACAAAGGAAATGAAAATCCTAGAGATTCAAATTTTTGAGAAATCATAATGGACAATTTCGTATACATATTTAATATGTGAAAAGATTATCAATCACACTTAAGCAATTAACTGTGATTGAAATTCTTTCTAGGCACATTAAATGTATAAAGATTATGATTGTCATTCTTAGTTTCATTTATATGAAATTAACAATGGAATATCAAAACTCTTTCTTGAGTAATTACTTGTGCGAGGACGATAAGTAATTGAAAGGAGTATTTGAATTCAAATAATCTTTGGAAGTATACAAAGTGCAATCATTTATGGATTAATGCATGCATCTAGGAGATATACTTATGTTTAATTATTAAATCCAAGTGTTGATTTATAATTAAAATAAGATTTTTCCTTAGTATTCCTAAAAGCTAGTGGGAGTGTTATATATTTATTTTCTTATTTCATATATGTTGTATAACATATTGGAAGTAGCATTCCATAAGCATTAAATGTTAAGTCTTAGTTTGGAATGAAACTTCACTTGATGATTTAGAAAATAAACATACAACCTTGGAATATATGTTTATTGTTATAAACATAAGCGGTAAAATAATTGATTCTAATAAACATGATTATACTATTAGAAAGTTTAGATAGATATATATCTTTGAAAAGATATGACATGAATAAATCTAAGTTCGACACAAGGATTTTTCATGTACATCATGTTGTTTGTTGTATCGTGCTTGATGGAAGATGATTTGACAACATTAATATCTAATTGAAAGTTATTGGATAACTAAGTGTAATAGATATGGTTGGATTTAGAATTAACATCCTCATCTTGGAATTGCTCCAAAATTCTAAGTATGAACCATATGGCAAATTGTTGCGTAATTGATATAGCCGACAAATCTTGAAAGATTGGAAGGTATTAAACATTACACAATGGATATTAAAGTTTACGGGATTTTAAAAAGTATATTGTTGTTTGCATATAATAATGCTAATAAAATTGAGATGACACTCAATACTAGTCATGGTAGGATTTCATCCGTGTTAATAGCCATGTGTACTAGTTATGCTTAACTATAAGCATAGTTGCATTATACATTAAAGAATTAGAGTACTTTAAAACTATAAAAGGTTTGATAGTTTAATTTTCATAAATTCGTGGTTGAGGATGTCACGCATTTTATGAAATATTATGTGGCAATATCAAGATAGTTGAATGCACACATACAAGAACTTCATTAATTGAATTCTTGAAATAAGTATTCTCAGAATTTCAATAGATCAGAATTAGTTGATTTATGCCTTGTCAACAAGTATGTTTGACATGACTTGAAGCATAATTCATTAATAAGAATTATCATGCATTGATCTATTTTAGTATTTGGATAAGGGATGTTAAGCAATTATTATTTACAATGAATTAAAGTACTTGATACATTTGTTTTCATTAATAATAAATTGTATCATATATTTGCATGTTTAAATCCGTGAATAACTTATGTTATTCTAAATTGTCCATTGTCGATTAATGATATGGGAATATCATTAAATTAAGACAAATATGAGTATTGGTAGAATATACTTGAAAGTATATTGATGCGCTGTCATACCAATTTCACATGATATTCAAATGGTTTGAATATAGGACTTATCCCAACTTCATGAGTTTACTTTATGGATCTTGTCATCAAGTAAATCATGTGAATATAGTTATCCTTAGACTTGAGATGCCAGATAACTGTCATGCATGTAGTGCATTTATGTGATTCAATTTAACGCTATACGTAACTGGTAGCTATAAGGATTATTTTCGGAAGCGTTGCGAAGTGCATGAGTTATGCTCGTAGTCAAGATAGAATTTGTTCCTTCAAATTGTTTGGAGTTTAATACTGTCGGGCCCCTCGTAGGGTTGACAAGATGTTTGTGCGGCCGCACCCAAGATCTCCCCTGAATATGTTCAGAAGATTTGGTAATCTTGCTCAATCAGAAACAACGAGAAACAGAATTATTAATAAAGAATGACTGAGATCCATATCTTTATTAATGTAGTATTAGAAACAAAAGGATGAGTAAGATGATTAATCATCAAGTGGTTTTTCCAGGAGACCACCACCCGGGTTGTACTAGGGGCATTGGCGTGTTGCTAGACGCTAACCAATGTCATTACCCTTTTAATAGATTTTCAAGTGGGAGCTGTTAGAGTTAATGGAAAAATATTAAATTGTGTATGACTAGAATCGAACACGGGATCATAGGATTGCACACTTTACGTATGAGTGTCGAGTTTTGGAACTTGAGGAGGTGTTGGACTCAAACTTAGAGAGCAAGTTTGGAGCCTATATAAATCCCTCAAGCTCTTTATTATTGGAGAGATAATAAACAATTCGACTAAAACCCAAGATATATGTATTGTACAGTATGTATTGGAGTTCAACATTATGAAACCTCAAAAGTCAATCGACTTATCAATTCAATTCCTACGCATGAATAATGTTAACAGTATACATGTCCTTGGATATCTATTATTATATATGTATTGTACATATATGCCATGTGATGTTAGTTTACTTACTATCATGCATTGAATTAATAGATCGACTTTAATAAATAAAAGGGTTTGACCTGTTTTATTTTATACAAAGCAAAACCTTGTTTGTTGTTGCTTTATTTGTGATTCAAGAACTAACATTCACATCGAATCGCTATAGTACGTGTGTACAAGACGTGGTAGTTAACTTACTTTAGTTAACACATCTTGGATTGTGAAACAAAACGGTAAAGGGTTTCACGTTAATCATTTTATTTGATCAAGGGGAGAAAAGAGAAGTTCGATCCTTATTCTTGCTAGGATCAAAAGGTATGTAATCGTTGTGTTTCGGTTAATCTATTTACATGTTAAATATATGATCCTTGCTTCCGCTACTTGCTTTGATGTGTGTTTATTTATTTATATAATTGTTATGATATCTAAATTCAAACAGGGTGAAGTGAGTCGAGGTATCAATCGACTAAAAAGTAACCAAAAAACAAACAACCTGTCGACTATTGTGGAAGTCGACTAAAAAAACGATTTAGATAGTGTTATCTTTAATTGTAGGCAGCAAATCAATCAAGTGAAAAGAAACAAAATCCTTCACGTGATGGAATTTGATGGAATGCAACCTTTGTGTAACAAATATAAATAAAAGTCTAACTCTAACACAATGCTTCACTTGTCGCACATGAAAACCATTGTGGTCACCAATGGGTCATGCGCCAGTAGTGAGAAAAAAAAAAGAGAAGTGGTGAGGGTGCTCACCATTCACTTTTTCTTTTCGTGAGTGTGTGTGTGGTATTTTGCGGGGTATGTTTGTATAAAGTGAGGTATTTCTTTGCGGTAATAAAAGCAGTGATCATTGTAGCTGAAAGATGAAGAGAGTGATGATGTGGCGTTAACGTGTGTTATCACTTTGCAAGTCCATTAACAAAAATATCCTGAAGACCTAAACCATTTTACCAGACACATCTTTGTCACTATTGTATCGCGCGAATAGTTTTGTAATTTAATTAACACAGTGGCAAACTAATATGGATGAGACTCTGGGTCACAATTGAAAAGATTTAATGAATGTAGGCTCGCTAGGCTAAGGCTTACCAAGCTTTTTGTTATGGCCCATTAATTGTTTGTTACTTTGTTAAACAAACAGGCATTATAAAACACAAATCTTCATGGTAACAAAGTTTATCACACAAACAAGTAGCAAACCACGCACACTTGACAAATGACAAGAAATACAATCAACTAGTTGTATTTCATGGTCTCGGACTAGCCCGACCCGGACCGACGAAGCCCGATTTGGCACGGTTTAGAGCCATTTAAAACATAAAACCAACTTTTCCTAACTTATTTTCAATTTTTATGCGATCTTACGTTAATATCTAATATCGAAAATTATACTATACATTTCTGTTTACAATTTTTCACTTTCAAATTTCGCATAAATTTTCTTTTTGCCTCTAAACTTATGCAACTTAACCTGATTTTTTCTTTTGCATTTAGCTTTATATTAATACTTTGCACATGACACTAACTTGCGGGCTGTAAAACTTTATTTTTATCAACAAATGATTCGTTAGTTGCCAACGACTCATCGAATCGCTTACGTTTCCACAATCTTAATGATTTCTTTTGTATGGACTCGAGCTAGAAATCTAAAGATTTGCTGACTTGGGTACTTTTGTAAGGTTCTATGTTGTGCAGAGGCTTTTAAAATTAGCACATTATGTTTGACTTTTAAAGGGCACATGATGTTTGACTTAGAGTTGGAATTAGACCAGGATTTTGTTATATGGAAGTTTTGAACTGATTTTATAAAATTTTAGTTCAAAAAAGAAAAAAAATGATTATGCACAAAACAAAAGGACCGGCCAAGCGGAGTCAGAAAATTATGGTTGAGGGGGCAAACTTTGATGACTTTTATAAACTACATTATAAATTGATTTGTTGGGGGGGGAATTACAAAAATAGCTCCATATTTTAAAAAATTTACACTACAATTTTTTTTTATTAGGAGATAGGATGCACCCCTCCCGTCTTCGCCTCTACCGGCCAGTAGGTTGAGAAAGCTCGCTAAAAAGTCGCAATGCCTCCCGTCTTGATATCTCATCACCAGATACTTCAGATGCCACAGAGACAGCACCACCCAGCAGATTCGAGGTTGGTGAGAGCTCGAGGGCTGCTGCTGACAGACTGCTTACTGCTGCTACATTTGACTCGCGACTAGATCAGCTTCAGGGAGAGATTGAGAGGGCATTGTCTCATCTAGACGAGACTCCAGTGAGCCGTATTGAGGCTATTGAGGAGGAGGTCGAGGGATTGATCCAGGGCAGGGTTGCCATTGATGTGTCACACCAGGGTTTAGAGGCTCGTCAGTTGGAGAGTTCAGAGCATATCACACAGCTAAGGCAGGAGATGCCGGGGTTAGTCGACAGAGCACAGAGACTAGGGAGACTGATCTACAGCTTCGAGTTCAGCACCTAGAGGAGATCGTTGTTGCGATGTCTAGGGATCTTCAGAGGATTTTCCGCAGGCTAGATGGAGCACCCGGAGGAGGTGCCTAGTGTTAGACTGTTATCATGTAGCTTGTACATTATTATCCTAGTCCCGGGGTGTGGGACATAGTTAGTACTTGTTGTCTTTTGCTTGTAGTACAAACAAATATATCAAGTGTGACTCTACTATGCAGGATTTTCGTTGTGCTATTTTATGATATCGGTCTGCGTAACCGAAATTTTCATGTATTATATTCATGTGCGTTGTGATTATATCTATGATGTTTCGTTGTGGTTTCATTGTATTTATACATGCTGTGGTTGTATTTATACGTGTTGTGGATGTATATACATGTTGTGATTGTATATATTGTATATGATGATCGTTTTCTATTGTGGATTCTCATTGTTGTTATCTTTTGTGATTGTGAAGAATTATGCCACCCAAACGAGCCACTACTGCTATGACACCTGCTGAAGTCAGAAAGCTTGTTGCCGACAGTATAGAGGCAGCATTGGTTACAGAAAGAGCTGCCGTAGCTGCAGCTGCTGCTGAAGCCGCTTCGCGGGCAGAAACCGCGGAAGCCGCAGGAACGAATACCAATGGTACAAATGGACGTAAGTGTACGTACAAAGATTTCAAGAGTGGTGATACGGAAAAATTCAAAGGCACTGAAGGAGCCACTGCCATGATCCGATGGTTTGAAAAGACAGAATCAGTATTCCTTCTATGCAACTGTCCGGAGGACAGCAAGGTTAAGTTTGCTACTAGTACACTCGTTGGGGAAGCTATGTCATGGTGGAATTCGTATGCAAAGCCCATGGGAATGGAGAATGCTCACAAGCTCACATGGGACGAATTCAAGAAGTTGCTGACAAAGAAGTTTTGCCCACGAACAAAAGTGAAAAAGATGGAAACAGAGTTTTATGAGCTAGTGACAACAGGTAATGATATTGAGACATATATCAGGAGATTTCAGGAATTGGCAGCATTATGTCCGACAATGGTTCCGGACACTGAGAAGCTATTAGAGAATTTCATTGGAGGATTACCTCACAACATCCGAGGATATGTGATTTCTTTTGACCCGCAAACATTGGATGAGGCAATCAGAATGTCTCAGAAACTCATGGCTCAGATAGTGAAGAAAGAAACTGCTTCAAACAACAACACCAACAGTAACCGTAACTACAACAACCGTAATTCCAACAACTACCGAAACAACAACAATTATAACAGCAACCGAAACAATTCCAATAACAACAACAACAAAAGAAATCGGGATCACAACCAGAGTAGCAATGTTACTCCACCACCACCCAAGAGACAGGAAACTGCAAAGGCTTATGTTGCAGGTCAAGCTGAGAAAAGAGGTTACAATGGTACTTTACCCAAGTTAAACAAATGTCAAACCCATCATAATCCTGGAAATTGTCCGAATCCGTGTGGAAACTGTAAGAAGGTTGGTCATTCGACCATGGATGGCAAAGCTCCGATTGTGGTTGATAATCAGAAGCCCCCAGTAACATGTTTTGGATGTGGAGAAGTTGGACACTTCAAGAAGGAATGTCCGAAAGGAAAGAATCAGGGAAACAATAACCAAGGTGGAACAGCTAGAGGAAGAGCTTATGTCCTTGGAGGAGAAGATGTCAGGGAGGACCCGAATGTCGTTACGGGTACGTTCCTCATTAATAATCGTTATGCATCCATACTATTTGATTCAGGAACCGATAGAAGTTTTGTTTCTACTGCATTTGCACCATTACTCAACATTGAACCAACCACATTAGACACTCCATATCACATTGAACTAGCTAACGGTAGTTTAGTTGGCACCGACACGATTATTCGTGGTTGCACTCTCAATTTTCTCAATCACCCATTCAATATAGACCTCATGCCAGTAGAACTTGGAAGTTTCGAAATTGTCATCAGAATGGATTGGTTATCACAACATCATGCCAAAATCATCTGTAATGAAAAGGTTGTTCATCTTCCTTATGATGGTGAAACATTGGTCGTTCGCGGAGAACGCAGTGGGACTAGACTCAGCATCATCTCGTGCATTAAAACAGAGAAATACATAAAGAAGGGTTGTTATGCATTCTTGGCTCATATCACAGAAAAGAAGTCGGAGGAGAAGCGACTTGAGGATGTGCCAACAGTTAAAGATTTTACAGAAGTCTTTCCAGAAGACTTACCAGGACCTCTACCTACTCGCCAAGTCGAATTTCAGATTGACTTAGTGCCAGGAGCCGCACCAGTTGCGCGAGCACCTTATCGACTTGCACCTTCAGAAATGCAAGAGTTGTCGAACCAATTGCAAGAGCTCTTGGATAAAGGATTCATTAGGCCGAGTTCATCGCCTTGGGGAGCACCAGTTTTGTTTGTAAAGAAGAAAGATGGATCTTTCAGAATGTGCATTGATTATCGAGAGCTAAACAAATTAACGGTGAAGAATCGTTATCCACTTCCTAGGATCGACGATTTGTTTGATCAGTTGCAAGGTTCCAGTTATTACTCCAAGATCGACTTGAGATCGGGTTACCATCAGCTTAAGGTTCGGGAGGGAGATATCCCGAAGACAGCATTTAGAACACGCTATGGCCATTATGAATTTCAGGTAATGCCGTTCGGACTAACCAACGCACCAGCTGTATTCATGGATCTCATGAACAGGGTGTGCAAGCCATATCTAGATAAGTTTGTGTTCGTATTCATTGACGATATATTGATTTACTCAAGGAGTGAAGAAGAGCACCGAGAACACCTCAGAACAATCTTAGAACTGCTCAAGAAAGAGAAACTGTACGCCAAATTTTCAAAGTGTGATTTTTGGATCAGAAGGGTACAATTTCTTGGTCACGTCATTGATAGTCAGGGACTACATGTTGATCCAGCAAAGATTGAGGCAGTTAAAGATTGGGCAACACCAAAAACTCCCACAGAAATTCGTCAATTCTTAGGACTTGCCGGATATTACAGAAGGTTCATTGAAGGGTTTTCCAAGATAGCTAAGCCACTGACCAAGTTGACACAAAAAACCAGAAGTACGATTGGGGAGAAAAGCAAGAGACCGCTTTTCAGTTATTGAAACAGAAACTTTGCAGCACGCCAATTTTGTCATTGCCAGAAGGGATTGAAAACTTCGTGGTATATTGCGATGCTTCACACAAAGGACTTGGGGCAGTGTTAATGCAAAACGAGAAAGTGATAGCTTATGCATCTCGTTAGCTTAAGAAGCATGAGAAGAACTACACTACTCACGATTTAGAGTTGGGTGCCGTGGTTTTCACACTCAAGATTTGGAGGCATTATCTTTACGGAACAAAGTGTGTAGTATTTACAGACCATAAAAGCTTACAGTACATTCTTGATAAGAAGGAACTTAACATGAGGCAACGTCGTTGGTTGGAACTAATTAGTGATTACGACTGTGAAATCAGATATCACCCAGGAAAAGCCAATGTTGTGGCAGATGCAGTCAGTCGGAAAGAGAGACTCAAGCCTTTGAGAGTCAGATCATTGGGAATGACTATAATTTCACCACTACCATCAAAAATCCTCGAGGCTCAGGTAGAAGCACTCAAGGAAGAAAACCTACCAAGTGAAACACTCAAAGGAATGCAAGATAATGCAAACGGTTTAGTAAGGAGATCAGATGGAACATTATGCTTCAAGGATAGAAGCTGAATACCTCTCTATGGTGGAATACGAGAGTTGATCATGCACGAATCACACAAGTCGAAGTACTCTATTCATCCAGGTTCTGATAAGATGTATCAGGATCTCAAGAAGTTTTATTGGTGGCCGAATATGAAAGCAGAGATAGCTACGTATGTTAGTAAATGCCTTACTTGTGCTAAAGTGAAAGCCGAGTACCAGAAGCCATCAGGATTACTTCAGCAACCAGAAATTCCACAGTGGAAATGGGAACGCATTACAATGGATTTTGTCTCTACACTTCTCAAAACATCAGGAGGTTACGATGCTATTTGAGTAATAGTTGATCGTCTCACCAAGTCAGCTCATTTCATTCCAATCAAAGAGACTTATACTATGGATCAGCTCACCAGACTTTACGTCAAGGAAATTGTCTCAAAGCACGGTGCACCAATTTCCATCATTTTCGACAGAGACAGTCGCCTTACTTCAAATTTTTGGGAATCATTGCAAGATTCATTTGGGTCTAAGTTAGACATGAGTACCGCCTATCATCCTCAGACCGACGGTCAGAGCGAGAGAATAATTCAGACATTGGAAGACATGCTCATGGCATGTGTCATTGACTTTGGAAATGGTTGGGCTAACCATTTTTCATTGATCGAGTTCTCTTACAATAACAGTTATCATTCGAGCATAAAGGCCGCACCATTCGAGGCACTCTATGGTCGTAAGTGCAGGTCCCCAGTTTGTTGGGCCGAAGTTGGCGATGTACAGCTAACAGGTCCAGAGTTGGTCAGAGAAACAATAGAAAAGATAATTCAGATTCGAGAAAGACTCCAAACAGCCAGAAGCTGACAGAAAAGTTACGCCGATGTTCGACGCAAACCATTAGAATTTCAGGTTGAGACAAAGTCATGCTGAAGGTCTCGCCTTGGAAGGGCGTGATACGATTCGGGAAACGCGGTAAGTTGAACCCGAGATACATTGGGCCATTCAAGATTCTGGAAAGGATCGGTCCGGTAGCGTACAGACTGGAGCTTCCGTCAGAGTTCAGCAATGTGCATAACACGTTTCATGTCTCAAACCTCAAGAAATATCTTTCAGACGAAACGCTCGAAATCCCATTGGAAGAAATTCAGATCGATGATAAGCTTAACTTTGTGGAAGAACCAGCAGAAATCATGGACCGAGAGGTCAAACAGTTGAAGCAAAGTCGAATTCTGATCGTCAAAGTTCGCTGGAATTCTCGCAGAGGTCCTGAGTTTACTTGGGAACGGGAAGACCAGATGCGACTCAAATACCCACATCTTTTCACCGAGACCACTCCAGAGAACAACATCAGCTGAATTCAGGGACTGAATTCCTTTTATGGTGGTCGACTGTCACAACTCGTAATTTCAGGTCATTTTACAAACCCCATCAATTTATTATTCATGAGTTACTATTCATCAATTACTATTCACCTATCACTATTCATCATTTCACTATTCATCGTTTTTGAAGTCAGTTTGAGACTTTGAGAAGTCGTCAAAAATTTTACTATTCACATGACACTATTCATTCACGGAGGGAAATCACTATTCATGGGCATCATTCATCATGTTGTAAACCAGGTTTACGGGTATTCAAATGCGCGTAACCAGTTAGGTTTAGCTGCGTATTCATGCATCATCAGTAACGGCACACCATACAGACTAGGGTAGTCTGCATATCATCAGTAACATCATTACCATATCAGTTCATGCATGTGTTTGTGTGATTTTCATTAACGTATGCTTAATTGTTTAAGTAACGTTACCACTCAGTCATTTCTACTGACATTATACCCAATACTCCCGACAATGATCCTAATACATTTTTAAGCTAATTATAATGATATAGAGATTATATTATTACTTTACTCGGTGTTTTTAAAACAATCGCTATACTTTTCGTTTGACGCTTATAACTCCGTCGGTTTACGAAATTTCAATCCGATAATAATTCTAACACCCGATTCTTGCAAGGAACATGATTTTACAATTTTTACAACTTCGTCGTATTTCATTTCACCTCGTCACGAGTTATTTCTAGTTAACTCGGTACCCGATAACACTCAAGGTATACACTAAACTAGCTAAACTCTAAATAAATGGGAGACACAAGCTTTAATTACATCAAATCTCTTCTAAATTACCCCATGTGCTGCCCCCCCCAAGCCCCCCTAATTCTCTTTAGCACTTGATTATAAGACAAATCTCATTAATGAATTAGTACACATTTTATTTCATCTCCACTAACACAAACACATAACACATAAACCATTTAGCTAAAAAAAAGATCCAAACCATCCTACCCCATCTCCTATGTTCGGCAAACCTCAAGAACACACCCATAATCCATAAATTTTTCAAGATCAAGTCATAATCATACTCCATTTACCTTCCTAGTTATGGATTTGTGATCAAACCTCCAGTTTATTACTCATTTCTTACCAAAACTCATCAAATCATCAAGTAAGTTTCAAGAACATGTTTTGATCATCTTATGCTTTCATTTGACTTATATGTTCATGTATTTTCAAGTTATATTAATTATCCATGCAAGTTACTTATGTTTTACATACCACTTTTGAACATAAACTATCTTAATCACTAGATCTATAAGTTTCACTAATGATCTCATGAAATCCACCAAGGTTGGTGATGTTTAGGACCCCATGACACCCTAAGAAGGTGTATGGTAGGATTTGCGAACTTGTGGAGTTGATTTGAGTTAGTATGATCAAGTTTAGAACCAAGGAAGTGAGTTTTTAACAATCTAAAATAGGTTCTGTCCAAAAACGTGTAAACTGGAAAACTCAGTAACTTTTGGTATATTTTGGCATTCATATTCAGAAAGTTCTTTCAAAAACGAAACCGTGGCCGCAAGAATCACTAAAAACCGACTTATAACGAAGGAGATATGATTTTTCAAAGTTAGACGACGAAAACTAATTTTCTGAAAATTTAGTTGCTGATCGCCGAGATTCAAAGGAAAAAACGAGGCATTAGACGTGATCTAGACGGCCCGACCTACTGAGATTATGTTAGTTCATGTTTATACGAAGCCGTGGATGTAAAGAACGTAGAAAACGAGCTTGTAACGGCCGAGTTATTCACGTTTGAAGCCCGACGTAGCATATTCATTTTGACAGCCCAATATTAGAAAGTGTTTTAAGTATAAAAACTAGTGTTTTTGCAAAACATAACATTGATAGCCGATTTTCTATTTGATCGAGGCGTGTACAATCAAAGTTAAATGAAACGACATTTATACATTGTTACAAGGTTTTCAAAAACGTCGAGTTTGATCAACCAACACGTAACGTGCAATATTTCACGACTAGTTTCACGAAGCCAATTTGGACATATTTTCACAAGTTAAGGAAAATATTAAATTGCGATGAAAACGCTACATTTTGCCGATAGAACACTAAACAAGGATCGTGGAGTACCATTTCAACATGTTTACACGAAAAGTAGTTTATAACTTAATGAGACGTCAAAAGTGTATTTTTCGTCGATAAACCTTATTTTCAAAACTAACAAGTGGTATCGTTAACATACGTATTTGCATGTGTTGCATTGTATCATTGCTTACATTGAATCACATCATTCATAATAGGTCGTGGTTAGAGACCGAGCTTTATTTCATCACATCCATCATTGTCATTGTTGCTATATCATATCAGGTGAGTTTTCATAGCCCCGTTTTAAATTGTTTATTGATTTCTAAACTCTCGGGGGAGAATACATTGCACCATTTTTATATGCGGACCAAAGTATACAAACTCATTACATTGCTTAAGTTACATCATTGCCCAGATTAAAGTCCCCTTTTATTATCATGAACCGTTAATTGTTAGCAAGCGAGAGTGAGTGGATAGATCTATTGAGGGTAACTTGTCAAACGAACGCATTTCATTTCTGTCATATTAGAGTGATTGGCAAACACTCAGTTGGGGCATTTCATTCAGTATAGCTTCGGGGTCATGAGCTTAAGAGCTAATGTATCATTTTTATGTGGCATTGTTTTGTCATACACTTTATACTTGTGGTATCCGTACAATATTTCATTTACATAAACCTATGATCTCACCAACATTTTTGTTGACCATTTTTAGCAATGTATTTTCAGGTAATTAAGGTATCGCATGTTGGCTTGCATATGGACATCATGGAGTCGCGGAGTCGACGCGTCTCACTTTATATTTTATGCACTTATCCATCGTTTGAATTGTATGAACTTATTTTCTGAAAACTTGTTTCACCTTTTGGGACCTAGCTTTGAAACTCTGAATGTTTTTAAATAATCAAACGATGTATTTTCTAAACGACACTTTAGGCGTTCAATATAACTGCAACTTTGGTGCTATGACCAGTCGTGCCCCTAAATGACTTATTCCGCTACAAGTCATGAAATTTGGGGGTGTGACAGTACTTATGTTATATAGCATGCAATTGGCTTGGAAAATTGAGTAGTATATACTCAATTAGACTCCAACCTAGAAGATTAATAAGACACCATTTATTATGGAATGTGATGAATCACATTAAGTCTTAAAATTGAAGTTCTGAATTGTTAAAACTATTTTGAGTAGGGTTATTAACAAATTTAATGTAAGGAACTATCAATATGTATTTGTAATGTCCCAAAAGAGAACAAATTTGTGTTGCTCTACTTGCTAAGTATTTTTGGATAGTCTATAAATTGCTAAAGGCAAGTGGGAGTTTTATCTTGAAAAGATAAAATTACAAGATACATGATCTTCTAAAACACACTAGCAAATGTCATGCTGAGGATTAACATGTAAATGTTAAATCTCAAGATGAAGGAATTCTCATTCATAGATCCGCAAGGATATCTCAAATATTTGTATAATATGTTGAGGATTATGAGTTACAGGATTATGGTAAACCTGTTGAAGAATTGCAAATATTGAATTTGGCAAGTCACTCATACTATGAATGATTAGATGCAGTCCATAAAGATAATTAGTTTTGAAAACTTAATTAATCTTGAACTCAATAGTTACACTATAGAATGAAGATGAGTTTCTTCAAAAGGAATGAAAATCCTAGAGATTTAAATTTCTGTGTAGAAATCATATGGACAAAATTTTGTATACATAATTTAATGTGTGAAAAGATTATCAAACACACTTAAGTAATTAACTGTGATTGAAATTCTTTCTAGGCACATAAAATGTATAAAGATTATGATTGTCATTCTTAGTTTCATTTATATGAAGTTAACAAAGGAATATCAAAACTCTTTCTTGAGTAATTACTTGTGCGAGGACGGTAAGTAATTGAAAGGAGTATTTGAGTTCAAATAATATTTGAAAGTATACAAAGTGTAAATCATTTATGAATGGATTAGTGCATGCATCTGGATATACTTATGTTTAGTTATTAAATCCATATTTTGATTTATAATTAAAATAAGGCAATCTCCTAATATTCCTGAAAGCTAGTGGGAGTGTTATATTTATTTTCTTATTTCATGTATGTTGTATAACATATAGGAAGTAACATTCCATTAACATTAAAATGTTAAGTCTTAATTTGGAATGAAACTTCATTATGGAAATTTAGAAAATAAACATACAACCTTAAAATATATGTTTATTGTGATAAACATAAGCAGTAAAATAATTGATTCTAATAAACATGATTATACTATTAGAAAGTCTAGATAGATACATATCTTTGAAAAGATATGACATGAATAAATCTAAGTTTGACGCAAGGATTTTTCATGTACATCATGCTGTTTATTGTATCATGCTTGATGAAAGATGATTTGACAACATTAATATCTAATTGAAGTTATTAGATAACTAAGTGTAATGGATATGGTTAGATTTAGAATTAACATCCTCATCCTAGAATAGCTCCTGAATTCTAAATATGAACCATATGGCAATTGTTGCGTAATTGATATAGCCGACAAATCTTGAAAGATTGGAAGGTATCAAACATTACATATTGGATATTAAAGTTTATGGGATTTTAAAGGCATATTGTTGTTTGCATACAATGATGCTAATAAGATTGAGATGACACTCAATACTAGTCATGGTAGGATTTCATCCGTGTTAATGGCCATGTGTACTAGTTATGCTTAACTATAAGCATAGTTGCATTTTACATTAAAAAATTAGAATACTTTAAACTATAAAAGGTTTGACAGTTTGCTTGTCATAAATTCGTGGTTGAGGATGTCACGTATTTTAGAGTAAACTACAAAATACATCCCTGTGGTTTGGTCAATTTCACACCATACATCCCTCCCAAAAAAATTGCGCAATACACATCCCTCCGTTAGTAAAAGTTAAACACAATACATCCAAGAGGACGAACGGTGCAAAGATTGTCTCGTTAAGTTGGACACGTGGCAGTTAACTCTTTTTAAGCAAGGGTATTTTTATCATTTTATTGTCCCTCTTCTTCTACAAATCCACAAACACAAACACAAATCCAAATCCTGATCAAATCCAGAAACACAAATCCAAACCACAAACACAAATCCAGAAACCCAAATCCACAATAATCCAAAACATTCTATAAAGCATAACCTCCAAAAAAATCCAGATCTCCCATTTTGATCTCACACACAAAAACAAATCCTATCCATATCCAACACCAAAAATCAGATCTAACACCTCATCACTCCAAAATTTAAATCGATCTAAACCCAGATCGAACAATTATTTCACACAACTAAATATGTTTGAGAATAAGTCTCAAACATTTGCTTTGTATTAGATCGAACAACCCACATCTCAAAACAATCAAAAAAACAAAAACCGATCATGTTGTGTAGATGGGTTCATCTGATGATGATTATGGCACGATGGAGGATTCACTTTCACCAATGTCGAATTGTGGTACCAATAGTATGGAAGATGGATGTAGAGCCAACGGTAATTCAAGCTATTGTTTGGTAGCAAGTAAACAAATGGTTGGCGTTTTTCTTACTGTTTGGGTGAGAAGTGAATTGAGGAAGCATGTTAGTAACATAAAAGTGTCGTGTGTTGGCAGAGGATTGATGGGTTATCTTGGGAATAAGGTATAATAATTATTTACTATCATATCTGTTTTTTTATATTTTTTATAATTTAATTGAACGATTAATGTGAATTGAGGTGTTTGCTTTTTTATCTGCAGGGATCGGTATCTGTGAGTATGTTGCTGCATCAAACAAGCTTTTGCTTTGTTTGTACTCATTTGACTTTTCATATTTAGTGGGTTTTTTGATTATTGTGGATTTGGTTTTTGTATAAGATTGATTTCAAAAAATTGAGTTGTGGATCGATTGAGAAGACAAGAATGAGTTGGTGATGAGCTGTTGGTTTGGTGCGAAATGGATTTGTGTTTGATATGTTTGAAACTTTGTGAGGAAATGGTGCAAAGTGTAAATCTGTTCTTAGTTCTTTCTTTTAGAACCATGATTTGGGATTAACTGATTTGTGTTAGATATGGATTTGTGTGAGTTTTGTAGTTTGGTGCGAAATGGATTTGTGTTTGATATGTTTATAAAATCAAAACAGAAGATATGGATTTGGGTTAACTGATTTGAGTTCCAGAAACCACATAACTGATTTGTGGTTGTTTTAGATATGGATTTGTGTTTGAGTTCCAGATTTAGTTTGATTTGTGTTTTTGTTTTTGATTTGCTTTGTGGATTTGTGTTTATGAATTGGGTGTTAGTGAAAAAAGTATTAAAAGAGTGTGGTTCAGCAGGTGTATACAATGACAAAAATACCCTTGCTTAAAAAGAGTTAACTGCCACGTGTCCAACTTAACGAGACAATCTTTGCACCGTTCGTCCTCTTGGATGTATTGTGTTTAACTTTTACTAACGGAGGGATGTGTATTGCGCAATTTTTTTGGGAGGGATGTATGGTGTGAAATTGACCAAACCACAGGGATGTATTTTGTAGTTTACTCCGTATTTTATGAAATATTATGTGGCATTATCAAGATAATTAATAGCACACATACAAGAACTTCATTAATTGAATTCTTGAAATAAGTATTCTCAAAATTCCCATAGATCAAGATTAGTTGATTTATATCTTGTCAATAAGTATGTTTGACATGACTTGAGGCATAATTCATTAATAAGAATTATCATGCATTGATCTATTTTAGTGTTTGGATAATGGGATGTTATTAAACAGTTATTATTTTAATGAAATAAAATAAATGGTTATGTTTGTTTATCATTTTCTTAATAATATATCCTATATTTGCATGTTTATATCCTTGAATATATTTATATATTCTAAACTGTCCGTTGCCAGTTAATGATATGGGAATATCATTAAATTAAGATAAATCTGAGTATTGGTATAATATACTTGAAAGTATATTGATGCGTTGTCATACCAATTTCACATGATATTCAAATTGTTTGAATATAGGACTTAATCCCGCGACATGAGTTTACTTTATGTATCTTGTCATCAAGTAAATCATGAGTATATAGTTATCCTTAGACTTGAGATGCCAGATAACTGTCATGCGTGTAGTGCATTTCTTTGATTCAATTTAACGCTATACGTAACTGGTAGCTATACGGATTGTTTTGGGAAGCGTTGCGAAGTGCATGTGTTATGCTCGTAGTCAAGATATAATTTTTTCCTTCAAATAGTTTGAAGTTTAATACTGTTGGGCCCCTCGTAGGGTTGACAAGATGTTGTGCGGCCGCACCCAAGATCTCCCCTGAATAGGTTCAGATGATTTGGTAATCTTGCTCAATCATAAACAACGAGAAACATAATTATTAATAAAGAATGACTTAGATCCATATCTTTATTAATGTAGTATTAAAACAAAATGATAAGTATGATGATTAATCATCAAGTGGTTTTTCCAGGAGACCACCACCCGAGTTGTACTAGGGGCATTGTCGTGTTGCTAGATGCTAACCAAAGTCATTACCCTTTTAATAGATTTCCAAGTGGGAGCTGTTAGAGTTTTGGAAAAATATTAAATCGTGTATGACTAGAATCGAACACGTGACTGAGGGGTTGCACACTTTACGTATGAATGATCAAAGGAATAATTAATATGTATAATTGTTATATATTTTAATTATTTGGACACAAAATGATAACTAACGGACGTTAAAGTAATTAACGAAATTGACTAATGACCGTTAGTAAATAAAGGAGGGGGTTGAGTGTCAAGTTTTGAAACTTGAGGAGGTATTAGACTCAAACTTGGAGAACAAGTTTGGAGGCTATATATACACCCTCATTAGCTCTATAAAAGTCGACAAGTCGAACGACACAATATATCAAACTGATATACATTCTGTTTGTTCGACAAATCATGAATAAATAATGGGTGATGTTAACCGAACCCTCCCTTAGGGAGGGTGTTGACTTTTTGGCCTGCTGCCGCCATCTGTACTGTCTGCTTTAAAACTTATACATTTTGACTAAAATAGACGGATCTCACATGGTAGGAAGGGTCCGATCAGTAGTACCCATAAATAATATACTCAAGAGAAAAGCAACAGTGTGATACCAAAAAGTCAAATCGACTTTAATCCATGGCATGCATAGTACATATGTACAGTCGACTTTATTATTCCAATATTGTACAGTCGACTTTATTATTGAATATATGTATTGTACACTATGCATGTTATTATACCACTATCTTTGAGACTTTGACATATGTATTGTACAGTATGTGCAAGATATTCTTACTTCCTTCTTGAATAATAGATTCAAGGTTTATTGAACAAAATTGTTTTGGTTTAATAATCGTGTTCATTCACTAGCATCAACCTTTGATCGAGTAATAATACGTGTGTTCTAGAGCTCAGTAATATCTTACTTTAGATATTGATCTTGGATTGTGGAACAAAAATGTAAGGGGTTCCACGTTAATTCGTTTGATTGTTCAAGTGAAGGAGAAAGAAGATTTGATCCTTGTTCTTGCTAGGATCATAACGGTACGTTCCTATTTAATATTCGGTAATACTTTATACATGTTAAATAAAGATTATTGCTTCCGCTATTATACATGCTTTGATGTTTATTTATTTATTTGAATGCCAAGATTTTTAAATTCTAACATTTTCGAGTTTTACCAAGAAAGTATGTAATTATATACTGTATTTATATTGGCTTTTGTTTTGTTTTATAAGATTTATGTGTTCAGCCATTAACTTGATTTGCAAATATCAATAACAAATGTTTTTGAAGATGCTTGATGTTTGGAAGATGCTGATGGGCTTTACTATTTGTTGATCATTAATATGGTTTTAGGGCATGTGTTTGCTTGTTTATTTCAATTTGGCTGGTTTTGGTTTTGTTCTAGCCTTGTTTGACATTGTTATTTGGTCCCATAGACTCGGCCTATCGAGCCTATGTAGGTATCACAAGCACGACTAGTGTTTTGCAAGGTTAATATGAAACCCATTTACCCATCCATAGTATTCCATACTCCTCTGTACTTAAACGTTTATTCACTAATACATTCTCCCGGAATAACCCTTGACAAAAAAAAATAAAAAAAAAAAAAAAAAAATGTGAATAACAAATGATAACATATTCGTAAGACCCAAACCATTGATTAATTAGATATGATCATCAATTTAATAAAGAATTTGCATACAACGAACAAAAGAAAATGTTCACTTCTTTATCAGTTATCGCCACCAAAATCAAAGAGTGGCCTCTCGTGATCAGACGTTACTTTGTTTATTGGCCTCGTAGCCCTAGTTGAATAACTAGACGAAGAGTCATTTCTCGAAACCATCATAGCTAGAGAACCTTGACTCCCAATACGTTTTATGGGATACGAAACATTACTTATAGTAGATGTACGAGAACTATGCTCACACATCTTATGAAGAGGACAATTGCAATTACGATGGTAAGGTCTTCTCGACACGCCTAGATCGTCAAGATTGATGCATCCTTCAAATACGCCACCTTGATAAAACATGTCGCCTATCGTAATGCTAGAAGCCATTTCTTGTCAAATGCACGTACGTCGACCACCTTTGTTACTAATATCTCGTTTCGACTTTCGTCTTTAAGATTTTACTTGTGTTACACGGATTAAGTTAGAACCAATATGTTGTGAACGTGTTTTGAGGAATAAGTATATATGTGAGAGTTATGAATGTTTATAAAGGAAATGTGTGACAATATTTCTCTTATGTAGTTTAGACCTCAACAATATTTTAATGACAAGAAAGGTTAGTGGCCTACATTGTATTTGTTTATTTTTTTATGTTATTAATATGGCCATTTTACGTGCCGTGTCAATGTGTCATAAGTTTGTTACCTACATCTCGAACTAGTCGTAGTTTAGTTTATGTAAAAATTGTCGTTCAAATATTGTTTAAATTGTATGAACGAGGTTTAAACTTGAAATAAAAAGATCAAACGATCTATAAACTCATGTAGTTTCTTTTGTAAAAGATATATTTTTTTAGGGGCAATTCTCCCTCCGTCCCATATTAAGTGTCCATAATGGAATCTTGGGATGTCCCAAATTAAGTGTCCAGGGAATATTTTCAACCAATGAGAAGAGACTTTATTGGGTAATAGTGATATTTGATTGGTGGAGAGTGTAGTTGGCCCACTTTCCTAAAACTTTGTGCATTTAGAAAGTGGACACTTAATATGGGACGGAGGGAGTATTTTTTTAGGGGCAATTCTACAAATAGCCCGGTCTAGTGAAGTGTTGAGCTTTTGAGGACCCAAAAAAGTCGCTTTCCAAAAATGGCCTTAGCAAAAGTCGCTTAAATGTGGGAGTGACATGTGGCTGTGTACTTTTTGGCCCCTAGCAAAAGTCGCTTAAAAAGTCAAAAAGTCGCTTAAAAATCTAGCAAAAGTCGCTTAAAAAGTTAAAAAGTCAAACTTTTTGGCTGGAAAAAGACAAAATAGAAGGTCGCTTAATTGACAAAAAAATTGCTGAAAGCGACTTTTGCTTGGGCCATTTTTGAAAAGCCATTTTTTGGGTCCTAAAATACCCAACATTTCTAGCGACTGAGCCACTAACCAAGTTCGCATTCACTTGAACCTAGCCACGTGTTTAGAATATATAATCTTTGCAACGTACGTTATAGGTATACACATAACACATGTTCGGATACGTGGACGAAAATAAATAAATGTATACATGCAGCTACTAATAAATTTCTAGAAGAAAACATTTGTCTCCTCTTTACCAGTTTTATAAGTTTTCTAAAGTTAAGAATTTTGAACCTTTTTGTCACAAAGAGTAATTGTTGAATAGACAAGTCTAATCTATTTATCTCTGAATACATTTTACAACTTACAAGTAACATGCTCTTTTATTTACATTAGCTTTTACCCCGTGTAAAGTTAATGCATACTATCTGTTGAAGTAAAACCTTGTGGGTGGGTCCAACTTCTGTACAAGATCCTTCGGATGGTTTTCTCCGGATGATGTGAGCTCCTACACACAAGAAACACGCACGTTAGACTCGCCTTGGGTTTTATCCCAAGGCCAACCTCCGGTGTGAGAGTAAGTATATGATAGTATGAAGGGTGAAACAGTAAATGAGAGTAAATGCTATGGGTGAAAATTAGTTGTGAATCAAAAATGATGTCGGGGTATTTATACTACCCACACCTGTTACCTGTTTCGCCTTGGGAATAAGCAAGCCAAGCTATGCCTAGTCTAGTAGGCAGGTGTCAGATCTCGTGGGAAACACAATCCCAGAAAATCTGGGATGGCGGTTTGGTGGCGATTGATGGGACTGTTCATTGGGTAAACGGCGGCGGTTGACCCTTCGGTAAGTATGTCCTGAAGTGAGTGTCTAGTCCGGACGAAATCTGACGTCCGGATACGTAGGCTGGTCCGGACGAAGTATGCCGTCCGGACACATACGCCAACATGTCCCCCCCAGTATTGGAGTATCGGCTTTGGGTCGATAGTGCAATACTTAAAAACTTGCGTCTCCCGGTACTTCCTCTGTCTGTCGCGTAATCAGGTTATGTAAACGTTGTCTGGATGACTGAAGGGGCCTGTTAAGCCTTCTTGGGCCGATTGACTTCTAGGCCCATGGGCCGAATAAAAATAATATTATCTTACCATGCACATCTGTATGCCACGTGCAGTTTTACCGCAGAGATCCAACGCACAACATTCAGCCACGTTAGAGAGGTACCGTTATGTCCTATAATTAATGTAACACAAGCACTAACACAACGTATAACAATAACTAGATAAGAGAATGAGAGAAATAGATGAAGAGAAATGGTTGATTCATTCCATACGAAATACTATCTAAGGTTCGGTACAAGAGAGAATAAACCAACAAGTAAATGAGAGATACAAGAGTGGTATTTATAGGCAAATGTTTAGGGCAACATTTGCGTAATACTTTCTAGAAACTCTTACTAAACCACACGACCCATGGGTTTCTTATAAACCGTTTGGATCAAACAAACTTAAAGCCTTCAATAACGAGCAACCTTGTTTACATAATATGACCAATACTTGAATTAATACAAAACGTGTTCCTAACAATCTCCCCCTAAGGATTGGTCATCAAGGTTGCTTGACGTCTTCTTTGCTTCTTTGGCTTCGACGTCTTTAGAATCTTTGTTCTTTGTTCTTGTTGTGATGTGATATGGTAATGTCTTGATCTGCCTTCCACCAACGTTCTTTAATCACAGTGTCTTTACGTCTTTTCCACCATGCTCATACGTCTTTTGACTTTTGTTCTTCATACTTCAAGTAATTCTCACTTTATAAGCTTCAATCTTTGACTTGTGAAAATTTGTTATGCCTTGATCTTTGACTTCTTTGAACTTTTGTTATCACTTAGTCTTTTGTGAGAACTTTTCTTCGTGATATTTGCATGAGCATGATGGAAATGCTGGTGGTGGAACTCTTGGTCTCCATGATTACCTGCAATGTAAACAGTTAGCAACAAATCATCCGGCACTTACAGGTTTGGACTTCGAGATTGTCAATAGCATAGTGTGAAGACTTTCTCTAATCCTTGCCAAGGCCGTTCCTGAACCGGATGCCCCCGAGAGAGCTAACTCAGATACACCGAAGTGTATCAACGATTCAGGTGAGCCGCTGAAGCATACCGAAATATCACTCCACGACTGTAGACCATTTGGAGCCACCATGAACACTAAGCGTAATCCACAAGGGATTACCGAAGTGACCTGCTGTCAGGGCTGTTTGATGTTGACCCTGGCAGGATTTCCACTCAATCAGTAAAAATCACAATTTGTGAATTCCCTCATGAATGTCGCGTATGACTCTTATAATTTACAACTGGTGTTCCTTTTTGTTGAACAACCAGTGTAGAAATATTAGGTGTTCCTATGAGATCTTTTTATGTATCTCGCGGCTCTAGACTCGATTAAGTGCTTATTGGTTTTTAGTCGTCGGAGGCATGGAGCAGAGTGCCTCCTTTTCAATATCAACACTTCTCAGAGTGAGAGGTCGATAGATAATGAAGGGTTCTCCATGAGAAATGAAACAAGTGTCTTTTGAGAGACACTTAAGTGGCTAGAAGGTTTAGTGTAGTGCGTCACTGGGTCCATGACGGCTTAATCTTCAATACCGGTGTCACCTTAGTAACAACCAGTAGCATATGAATTGAACCCGGTTTCTGCCCTAAGGTTGAACATATGGAGGGCTATTTCTTTTCACCCTTTTCTTTACTTTTCTTTTTCATTCTTCAACCCCTTCTTTCTCCTTTCATTTCTTTACTCCTTTTTTCATCATAACTAGGACTTTCTAGTTCTAAACTATTGGTATTGTCCTTGGGTAGATCCCTCCGGCTCTTGCGGATCATAGGACGGTTTCTTAACCTTAGTCACCTTATTTCTCCATGACTATCCTATGTTTGTCATAAAACCAATCAATTGAAAAATCTCTCAAAGTGTTTATGAGTGTAAAACTTATACTGTTTACACTTTGAGAGTTTTGCATTTTTAAAAAATACTCCCCTTTAACATGTGCTCATAAGTGTTTAAGGTAAATTTGCACATGTCGGGTGGAGTAGCACTTTTAGAATTGATTGATTTTCATTGAACATGACCGTTGCGAGACACGTTTACATCACTAGTTAAACTAGCTTGAAATTATTACCCGTCCAGGTCATATTCAACGAAAAATCTCTCGAAATCAGTACACTCTACTCAGACAAGTCCTTTGCGAGACACGTTTACATCACCAGATAAACCGGCTTGAAATTATTACTCGTCCCGGACAAGTCCTTTCGATTAATGACTTATGATTTTCGTTAATTCGAGGGTACATTCTGAGTCAAGCTCATGCGAGATTTCATCTTTTTATCATCATATTTTAATCACTTACATATTCTCCCCCTCAAAAATAGCATATTCACGTCGTTTTTGAAAACGTTTGATTAAAATATGCTTTTTGAGGTTTATGGGAAGAATTTCAACAAGAACTTTCTTGGTTTGAACAAAGATTTTCATTTCAAGTACTCCCCCTTAACAAGGGCGTACTTGTTCCTTAGATAATTCTGGTTAATTCTACTCAAAAGTAAGAAGTTTTCGCTCCTTGGTTTAGGATTGAGGCACTGAAGCGTACCTCAAGGTCCTTTCAATACAAGAACGGGTTGTGCACTGTTATATGTGCACAAGCCATAATAAACAATCACACAAGCAATATATATTAATCAAAGAATGTATTCAACTCTTACATCATTCCGTGCTTCTGAATGTAGTGTAAACTGGATCAGGTCTCTGGAAGTTCCTGATCAGGAATGATGGCCTTCCTGCAACATAACTCTCAAGCCGCCTCATTTGATCTCTGTGAAACAGCCTTCTCTCGATCTTTAGAATGAATTGACGAACTTGTCTTAACTGAGAAGCTGTCCATCTGCTTGTCTTGTACAACTCCCGATCTCGTACCCGTATCACCAACCCATCATGAACTTTCTTCAGCGTGTGGTCGCAGAACTTGTGAACTTCCTTGTACCCCATGAAGCAGTTGATCGTAAGATCGCTCTTGTAAACAAACCCGAAGGTTGGTTCTTTCCTCATGGTGTACTGGGGCTCATTGTTGATTCCAGGAAGAGATAGAAGTGCTGCGGTTAGATTCATCTTCCTTTAGTAGCTCTCGACCCCAAGCTGCAGATCTTCTACACGTTCTTGTATGATTTTTCTTCTGATGAAGTGTAGTATAGAAGTGTTGAATGCTTAATTCAGATCAGTAGAAAAGTGTTGCATCTTCCCTTGAACCTTGATAAGATACATGTCTTCAAGGTCATTGAGGTTTAAATCTGGGAAATCTGCTTAAGAGAATGTGTAGATCTGCTGATCGTGTCTTCTAACCTTGATTTCTGTCAAGAATGTGTAGTCATATCTCTTTTTTCTCCTTCTAGACTTACTACAACAAGAATCCTAAGGTCACTCATCACTGGAGTAGAAGACTTCTTTGTGAGTTTACTCTTGTACCATGTCTTCCTCTTCTCAAACCAATGATAAATGCCTAGTTGCGCATCTTGGTCATACTGCACTTTGTTTGAGATGAACAGTCTAGTAGTAGTTTCCTCGATGGCTGGTTGTGTGTAACTTGCTGCAGGGATCAAAGTTATGGAGGTTGCGTATTTTTGTTGACATTTGATACCGTGTACGAGTAATTCAAGATTATTGTTGAAGAAGAACTGACAAGGAACATCAGGTTGATCGGAGACTCTAATCACTGGCAACGGCTTCGTCCAATTTGTAATATGTGGTTGGTTGTTTTTAGAAGTGCTACCAACCATAATTACATCTGGATTGGTCCAGCTAAACTTACTGGACATTTCTCGGGCAATGTTCTCCAGATGATATTCTAGCTCAGCTGCACTGGACAACCTATCCTTGAGCAAATTAAAGGCATCGTTCTTGATGCGATGAAGTTCTCCTTTGGTCATCTTCTTGATACGTTGGTCACGTTTGAGTCTTTGTGTGAACTCAAGCGTGCTACCTTCAATCATTGAATCTTCGTCCACCTGAGGTTGAGCACTTGCAAGCTGATCGAACCATTCATTTCCCTGTGTCGTATCTTCATCTAGCCAGGAGACAACAGTTGGTCTTTTGGAGGTCTTCTTGCTAGATTTAGATGATGTAGCTTTGGTCTTGGGAGGTGAATCTGGTTTATCGTAGTGTTGTTGAAATTCAAATTCCTCTGTTGCAGTGTGCTCATACTGATGCTCCATTTCTTGAGGTCCTGATCCTGAAGCCTTGGGTGGTTGAGTGGCTGTTGTTGCTGAGGGACCGACTGGTTCTTTAAATTGTGAACCAGATCCGTCGACACCCTTTTTTTTCTTGGCTTGGGTGTTTGGATCTGGATCTTTGTCCTCTCTTGGACGTTTACCCTTGTCGGCCTCAACTTTGCACGACTCCTTCGCAATATTTGCTTTTATAGCCTCAGTGATTGCTATTTCTTTTGGAGTTGGTGAGGTGATGCTTATCAGTTTATCAAGGAGTTGGAGTTGGAGTTCTTCAAGAGTTGGTTCTTTAGGCTGCGTTGGTTGGGATTTAAAGACAAGAGGAACCGTAGCCACAATTCTCTTGACTATATCTTCGATGTTGGGATTGAGATACTCTTCTACCTTTTGGGATGCAATCTTGGGCAAGTACTTCTTTACATATGCTTTAGTATTGCCCTTGACCGCTGTGAGCATCCGATCTTGAAAATCGTCAGCCAAGAACTCATCGATGTGAGCTTTGGTCTCTTTTAGCTCGTTTACTTGTTCGACAAGGCCGGTGACCATATTGGTTAAGGATTTGACCTGATCACTTAGCAGGTTATCTTTCTTAGTACGTGCCAGCTTTGCGGCCTCTTTCACCCTTTCAGATGCTTGGGAGATTACATCATCCCTTTTTAGCCTAGTTATCTTCTTGGTTTTCTTGCTTGTCTTGATTGTTTTTCCTTTTGTTGTTGCTTTTGTTGATGGTGGTGACATGTGTGTGGATGATTCAGGAGATGGTTGAACCTTGGGTGGAGATGCATGCTGAGATACCGGGGGTGTAAACTGAGCAACTGGTGGAGAATGTAGAGGAGTGATTGGTGGTGTTTGAATGTATCTGTCGGCTTCCTTTTCAGCCAATCTTTCTTCTTCTTTCCTCTTCATTTCCAATTCTAGTTCTTCAGCAGCTTTATTGATCTCTTCCTCATCAGTTAACACTTTTTCTGTTTCTTCCTCCTCATCCATATTGAAGTCTTTCATCTGTTCATCTTCTTTCTTTTCCTCATCATTACCGGGTTGATTAACCGGATCTGACTGAGGTGGAGTAACTTATTTTTCACCTTCAGACCTACCAGGTTGATTAACCGGATCAGAAAGAGGTGGGGTAACATCTTTTACAACCTAAGACCTACCGGGTTGATTAACCGGATCAGGATGAGGTGTATCAACTTCTTTAACAACTCCAGACCCATCGGGTTGATTAACCGGATCATCATAGGTCTGGTCTTCACCAAAATCTCTGGCCAAATCTTCTTCCATTCTCATTTGTTCTTCCAGCCTTATCTGCTTCCGCCTTTTCTGTTCAGCTTTGTAGGACTCACGGCTTTCTTCTAGCGCAATCTGGGTAGCTATTTCTTCTTTATAGATAGTAGGTTCTTCGTCGGTCCCCATTTTAGAATCGGATCCCTCTTCCTCCACAATCTTTCCTTCCTCTGTTTCGGGCTTAGCTATCTTAACCGGAACTCTCCTCTTAATGATTTTGGGAGCAGATGGTTTGATTTTATTGGATACGCTAGAAGTACTGCCTGACTTGCTACTTTCTTTCGATCGAGTCATAGCTGGTGCAGGCTCATCATCATATTTGCAAAAGCCGACATGTCCCTCATGATATGCATGGGGCAAGGCTTTGGTGAATAAGTCTGCCAGTTGGTATTCTATACCCACAAAATAAAGTTCAATAGTAGCCTGTTCCACATGCTCCTTTATGAAATGGTATCGAAGTGCAATGTGTTTAGACTTTGAATGCTGAACGGTATTGCATGAAATGGAAATGGCACTCTTGGAGTCACAGTACATGGGAATCTTGTTGAATACGTAACCATAGTCCATCAGTTGTGATCTCATCTTGATGACTTGAGCACAACATGCTGATATGGCTACATATTCAGATTCCGTAGATGATAAGGATGTACAATCTTGCTTCTTTGACTGCCAAGAGACAAGTTTGTATCCAAGGAACTGCACTCCTCCAGATGTACTTTTACGGGTATCTAAGCATCCTGCATGATCAGCATTTGAAAAAGCAATTTGTTCAAAGCCAGAATCCTTCGGATACCAGATCCCCAAATGAATGGTTCCTTTTATGTATCGAAGGATTCGTTTAACCTCATAGAGGTGTCTTTCAGTAGGTCTAGACTGATAGCGGGAGTAAAGATATGTTGCAAATACAATATCTGGTCTGCTGGCTGTTAGATACATGAGTGACCCAATCATACTTCGATATTTGGTAGGGTCAATTGGTGTACCATGTAAATCAGCATCCAGCTTTGGAGATGATGCAGACATTGGAGTATTATATGTGTCACAACTTGTCATGCCATGTTTCTTTAATATTTCTAGACCATATTTGGACTGGTTTAGAAAAATACCACGGGGGGATTGATGAACTTGCAGTCCTAAGAGGAACACAAGTTCACCCATTATAGACATCTCAAAGTTTTGTTTCATTAGTTTTGCGAAAGCATTTGAGTACTTTTTATGTGTTGAACCAAAAATGATATCATCAACATAAATTTGAACAATTAAGATGTCCTCCCCATGTATAAACAGTGTAGGATCAACAGATCCTTTGGTGAAATGATTAGCAATTAGGAATGCAGACAGTTTATTGTACCATGCCCTCGGGGCTTGTTTAAGGCCATAGAGGGCTTTCTTGAGCCTGTATACATGGTTTGGATGTTCTGGGTCGACGAAGCCCTCAGGTTGTGTGACGTACACTTCTTCACGGAGTTGTCCATTCAGGAATGCAGTCTTCACGTCCATTTGATATACGGTGATGTTCTTGTGGACAACATATGCCAGATACATGCGAACAACTTCAAGTCTAGCCACTGGTGCAAAGGATTCTTCAAAGTCGATACCTTCTTCTTGGCTGAAACCTTTAGCAACCAGACGAGATTTGTTACGAATAACTGTGCTATCAGCATCCAGCTTGTTCTTCTAGATCCATTTTAGTCCGACAACGTAGACTCCATCAGGTCTTTCTACCAGTTCCCAAACTTCAAGGCATTTGAATTGATCAAGTTCTTCTTGCATTGACTAAATCCAATTGTCGTAAGTTAAGGCTTCTTTAATATTCTTCGGTTCTGCTTGACAGACGGTAAGTGCATAGATGCAAGTTTCATCATCTGTGTGGAGTCTTTTCCGTGTCATGACTGGATTGTCTGGATTACCAATCACGTTCACTAAAGGGTGATCTCTTGTCCATTTGTGGGTAGAAGGGTAGTGTTGAAAATTGTTGTGCATATTTGACGGATCCAAATTGCTCGTTGACGACTCTTCAATATCAGGAACGTTTGGAGCCGGAGCAAACGGATTGAAAAATGCATTTTCGTCATAATTTGCGGGTGTGGGTACTTCTTGAGATAGGAGGGGATCTTCAGCTGCAGTCTCAGTATTGGAGATAGTTTGTTCTACTGTTGATGATGTTTTTGTTGGAGGTGCATCTGCAGCAACTGTTGTTGTTGTAGTTGTTGGTGTAACAGGTACTGGAATTTGGGCAGGTTGTACGGCAGAACTGGTGGATACATCTGGTGCACGATTAACAAGAGAATCATCGAATAGTGGAGCAAACAAGTCTTCCAAATCCTTGTGGTTGAGAGAGAGTGATGCAGCTAATTGATCAGGGAAGTTTAGACGGTTAGTAGCGGGTCCTAAGCTGTTTTGCTCAGAAGCCATATCGGTGAGTTCATCAAAATGAGCGTGTATTATCTCTTGAATGTCCCTAGTTCGACGGTTCCAGATACGAAAACCTTTTGAATTTTCACAGTATCCAACAAAGATTCCAATATCAGCTTTGGCTTTCAGTTTTCCAAGGTCATCACGATCATTATTTGGGTAACAGAGGGCCCCAAATACATGAAAGTAATTTATGTTCGGTTTATGTTTGTGAACAAATTCATATGGGGTTTTGTGGTGCCTTTTGTTGATCATACAACGGTTTTAAGTGTAGCAAGCAGTTGAGACAGCTTCAGCCTAGAGGTAATCAGGTAATTGAGCGTTTATTAACATCATCCTTGCAGCTTCCACTAACGTCCTGATGCGTCTTTCGACTAATCCATTCTATTCGGGACTCCTAGCAATATATGTTTGGTGTTCAATCCTTACTTTCTCAAAATACTCACGAAGAGTGTGATTCTTAAATTCGGTTCCTTTATCTGTTCTGACTTTTCTAACTGTATTGCGGAGCTGAACCTGAATTTTGGTAAGAAAGGTGATGATCATAGAAGGAGCTTGATCTTTGGTACGTAGAAAGTAGACCCAAGTCCATCTTGAAAAATCATCGACGATTACCAATATGTAACGCTTCCCGTTGATTGTTTGAACTCGCATCGGGCCACACAAATCCATATGGAGAAGTTGGAGAACATGATCCGTACTGTGCTCGGTTTTAGGAGGAAAATGAGCACGAGTACTCTTCCGTTGTTCACATGCTGGACAAAGGTGATCTTTAGCATACCGAAATCTTGGAAGACCGTCGACTAGTTTATGACGAGCAAGATCTGTCATTGTCTTGAAATCCAAATGGGACAGTCATTTATGCCATAGCCATGATTTTGTAGAGTGGGCTTTAGAGAGTAAAAAAATTGGAGAAGAAGCGGTCATGTCTGACATGGAAATGGTGTAGAGACTCGTTCCGCGTTTGCCTGTCATGAGGTCGTTTTCTTGTAGGTCACGAGCGAAGCAGGTTTTCTCCCTAAATGCAACTTCCAAATCACCATCACAAAATTGCCCTACTGAGAAAAGATTATGTCCAAGGCCTTCAACGTAGTATACACAGCTAATCTCGATGTTTCCGTTGACATAGTCCCCATAGCCCATTATACCGGCAAAGTGATCATTCCCGAATCTGACAGTTCCTATGAATTTTGCAACAAAGTTTACTAGAAGTTTTAGGTTGCCTGTCATGTGTCGGGAACATCCGCTATCAATAATCCAAAGTATAATTTGAATCACCTGCATCACAAGAAGACAATGCAGATGGAAAGACGGTAATGGTGGAACCCGTTGGGTTAGTAGCACAATTTTTAAGCATTTTAGGTTACCAAGTAAAACTAGGTTTATGTTGTAGCCAAAGTTGCCATGTCAACTAGATTCTGCTTTCTTCTTAGTAAATGCACTAGGTGTTTGGATTGTTTTAGTAGCAACTATGGTTTTGTCTCCGGCGATTTTAGAAAATACATTTGGCGGTTTTCCTAATATTGACTTAGCAGCAGTAGTGGGCCTAGAGGAACTGCCATATGTACGTTTCTGATTAAGAGACAAAAGAGTCTTTGCAACACAGTTTTTATGATCACCAGACAATATAATTGTATGAAAAAACACGCAATAAGCATCAACAATAACATCATTCAGAACATTTATAGTCTTAGCATTTGTTACATCACAATTAGAATTACACATTTTAAAGTTTGATTCTACATCAGACATAACATGCTTTTTATTCAGATTCCTAATGTGGTCTTCTACTTCTTGGTCTTTAGGTGTGCCGCTCTTACGTTGGCAGATACTAGTCTTCTTTCTGTTCTTTTTAGTCTTGGATCTGCTAACGCTAGGAGGGGTGTCTAGTCCTGTAGAAGTCGAAGCATGCACATTAGTGGTCTGAAGGGATGCTTTCTTCGGTGTCTCATCTACTCTATACATGCCTGGTGCAATCACATTTTTGTGAACAAATTTCCCTTTTTCAAGTAATTTGAGTTTATCTTTCAATTCAATGATGATATGGTTCTGTTGTTGAATTTTGGAATCCAATTCCTCGGTTTAAGCGAACAGTGTCATTTCTATTTTGACAAACTTCATCAATGTCTTTTTCATATTCAAAAATTTGATGTTTTAAAACAACATTTTCTTTTTCAATATTCTGAATTTTGGAAGCATGACTGTTTTGAAAGGACAATGATTCTTTTTGACTTTGTAATTTTAACTCAAAGTTAAGACTCTGAGTCTGACACCATTGTAACTTTTGATTGAGTTGGAAAATTTATTTTGAAAGTTTGTTTTCCACATCATCATTGACTTTGCGAAGTCTTTCATTTTCTCTTTTCAAATTATCAATTTCAAGTCTCAACATCTCAGTATCAACAGAATGAGCATCAACAATCATTTCATTACAAGACACATAAATGGAATTCATGAACACAGATATAACATCAGAAGATAGAACATTCTCTAAGAGTCGATCTGCTTCTTTTTGCAAAGCTTTGTTTTTACATTTTTGTTTTGAGATCGTTTTTTTTCGTTGCTTCGAAAATGTTCATCATGGATGCAACCTTTGATTGAAGTTCCTGTTCCCAATGTGTAGCACAAAGTCGCAGGTGTTGAACGTGTGGCAAAAATTATTTTTGAAAAACTTCTCTCTTTTCTTTTTCATTGGGAGAAAGAAAAGTAGAGACTTTTATCTCTGAATTTCGTTCAATTGCTTGTTCCAAAAAATTTATGTCTTCCATAAATGTATTAAAATATCTAAGGACAAGACATTGTTTTGGCAATAGTGCAATTACACCTGAATTTGGTAATGGGCCATTGACTTGTGCTACTGTGTTCACAGGACCAACCTCAGAAGATTCACTCATTTCTATTAAAGACCATGACTGTTCTGTTTTATCTTGTTGTGGTACGAAGATGTCGCTAATATGAGGTACTCTTGAGTAATCATATGGTTTATTAAATTTGACATTACTCATTTTAGATCGACTCTCTTCGTCCTGTTCTATTTCTTCTTCACAATTATAAACAACAACACGCATGATAGAGTCATCAAACAGATGTTCTGCACTATGTAACTTCGGATTTTCCTTGAGTGCTTTTTGTAAAAAACGTGGTTTGTCATCCCCAATAGCAAAGCCATATCCTTGGGGATTTTGCTTTAGAGAAAATTTCTGAATGGCTGTTACTGACTCACCAATTTTATACATAACTTTTTGAAACTCTTTAAGTTTGCATTCCAACTCAACGATTTCCTCAAGATAGGAATCAACTTGTTTCCTTGATATTTGTTTGTGTTCAGAAAAATTATCTTGACAAGTTGACAATTTCATTTTTGTTTTGGAAAGTTCAGAGTGTAGGATGTCAACTTGGTTTTGAAAATCTAATCTTGTTCCATTTGTGAAGTCAAGTCATTTTTGGAAATAGTTAATTCACGTATCTGATGTTCTAATTCTTGTTCTTTCACATAAGATTGTTGGAATGCAACTTCAAAACTTTTTTCCCGTTTTTCTTTTGTTTCATAGTTTGAAAGTTGAAGTTTGTAGCACTCAAGATCCTTAGTCAATAATGCAACTTTTGCTTTTAATTTTCTATTTATTTCATTGCACTTATCAATTTGGGATTTTTGTGTGTCTAACTGGGTTTGGGTGGTCAAGAGCAAGGTCATGAGCTCTGGATCTGGACCAAGCAAAAGATCATCTTGTTCAAGTAGATCATTATTATCATCATCAAGAGGATCATCAAATATAACAACCGGGTTAATTTGATCTTCATCAAATGTAACTACTGTGTTTATTTGGTCATCGACTTGAGGAGATAAGAATGATTCATCTTGACCAACATGCTCTTCAGCTGATGCAGATGCAGAGGGGGATACGATTTCATGTATGAGACATATAGAATCAGGTACCTGAGACAAGCCATCTGTATCATATACATGGCCTGTTTCAACCATGTGCATCTCTTGCATATTGGCCATTAATATCACGGCTGCATTGGCTTCTAGATCTTCCATATCATCGTTAGAGTATGCATTAGCCATGAAGTTGTGCTCCTTCTTAGTAAGGGTGCCTCCAGCTTCATCTTTAAGAGCTAGAAGTAGTGCTTCCTTGTGATATGCACTACCTCTGGTCCTTGGTTTGGGGCAAGCACTGGCCAAATGACCTTTCCCTCCACAGTTATAACATTTTAGCATAGTGTTTGCAATCCCTGAGTTCCCTGTATCAACAATCACTGCCCTTCTTTGTGTATTACCAGTGCTGTTCCTACTGCTTCCTGCTGAATTAAACCTCTGCCCAGATCCTGAGTTTCCCATGTAATTACCCGAACCATTTCTTCCATAAGTTCTGTTCTGAATCTCAATTCTTCCATCGTGGACAACTGCTTGATTATGAGTGTTGGATGAAGTACGAAGACGGTTGTTGGATTTGTTCAAAAATTTGTTGAAAGCTCGAGCAATCAAAGCAAATCCTTCATTCAACAAATTGAAAGCATCGTCTTCATCACTGTTGGCATTGGAGTAAAGCATAGTATCTGTGTTATCATACGGAACTAGTTGATTATCAGTTTGTTGCGGTGATGCTTCATATGGAACGAGTTGACTTGATGAAGTTTGTGAAGGATAAGCAGAATGATTTTGTGGTTGGACAAAACCCTGATTTGATTGTGGAGCAAAATGAGACTGAGCTAATAAAGCTAGTGATTTTGGAGTTGTTGACGGTGAATAACCTCCACGAGCAGCTCTGTCTTTATCAACCTCTGACTGATGATGTTTCAAGTAATCATACAACAACCCATATGAGGCGTTGTGTAGATTCTTTGCTTGACGTACAAACGTAACATACTTCTGCCAGTCAGGTCCAAGACAACTTAGGAATTTTGTATTTACTGCAATCCTTGGTAGAATGATGTTGTAGCTGTCCAAGTCGTTTATAATATTGGTAAACCTATGGTAATAAGACTCTAAGGATTCTCCAGCTTCAATCATAAACATGGTGTATTCCAGATAGAGTTTTGATTCCTTATCTTCTTGGTTTAACTCAATTCCTTCCTTGAGAAGATGAACATGTTCCCACATGTCCTTAGCAGTCTTTTGTGCATTAGTACTTCTGAAGATAGGATTGGGAATTCCTTGAAGGATGTAAGACATTGCTAGTTCATTGGTTTCTTTCTGAAGTACTTGTTCTTCTGTAAGCTGAGCATCAGGAACAGGAGTCATAGTTGCTTCTCTTGGAGGAATGGCATTTGGATTGCGAGGAACCGTTGTGGTAGGTACTGGAAATGGTCCTTCAATAATTACCTTTTTTCAAGTACTTTCCATGCGGTTTCTTGTGTTCAATGAACCGTAGAAATCGACTTGACCATTGCACGTAGTTACCCGGAGTGAGCATAGGAGGTGTGTCTAAGGATCCTGCCTCGTGTCTTGATTGTTGACTACTAATTGCTTCACACATCTGATCAAACCAGTGAGGTTGTTTGGGTGGAAGTTGGTAGGACTGCATCGGTTGTTGTGGATATTGTTGTTGTTGAGGGAAAAACTGATGTTGTTGCATGAAGAGTTGTTGTTGAGGATATTGTGGTTGTTGATGATATTGTTGTTGCTGATGATACTGCTGTTGTTGATTGTAGAAATAGTTGTAGTTTGGTGGTTGAGACATTCTTGTGTTCTTGTGGATCTTGTAGACAATTGAGATGTGTGTTATGAGTTATAAAGTTTGGTTTTGGTTAAGTGTGAATTTAGATGTTTTTCTTGTTCAATTCTGAAAAATCACTGTTCAATATCAATTTCGATGAAACACTGTTCACAGTTGCCAATTGCGATGAGGTTACTAAATTGCGATGAGGTTGCTGAATTGCGATGAGGTTTCTCAATTCCGATGAAATTTTACAATTCCGATGGATTTATCCAATTTAGACAAAATGGCTGAATTCTTATGGACTAGTGAATTACGATGAATCTGGGAATTGCGATGTGTAACGCCCCTTGACCACTTTGACCAAAAACGTGAAATTTTTTCACAAAAAGTAACATTCCGAAACTGACCCACACTAAGGTCTAGATTGTGGAACCTAAAAGTAGATCCTGAAAGATCCACTCTAAGGTCCAGATTTATGGAACCTAAAAGTAGATCCTGGAAGATCCACACTAAGGTCCAGGACTGAAATTATACTTTAAGATTTGACGGGAAACGCTTGACTTTACTTGACATTCCGTTACTCTATTGACCCTTTATAAGAATCTACATTCATAACCAAGATGAACATTTAACTCATAACCAAAGATGACCATTGTCTGGAACCACACTTAGGTCCATACTTTGGAACCTAAGGGTAGATCCCAGAACTGACGGGTTATGCATAAACCACTTTTGACCCATTTTCACAACAAACCACTTATACCACTTCCGAATTACATCAAACTTTCCAGAAATCATTAGATTAACATAACAAACATGTTCCAAGGGCACTTGACCCGTTTACAACCCAAAATGGGTATATTTACAACTAAACCAAACGCCCCTTTAACTTTATGCAAAAACACATAAACTACACTTTGACTCATCGTTGGACTCCCAAATCGTCATGACCACTTTGACATACATTTTGACACACGACTACACTTTACAAATCGACAAAAGACTCTCGGGGGTACAACCTTGACACTTGAGCTCGGTATTCTATACTAAGTTCCTAATGGCAATTCACCTATCAATCCGCTTCCAATTCCTTAGGCTATGGTCCAAGTACTTCCATTTCTCCGCACATAAACCTACAATAAAACATTGACAACTAAAAGAATAAGCTTACGCTTAGTAAGTAAAACGATAATCACATACCATCATACTTCAATCAAACACATAAGCATCACATATATCCAAACACTTACTTAGCAACTCCACTTTCCCATTTCTTGCATAAACACCTAACATCACTTACTCTCACCACCAAATTCATCACTTAGATCATACTCATTCTAGAATATAAGCACATATCAAGTCTCTTATCACTAACCACAAACATACATAACACATACATGTTAGACATCCATATAACACATGCCATCATCATTTTACTTACCTCAATCCAAGCTACAACACATCAATAACATCATCCTCATCACAATGATCCATCATCATCATCATCATCCTTCATAAATAATAAAACCTAACATCATAACAATAAAATACATAACAAGGGTTATCAAAACCCATCAAAACATAATCATCTTCCTAACCAAATCATCATATGATCTCACCCACATCATATGATGATTTCCCACTTACTCATAAACTATAACTTCACTAACAACAAGATCATAGACACTTACTTGCAATGATCATAGCTAGGGAAGACTATAAACATCAAGACTTGATCATCTTCTTTCTTAAGCCTTCTCACTCTCTCTCAATAATGAGAGAATTGTCTAGATAATCCTAGATATAGATAGTTAGGTGGCATCTTTGGGCTTATGGCAAGAATGGCCCTTCTAGTTCCATTCCTTCTAATTTGGCCACAACTAACTTATAACATACTTACAACAATGACAACTTAGGCCCCTTTAGCTACACATCATATTTACATTACCACGTTAGTCATATTTTGACTATCGGGTTTGACCATTACACAACAAATGTTGACTAGCCAATCAAGAAAGGCCCTTATCTATTTTCATCTAGGGTGGGGTCCCAATACCCGGGAAACGGGTCTAACAATTCTACCCCCTTATTTAGATTTCGTCCCCGAAATCTGTCGTTCTATTTCTAACCACACTTAGTCTCATAACTCCTCTCATTCTTAGCCCATTAATTCTTAGTTTATTTAGTGCAACGACTTAAGTGACCTCGCAACTCTGTGCATACTATAACGCAACACATGCCCTAATCCACATTACCCCCGCTTACTTTTATACCACACAACTCTCGCTTAGATTTTACATAATACAAGACTTACTTATTATCGCCAATCATCATTCTAATCCGCCCTATTACCGCATATCATCATTTCACTCGCTTTATCCTCTACCCTCATTCTTGACTACTCGCTTCTTAAGAACTCGTACTAATTGACTTTACATCATTACACTCGACTAATACGTTCACATTCTTTGATCTTCATTCATCATCTTTTGCACCACACCGCAAGGCCCATCATATCATCATTACAATTTCTCCATCCCATCAAGGTTCTCCTAAGTCTCAACTAAAAGCCATGGTCAAATTCTAATCCTCTTATCTTAGTCCTTACAATTCCTAACTAACTCTAAACTCCCTCTTTCTACTTCTCTAACCCTACTCGTGCCATGTCGGCAACACATAGCCCACTTGTTTATAATTCCGCATTTACATGGAGAGGCGTCCCAATCGATGTAAATCAAGAAATATAAATTCATGGTTATGTATTCCCGACATAACACCACTACTCCAAATTCCCAATTTAACTTTTATTATTTTCTCATTGTTTTTATTACATTATTTTTACTCTTCTTAGACTTGGATCCTTAACATTATCACATTCATCATGGGGATACTTTTATATGCCATGGACGTAGGCAACCCCTTGCCGGTGAAGGCAACACTTTTCATCCCAAAGGATTTTTAACATTCATCCCGAAGGATTCCTTAACATTCCTTTACTTGGTCATCCCGAGGGATACCACATTTAACATTCATCCTGAAGGATCATTACATTCACACTTTATCACCTTAACAACGGATCCAAGTCATAAGCACCACACACACATTATTACATTCGTTTATTATAGTAATTAACGTTAATCGCCTTAGCAGTAATATGATAATTTCAGAACAACACCTTTATCTCATACACACTCCTTACATTCTTAATCCGCTTTAGTTATTTTCACATCTTTACTTTACCTATTGCATTCTTAGCCTTCATTAATTATTTTCACATTCTTACTTTACATTTTAGTCCACTCGACTCATTTACATATAGACTTCTCACATTTTACCAACCGAAACTCATGCATTCATTATGGTGATTACAGCTAATCGCCTTAGCCGTAATATGATAATTTCAAGACAACGTCTTTATCTCACACATACTCCTCTCATTCTTTCTTACGTTTTTAATCCATCACATTTTTATTTCCATATCTTATCTCTCTTCTTTTAGTCTCACTCGCTTCCTTTACATGTAGACCTTACATAGATCGTCAATTATAACACGCTCATTTTTTATTAATGATTACAGCTAATCGCCTTAGCCGTAATATAATTATTTCATGACAACACCTTAGCTTCACACATATTCATCTCATTTTAGCTATTATTATTTAGGAAGTTTCGTTCTATTTTACTATTTACTCAATCACTATGCCTTTCCTCATCTTGTAACTAAGTTCATCACAAACTTATTATGTATATATTTTTATTTCATTTCTGCACCACACACATTCAACTTTACCACATGTTCATAATCATGCTCCTAATACCTTGACTTCCCACTAACCCGTCTCTAATACCTCTTTAATGATCATCACACTAAGTATAACTACTCATAAGACCATACTTTGGTCATTCCTAGCTCACAAGCCATGCACTTTCATTTTTTAGTCACATTTCTTATAACCCACCACACAACTTATTACACCTATTCACCCTCGCTAACTACCATAGCACACAATCACATAATCGTATAATAACTACCGAGACAGCCCGAGGTGCACGGTAATTGATGTGTGGTTTTGTGACCTTACAACAGGTTTTACCTCTCGAGGGATCTCAAGAGGCTTGCAATCCCCACCAGGCAGTGTACCTGACCGATGTAGTATAGTGAAGTGGCAAGTACCGGGGGATTGATCGTTCTCTAGGGGAATAGTGTCGTTAGGATTGAAAAACTACTCTAATAGGTCTAAGGGTGAGGGAAGATTCTTTTTGTATTTTTTATATTTTATGAAAGCAAGTAAAATCTCAGGGTTGAAGGAGTGGGCGAAATTAGTTGCTAGTCAACTAACCTAAATAACTACAATTGCAAATAAAATAAAATAACTGAAAATGAAAAGGTTGTGAAACTTATATGGAGAGAAATGTGTTTACTTAGATTTCCTTACTCCCTAACTATCTTTTACCGGTTGATTAGTGTGTATTAATTGCGTGGATGACGGGTGTATTCCTTAATACCAATCGTGGGGTGGCGTACATACTTCCCCAACTCTATAAGCTCCTACTTCACTCCTATGTCGAGCCGGCTAAGAAGCTCCTAACATGGGATCACTAGAATTCGCTCATGCATTAAATACAACCATAAAAACCTTAGTACGCATTGGTTCATGTTTCTTAAGACGTTCAAGCAAGTTACCGTATAGGAGGTTAGCCAGTTTTCTTAAGCCTAACATCGATAAACAATCATCCAAAACAATTAATAACACACCAACAACTAATAATCAATAGTTAGGTTTCATTAGATCTAAGCAAACACAAGATAAATCTAGCCTAGCATGTTAATTAAAAGACAAGAACAAGATATAATCAAACAACACATAGACATATTGAATGATTAAATGATTACTTATCTTCAATTAAACATGGGAGATCCAAGGGTATAAAACCCTTAAAAATGGCAGAAAATTCGTCTTAGGGTTTCTCCTCACAAAGTTGCACACAATGAATAAAAATTGCAAAACTATATATAGAGTTTAGGGTCTGACGGCGTCACGTTGTAGGAGGTGACGCCGTCACCTCGCCGTGGCTAGGGTTCCCGGATGGTCTTCCTGACGCCGTCCCTCTTTAATCCTCCAAAATCCGCTCTGGCGCGTCAAGTGTTGACGCCGTCAAAATTATGCTTGACGCCGTCTCACTTTAACTTAAACCGTGACGACCTTGATCACCTTAAAGGGTGACGCCGTCAGATTTCCATTGTAAAACTCTCTGGCGCGTCACGTGTATTTTGTCATATCCACCTCTTTTGCCAAGCCGTGACGCCGTCAGGAGCAATCCTTAACGCCGTCACGTGTACTTTTCCAGCAGCTTTGGAGACTTTGTCGTTTTCTTCACTTTTATGCTCCAAAAACGTCCAAAATGCTTCCTTTTCCAGATTTCTTCTCCAAAGTACCTAAAATGACAAAAGGAACGATTTAGGGCAATATTTGATCAAATAAATACGATTTAGGGCTTAAATGACCCCCTAAAAGCGGTACACTTTTCGCTTCATCAAATACCCTTACACTTGAGATTTGCTTGTCCTCAAGCAAATGCGCTTTTATTCTAATCAAAATACAAGTTAGGGGTCATTTAACGCTAATATAAAAGTAATTACAACAAATAGTCGTTCCACTTTAATCATAATAAGCACGGAGATTACACACTAGCACCTCACAAGTAGTGTTTAGATACTCACATCTCTCAGGTGTCATAAAAGTATATCTCATAAATGAAAACGGATAATATCTCTCACTACCTGTCATAGCAAATAGATTACCATAGGCTTGGGAAAGGATCGAAAACCTCCTCTACTAGGCGTAAGCACCTAAGATAAACTATCAAAGAGGGCTTTTAAACGGGTTATAACGTTAGGTGTAGGGATATGATAAACACGGTTTTGTTGGATAAGGGATATTTTACTGGTGGCGAGTTAAAGATCTTGATTAATTACATGTACAATATGGCGTTGCTAAGCCAAGACTAGACTCGACTTAAGCTAAAAACAAAATAACAAAAACATAAAATAAACATAAAATGAGACGGGTTGGTAGTCCGTATGTTTTTTCTACTTTTCTTTTTCTCATTTTTTTGTATTTTTCTTGATTTTTTTATTTTTTATTTTTTTTATATATATTTTTTTTTCATACACTCTTGCCCTACCATCCAAAATAATACATCATAGGGGCGTCGCATTCCCCTTACACTTGAACTTTTACATAAATTTACAAATAACTATTCTAATGACTCGAATTAAGATAATCGACACACTTGGAGTACTTTTAAAATATTTAGCACATATGGGGGTAATAATGTTGTTCTTCCCCATTACTCCATTACACTAGTACTTTATCCATGAGTCCCAATCGTCCCAAAACAATATGTACAAGGATATGACTCGACTTAGCAACCATGTAATCAATTAGATAATTAACTAAGGGTTTAAACAAATGTTGTCACAATAATGCACTAAAAATGAGTGCATACAAGGTAGGCTAAGGCGATTTGGGTGTACATTTAAGTGGGGTGTAAAAAAATTCTTACTTTAAGTAAAATGCTTAAAGTTAGAAACGAAAAGATAGGCTCTGAGGGGTGTACTAGGGGTATCGTGTACTAAAAATGAGTACAACGCAAAGGGTGTAGGAGAATTACTTGACCAATGTAGCCAAAGTAATTATAACAAAAACACAGGTGTAAAACAATGGGTTAATCCTAATGCCTCTTATCATGTAGTAAATCTAACTACACGAATGTAGTCTCACTTGTGGCCTCGGAATGGTCCTAACGCAAGTTTTAGAATCTAAGTGCTACCGGTACACACATCATAGCATAAATGCTTTTCCTACCAATTCTAGGGGCGAACCTCACATATTTGGGGGTGGAAAATTTTTTAGTGGTACGGTTTTGTGCTAGTCATATAACTCCTATCCGTGAGACGCTCATTAAGATCAAAGTTTCACTCCTAAATGTTGTAAAAAATTTTAAATTTGCACTAAAATTGCCCTAACAGGTATTTCTCTCAGTTTTATTACACATCTACCATTAAACAAACAAAAATCAAGCGTAATAGCATTCTCTAAAGTATCGTACTTTACCCCCCTTACACTTAAGATGAACATTGTCCCCAATGTTCAAATAACAAGATGTAAAAGTAAATAAGGTAAAAGAATGAAATCAAATACTCCCCTGATTCGTTTGGTGGATAAAGAGGTAACATGGTTAGATCTTCTTCCAAGAGAATGTAGAAGCTCCAAGACTAATGCATCGCCAAAAACTAGATTCCACATACATCGCCTTGTCCAAAATAACCTGTTAAACCTGAGAAAACAAACACGAAAACCTGCATAACATCGGCGGGATAAATCTATATAAGGATATAATGCTTGTGGAATGATTATTTTGCAGATTCCTGGAGTTTATAAGTTAGAGATTTAATAAAAACTTTTTATGATTCCGGTATAAAAACAAAACTTTCAAAAATTTCAGAAAATTAAAACCTGACGCCGTCAGGTTGTAATGCCTGACGCCGTCAGAAATGATCTGACAGATTTCTCATGTTAAGTTTCCGGAAAATTTCTGGAAAAAAAACTATACCTTACTTCCTGGAATTCCTGCAAAACATCATTATGACTCGATACAAGCATTTGACTCAAACAATTACTAATATGTATGTTAATTAAATATTGTTACGATTCATGTTCATTTGTTCTAATAAACCGATTTGGATTTCCCTTACACTTATCTTTTGCAAAATACCTTTATATGTAGTTAAGACGAAGTTAAAAACAAGATAAAACATTTTCACAATTTAGTTTTGAACATGAATCAATAATAATAAAAATTAAACATACATACGGAAGCAAATAAAATCAAACAAACAAATAAATAAACACACAAAGCAAATAAAGCTTGGGTTGCCTCCCAAGAAGCGCTTGTTTTTGTTCGAGTCACGAGCCTGACTCTACCCTTATTTAACGGAAATAGGGGAGGTTTTCCCTACACTTAGGATTAAGTGTGGGTGAAAGTAGCGATACACACCCTTAGGGTGGAAATATGCCATGTGAGGAAAGAGTGACGGGTGAATTATATGCTCAAAGGTGCGGGATCTTATCATCATAACCTTACCTAATTCAATTGGGTTAGTGGGCGGATTAAGATTTTCTCCTAGAAAGGGATCATCTTCTATCAACTTCGAGAGACTCCAAGTTAAGAATCCACTTTGACCTAATAAACCCGGTTTAAACCCATAATGTTTCTTGTGATCAATCATAAATGGGTGATGTAAGTATGTAAGGTCATGGTTCACTCCTATGTTAGCTTCCTCTCTACAAGGCCTAGAGTCTACTACCTTAATCTTAACATTACCCGGACTACATGGTTTGATGGGTGGATCGGGACCTAATTCAATTCCTAAGTTCACATCTAAGGATGGAAGATTAGGTAACGGTTTTGGTTTAGGCTCTGGTTCATCAAAACTAGGAACTTCCATATAACTAAAAGAAAGGTTATGACTACAAGTATTCAAACCTATTTCTTCTAGTTTTGTTTCTTCCAAAGGTTCTACTTCAATTGGGGTTCCTATAGTCCCTTCTACTTCTTCCGGGTAAGTCACGGGCGGTGTGTATGGCTCGAATGATGGTAGGACTTGTGGGGTACTTTGTAGGTTTGTGTTATTTACCTCATCCTTCCTTGTCTCTATATCAATTATATCCACATCATGTGTTTTAGTAGAATCTAACCCAAACATGTTCCTAAGTATCTCAAATCCTTCTCTAGGCCATTTCAAGTTCTAAGTCCGATTCATAAGAATCTTCCCCGATAACATGATTACTATGTTCAATTTGCCTAAAGGATTCATCATGTGTTCCTTGAGATTCAAAGTCATTGATCATAAAACCTAGGTCTTTTTGCTGAATATGCTCATGTTTGGCTAAATCCTCCTCAATTGTTTCCTCAAGTTGTGATGTATATGAACCCATTAATTCATTAAACTTATGGTTCACGGTTAGGAGGCTTTCCTCAAAATTTTTCCAAAGGGTCTTATTAAAAGCAGTTGATCCTAACAATGATTGTTTAATAGAAGCCACACATGCACATAATTCATCAAACCTATCAAACTTTATACCCATCTCCTCTTGTATATATCTAAGATCACTTAAAAATTCATTGGAACAACAGGAAGCAAATCTATCCGTGTAAAGTAATTGTTCCTCTATTGTTAATGATCTAAATGGAATTTCATCCGCCACGGTGACAAATGAAAATGGTTTTACAAACAAAGGGCACAAAGAAAAAGATAGACTAAAGAAATCTAATAAAAAGAAAAATAAAAATTTCACTAGAAAGGAATCTAGTGAGTAGACCTAATAAAATAAAAATTCAACCTAAACAATAACTATTCCCCGGCAGCGGCGCCAAAAACTTAATGCGTGGTTTTGCGACCTTACAACAGGTTTTACCTCTCGAGGGATCTCAAGAGGCTTGCAATCCCCACCAGGCAGTGTACCTGACCGATGTAGTATAGTGAAGTGGCAAGTACCGGGGGATTGATCGTTCTCTAGGGGAATAGTGTCGTTAGGATTGAAAAACTACTCTAATAGGTCTAAGGGTGAGGGAAGATTCTTTTTGTATTTTTTATATTTTATGAAAGCAAGTAAAATCTCAGGGTTGAAGGAGTGGGCGGAATTAGTTGCTAGTCAACTAACCCAAATAACTACAATTGCAAATAAAATAAAATAACTGAAAATGAAAAGGTTGTGAAACTTATATGGAGAGAAATGTGTTTACTTAGATTTCCTTACTCCCTAACTATCTTTTACCGGTTGATTAGTGTGTATTAATTGCGTGGATGACGGGTGTATTCCTTAATACCAATCGTGGGGTGGTGTACGTACTTCCCCAACTCTATAGACCTATTAATCATGGGATCACTAGAATTCGCTAGAATCGCTCAGCTAAATAAAACATGGGATCACTAGAATTCGCTCATGCATTAAATACAACCATAAAAACCTTAGTACGCATTGGTTCATGTTTCTTAAGACGTTCAAGCAAGTTACCGTATAGGAGGTTAGCCAGTTTTCTTAAGCCTAACATCGATAAACAATCATCCAAAACAATTAATAACACACCAACAACTAATAATCAATAGTTAGGTTTCATTAGATCTAAGCAAACACAAGATAAATCTAGCCTAGCATGTTAATTAAAAGACAAGAACAAGATATAATCAAACAACACATAGACATATTGAATGATTAAATGATTACTTATCTTCAATTAAACATGGGAGATCCAAGGGTATAAAACCCTTAAAAATGGCAGAAAATTCGTCTTAGGGTTTCTCCTCACAAAGTTGCACACAATGAATAAAAATTGCAAAACTATATATAGAGTTTAGGGTCTGACGGCGTCACGTTGTAGGAGGTGACGCCGTCACCTCGCCGCGGCTAGGGTTCCCGGATGGTCTTCCTGACGTCGTCCCTCTTTAATCCTCCAAAATCCGCTCTGGCGCGTCAAGTGTTGACGCCGTCAAAATTATGCTTGACGCCGTCTCACTTTAACTTAAACCGTGACGACCTTGATCACCTTAAAGGGTGACGCCGTCAGATTTCCATTGTAAAACTCTCTGGCGCGTCACGTGTATTTTGTCATATCCACCTCTTTTGCCAAGCCGTGACGCCGTCAGGAGCAATCCTTAACGCCGTCACGTGTACTTTTCCAGCAGATTTGGAGACTTTGTCGTTTTCTTCACTTTTATGCTCCAAAAACGTCCAAAATGCTTCCTTTTCCAGATTTCTTCTCCAAAGTACCTAAAATGACAAAAGGAACGATTTAGGGCAATATTTGATCAAATAAATACGATTTAGGGCTTAAATGACCCCCTAAAAGCGGTACACTTTTCGCTTCATTAGTAATCCTATCACTCACACATCAAGTCTCCCACGTCATATGTCACATAAGACACATCCCTAAGTCCCCCTCATTATACCCATATAGCAATCACATCATTCACTTCAACTCAACATTCACATCCTATAACTTACAAAATATTTGCTCGCCTATCTCAAACTTAACTTAACGCGTCTACAAGTGGTTTAAGACTAGGCAACCTAAAGGAAACCTAATTCACTTAAACCGAAGCTTTGATACCAAGTTGTAACACCCCTTGACCACTTTGACCAAAAACGTGAAATTTTTTCGCAAAAAGTAACATTCCGAAACTGACCCACACTAAGGTCTAGATTGTGGAACCTAAAAGTAGATCCTGAAAGATCCACTCTAAGGTCCAGATTTATGGAACCTAAAAGTAGATCCTGGAAGATCCACACTAAGGTCCAGGACTGAAATTATACTTTAAGATTTGACGGGAAACGCTTGACTTTACTTGACATTCCGTTACTCTATTGACCCTTTATAAGAATCTACATTCATAACCAAGATGAACATTTAACTCATAACCAAGATGACCATTTCTGGATCCACACTTAGGTCCATACTTTGGAACCTAAAGGGGGATCCTAAACTGAAAACTATGGATCCACACTTAGGTCCATACTTTGGAACCTAAAGGTAGATCCCAGAACTGACGGGTTATGCATAAACCACTTTTGACCCATTTTCACAACAAACCACTTATACCACTTCCGAATTACATCAAACTTTCCAGAAATCATTAGATTAACATAACAAACATGTTCCAAGGGCACTTGACCCGTTTACAACCCAAAATGGGTATATTTACAACTAAACCAAACGCCCCTTTAACTTTATGCAAAAACACATAAACTACACTTTGACTCATCGTTGGACTCCCAAATCGTCATGACCACTTTGACATACATTTTGACACACGACTACACTTTACAAATCGACAAAAGACTCTCGGGGGTACAACCTTGACACTTGAGCTCGGTATTCTATACTAAGTTCCTAATGGCAATTCACCTATCAATCCGCTTCCAATTCCTTAGGCTATGGTCCAAGTACTTCCATTTCGCCGCACATAAACCTACAATAAAACATTGACAACTAAAAGAATAAGCTTACGCTTAGTAAGTAAAACGATAATCACATACCATCATACTTCAATCAAACACATAAGCATCACATATATCCAAACACTTACTTAGCAACTCCACTTTCCCATTTCTTGCATAAACACCTAACATCACTTCCTCTCACCACCAAATTCATCACTTAGATCATACTCATTCTAGCATATAAGCACATATCAAGTCTCTTATCACTAACCACAAACATACATAACACATACATGTTAGACATCCATATAACACATGCCATCATCATTTTACTTACCTCAATCCAAGCTACAACACATCAATAACATCATCCTCATCACAATGATCCATCATCATCCATCATCATCATCCTTCATAAATAATAAGACCTTACATCATAACAATAAAATACATAACAAGGGTTATCAAAACCCATCAAAACATAATCATCTTCCTAACCAAATCATCATATGATCTCACCCACATCATATGATGATTTCCCACTTACTCATAAACTATAACTTCACTAACAACAAGATCATAGACACTTACTTGCAATGATCATAGCTAGGGAAGACTATAAACATCAAGACTTGATCATCTTCTTTCTTAAGCCACCAAGACTTCTCTTTCCCTCCCTTTTTCTCTCAATAAAACCGGCCTTCTCACTCTCTCTCCATAATGAGAGAATTATCTAGATAATCCTAGATTTAGATAGTTAGGTGGCATCTTTGGGCTTATGGCAAGAATGGCCCTTCTAGTTCCATTCCTTCTAATTTGGCCACAACTAACTTATAACATACTTACAACAATGACAACTTAGGCCCCTTTAGCTACACATCATATTTACATTACCACGTTAGTCATATTTTGACTATCGGGTTTGACCATTACACAACAAATGTTGACTAGCCAATCAAGAAAGGCCCTTATCTATTTTCATCTAGGGTGGGGTCCCAATACCCGGGAAACGGGTCTAACACGATGGACTTTGCAATTGCGACAAAAATTTACAATTCCGATAACTTATCTGAATTGCGATAGAACTTGACAATTTCAATAACGTATCTAATTTGTAATTTCGATAATTTCTCAGTTCCTTATACAAGATAGGAGATTTGCCTCAAAGTCGAAGTATTTTCACAAGCTTATACAAGCAAGGAATCTACTGAGTACCAATTTCAATAATCCCTAAAGTCTGCAAATCCGATAAACCCTTTCTGAGCAATTCCGATAAACCCAAATGAGCAATTCCGACAAACCCTCAAAGCCAAATCCGATAAACCCTCTTTTCACCAATTCCGATAGAATGCCAGATCAAACAAAACACTTTTTACGACTCTAAAACGATGTTTTAACTGGATTTTTTCGGTTCAAAACGTTTAAAAACACATAAAGAATAAGAAAGTTTCAAGCTTTAGTGTTCTAAACAAAATTTGTGAATTTTGATAAAACGCAACTAATAAACTCGAGTGTAAATCTAATGAATTTCGAACAAGATCTAAACTTTCGACCTCAAATCTGATTTCTAATCACTATAAGGATCTTAACACTTTACAAGTGTGAAGAAAAGTGAGAGAAATGAGACTTTTTGTCTTGAATTAACCACAAAACCAAACGTATTATATGTAATAAGCTACGATTCTACTCTAAACACACAAACAATTATCTTCTAGCGAATGATACCACTTGTTAGGTCCTATAATTTATGTAATACAAGCTGTTGGGAACACGTTTTAAATTATTGAAGTATTAATCATATTATGTAATAGGTTGCTTAGGCCTTTAGGTTAGTTTTAAGCTACGACCTGTGTAGAAGGCCCATAGGCCGTGGCCCAGCACTTATTTCCTATATGGGCTGCGCCCCATCTTTATTTCTTTTCTATTTAGGGCCAAGCCCATTTCATGTTAAACACTATAGATACCCCTCCCATTGATGGGAAGGGTTGTTGGTTAATAGATTATTCATTTTCACTATATTTGAGTTTAACCTACGTCTCTTTCTCTCTAAATCTCTCTCAAGTAACCTCGTGTGATATTAACAAGACCTATCAAGTGGTATCAGAGCTAAACAAGGATTTAGGAAAAATTTTTGTGTTTCGTTACTGTTCATTCGAAAAAAATTTCCGAGTTAGGAAAAATTGGAAATTTCCAAGTTAGGAAAATTTTCAAGCAAGTCCCGAGTAACTGAATTTTTTTGAGTTAGGAAAAATTGGAAATTTCCGAGTTAGGAAAATTTTCAAGCAAGTCCCGAGTAACTAAATTTCCGAGTTAGGAAATCATTCAACAACAATTTCTAAGACTCAACTTTTCCGAGTTAGGAATTGTCGAGTTAAGGAATTACCGAGTTACTAAAAGGTTCCAAGTTAACAACCATTTCCGAATTAAGGAAATTTTCCGAGTTAGGAAAAGATTTCCGAGTTAGCTTTGTAATTTCCAAGTTTGGAAGAAGCGCTATTTCTTAGTAAGATTTAACATTTCCGAGTTAGGAAAATTGTGAATCTTCCAAGTTAAGAAAATTTCAAAAATTATGAGTTAGGAACCTTTACATATCTTCCGAGTAAGGAACGGTCTTAAATCTTCCGAGTTAGGAATTTTCTCAAATTTTCCGAGTAAGGAACATTCTAAATTTTTCCGAGTAAGGAAACGTATTATCTTCTAAGTTAGTTTTTCACAAAGCATTCCGAGCTAGGAACTTCTTTGTGAATCTTTCGAGTAAGCTAATTACCGAGCAACTTCAGAAATAATTTCTGAGTTAGGAAACAAATTGTGCACACCTCAAAACAAACGAACACAACTCCTATTTCCTTGAAACGATCCAACATCCACAGGTTACAACAAAAATGTCTCAACCACCATACTTTAACTACTTTCAAAATCAGCAACAACAGTATCAACAGCAACAACCAAAACAACCACAACATCCTCAACCATATTATCCTCAACCACTGTACCAACAACAACAAGCTTTCACACAACAACACCAGTTTTTCCCCCAACAACCAGCTCCTCAACAACCACAAGTTCCACAACAGCCAATGCCGACTTATCAACTTCCACCAAAACAACCTCACTGGTTTGACAAGATGTGCGATGCGATAAGCAGTCAATAATCCCGCACGAGGCAGGATCTTTAGATACACCACCAATGCTTACTCCGGGTAATTACGTGCAGTGGTCGAGTCATTTGCTTTGATTTATCGAGCAAAAGAAACCCCATGGTAAGTACATGAAAAAGGTCATTATTGAAGGACCTTACCTGGTACCTACAACCACGGTTCCAGGTGATGCCAATGCAACTCCTCCAAGAGCAGCAACTACAATTCCCACTCCTGTTGCTCAACTCACAACAGAACAAGTCCAACAACAAGAAGCTAATGAATTGGCAATGTCTTATATACTTCAAGAAATTCCAAATCCTATCTTCCGAAGCATAGATGAACAAAAGACAGTCAAGGATATGTGGGAACATGTACACCTTCTTATGGAAGGTACTGAGTTAAATCAGGAGGACATGGAATCTAAACTGTACATGGAATATATCAATTTCATGATTGAACAAGGGGAATCGGTGGGGTCATACTACCACAGGTTCATAAATATCGTCAACAACTTGGACCGTCACAACATCAAACTACCCAGGATTGCAGTGAACTCTAAGTTTCTGGGGTGTCTCAGACCAGATTGGCAAAAGTACGTGACGTTTGTTTGACAAGCCAAAAAGATAAACGACGTTTCTTATGGGTTATTGTATGATTACCTTAAACAACACCAATCTGAAGTTGACAAGGACAGAGCAGCACGTGGAGGATTCACGCCATCATCAACTCCAAACTCACTTGCCTTGATGGCTCAGTCTCATTTTGCTCCACAACCACCACAGAGTTTTGTCCAACCACCACCAGGTCAAAGTTTTCCCCTACCACAACATCCAACAAATCATCCCTCACAAACCACATCTAATCAGCTTGTTCCATACGGAGCCTCATCACAATAAATGGTTCCATATGAAAATACCGATGCTAACAGTGATGACGACGACGCGTTCAAATCATTGAACGAAGGATTTGTTTTGATTGCCAAAGCTTTCAGTAAGTTTTCAAACAAATCCAACAACCGTCTGAGATCTTCTTCCAACACCAGAAATCAGGCAGTTGTTCAGGATGGCCGAGTTGAGATACAAAACCGAGCTTCAGGGAGATCTGGATCGGGTAGCTACATGGGTAATTCAGGTGGACAGAGGTTCAATTCAACTGGAAATAACCACAACAGGGCACAAGTGGTTGACACAGGGAATTCTGGGATTGGAAACAGCGGGATCAAATGCTACAACTGCGGGGGAAAGGGTCACGTAGCCAATGCATGCACCAGGCCAAGAACAAGGGGGAGTGCATATCAAAAGGAAGCTCTACTTCTAGCCCTCAAAGATGAACGTGGAGGCACTCTCACTGAAAAGGAGCAAAGCTTCATGGCGAATGCTTACTCAGATGATGACATGGAGGATCTAGAAGCAGCTGTGATGTTGATGGCTAACATGCAGGAAATGAACATGAGTGAAACAGGCCCGGTCTATGATACCGATGGCTTGTCTCAGGTACCAAACTCAAAATGTCTAATTGATGAAATTGTGTCACCCTCTGCATCTGCATTAGCTGAAGCAGATCTTGGTCAAAATGATTCATCATTATCCTCTCAAGTCGATGACCAAATAAACACCGTTGTTACATTTGATGATGACCAAAGTAACTGTGGAACAGTTTATTGTTTATGTTCTTGATTGAGATATTTATGTATTGAATGTGTTTAGCATGCGGAATCTACTACAACACACTTTAAAAGAACACAAGGTGGTGAGTTTAAGTAAACGTGAGAATGCAATGAACAAAGAACACAACTTTGGTTAACACAAAACGATTCAATATTATTGATAATAATACGGATGATCTAAATATCACCGGGATTACAAAGTAATCTTGAATCTTTGATGGAATTGTGAAAGTGTAACTTAGTTACTTGAGAGATAGTTTGGTTATCTGTTTTGGTTGTTAAAGATGCATGCATGAAGTAGTGACTAAGATATCCTTTTATAAGATAAGGATATCTTATTACATGTTGTCAAGTGGAAGAGTATTATACTATACTTTGACTATTATTTGCGCCTACAATTAAATACAACTACCCATGTACAACTCTGATAATATTCCTCTGTCACCACAGAAGACTAATCTACTTCTACATAACGTATAACTTTGTACAAAGACTAATAATTCAACTAAATATCTATTACAAAATATCTAATCGACTTGACATAAGCTTGGCAGGCTCTTCATCAACCAGCAGTACCTTCTACCCAGAAGGTACTGGTAGAACATCTTCATACTTGTTCAAAATCAACTAGCAGGCTCTTCACATCATTGGCAGGCTCTTTGACTTTGATCATTTTATTCCCAACAATCCTCCCCTAAACTTGTTATTTCCATTAAAATACACAAGTTTCTGATGAATAAAATACATACCTTGAGGATTTGAGGGAACTCTTCCAAAAACCTTTATTTTCTATCCTTCCTTTTTCTTTCACATTGTTCAAATATGCTCCTTAGCAAACTTTGTACAATTTCTGAGTTCTCATCATCTTTGTCACACCTTAATCTCTTAGAGATCATAGTTGAGAGCACTTCATAACTAAGTGGATACTCTTTCTCAGCCAACATGAAGAGTTCAATCCCACTTGATGTGTACAAATGATGAATACTGCAATGACTTAAGAATTCCCAGGTTGTAGTGGGATCATAATATGGAAACTTCCAATAATCATCTTTGGGATCAGGATCATACATCCTATTGAATTCAACCCATAACTCCTGTTCCTTAACATCATTGCTAGAATTTGTGGCTAGCCTTATCTGCACTAGATTCCACAATTCTTCTAAATCTGCTCTGTCAGATGCTCTAACTAGATTTTCAAAATTCTTAAAGATAGTAGACTGTCCCCCAACCCTTGATATTTTCCATGACTTACCAAATCTATCATGGTGTATTTCCCAATCAATTATAGGGTGTCTAGACCTAATTGGATCAGCATGTATGATAGTAGGCAAAGTAATCAACATTTTACTTACTTGCTCTGTGTCCAATTTTGCTACTTCTTTCATCTGAGCATCTTCCTTCTTCTTTGAAGACCTTTCATGTGTGTGTTCAGGAGGAGTGCAATGGATCTTCTTGTAGGCTTCAATGTATAGATGCTGTAACTCATCAAATGATTTTCTTTTGAGTTGATGATCCTTCCAATTTGCTGACCTTTTCAGATATAACTTGAAGAATTTCATCTGCTCTTTCTGATCATGTGGCAGTTTAAACCCTTTCTCCTTATACTGCATGATCTGATGAAATACATCATTTAAGGCTTCTTCTCTATACTTTTTGGTGATGAATTCTTCAAGCTTGGCTGTCTTCTCTTCTACACTGAGAGACTCATCATCCATATACACAGAAGCTTGACCTCTTACAATTGGATCAATAGAGATAATCCATTGTAGTTGTGCATCAAATATTTGTGCAGCTTGAGAATCAAGAAGAGCTTGAGCAGCATCTTCAGCATCTTTCTGCTCTTTCATTACTTCAAGCATTCTTGAAGCATCAAGTGCTTTTAGCTCTTCTTCATGAACCCTTTTGGCCTCTTCTTCTCCTAAAGCCATCTGAATTTGCTGAGTTCTTTTCAACTTCTTGGACTTTGGCTCATCTTCAATCAGAATACTTTTGCCCTTATCCTTTGGAGTTTGATCTTGTGATGGAGCAGAGGATTGCTCATCAGCAACTAAAACCCTCTTTCTCTTGTACACTCTCTCAGCAGACCCTTTATATCCCATAGCCAATAGCCTTTCTCTCCTAGCAGACTCTTCTTCTGGCCTAGCAGGCTCTTGCCCTGCTCCAACAGGCTCTTCATCATAAACTTGAGTTCCATCATGGAATTCAAATTGAGCCTCTTCCTCATCTTCAGACCTATCCTTCCTCCCCTTTTTGGAAGAGTGACCTATCCTATCATCATCTGACTCTGAAGAACTTGATAAAACAACCCTTGCAGATCTTTTACCCTGTAACTTCTTTACTTCACCCTCCAATTTCTTGACCCTCTTGACCAATTTGATGTTGATCTTAGAAAACCTTTCATTTTGACTTTTAAGAGCATTCTCTAAGAACTTCACCTTTTCTTTCAGTTCTTGCATTGTCTGAGGTGATTGGGTTTGTGATACATGATGTGATGATTGTGGTGGTGTTGCTGATGGTACTGGAGATGGTATTGGAGTTGTTTGATGTGTTGGTGAAATATAACCATGTGAAGAACTAGATGATTGTGTTTCAGCTGATGGTGTTGGTTCTTCTGGATGTTGTGGTATCATTTCATCAAAAAGTGGAATTTCCTCCCCTCTAAAACCAATTCTCATATTTGAAAATACTTTGTGAGAAAGTTTTGGTGTTTCATAAATTGAGTCTGTGGGAAGCAACAAATGTTCTAATTTTCCAATGATGCATCCAATAAATCTTGGATACATCAAAAACTTTGTTTTACTTTTCACATTGTTTATCAACCCTTCAAAAATATATTTAGAAAAATTGTATTTTCTGTTTGTAGCTAAGCAAATGAGAGCAGAAGCCATGTTTCCACTAAATTGCTCCCAAGAGGTTTTCTTCTGGCTCAAACAGTGAAGGATTGTGTGAATCAAAAATCTCCATTGTGGAGTAAGATGCTTTTTCAGAAAAGTAAGTTTGTTAGACTCAGCATGATACCCCATTCTTTGTAAATTTTCAAAAATTTCAGTATCTGGTAATTGACTAATACCATCAGAATCATCCAAATGAAGATGTCTTCTTATGGATGACTCAGTAAGAGTCAAATGCTTACCATCCACTTTGGCCTTAATTCTTTGTTCCCCATTTTCAGAAGTTTTAATTTTAGCAGATTGCCAAAATTGCAAAATTTGATTTTCATAAATAGTGGGATTAACTAGCAAAGCAATCCTGATGTAGGAGGTGTTTAAAAAGTCCACTACTTGATGAAATGAGGTATTATCCTCTGACTTCTCCAAAAATGCTAACTGATTGTGACGTTGGACAAAATCTAGAACAACTGTTGAAGCCATAATGAAAATTTTGAATATGATGGTGGGATTTGTTGGTAGTACTGGTAGAAGATGAAAGGTGTATGTGAATTATGATAATGACTGATGAAAGAAGATATGAGAGAATTACTTTTAACCGACAATAAGAAAGATTATAATAAGTAAATGTATAGGCGGTTAAAAAGATCTTTTATATGTGAAATATAATATAATATAATCATCAGTAATTTACATAACTACCCCAACGGCTAATTTTAACTACCAGGCCTAATGGCTAAAACTTTTTCTGACAGGCTCAACAGCTATATAGCAGTACCTTTTTATACTAGCAGTACCAATTTTGAACTACCAGTACCTTTGAAAGTTTTATAAACATCCCTTATAGTTTTTAGCAAACTACCAGCTATCAACGGATTTGAGTTGTCTTTACCAAAAACCGTTTGCTTAAGGACTAGCTAACTATTTACAATTAAGTATGGTTAGTTAACAACCATATAGTTTTTGGTAAACTATCAACCATCAACGGATTTGATTTGTCTTTACCAAAAGCCGTTTGCTTAAGGACTAGCCAACTCTTAAGTTTGTGAAAACTTGGTGAGCTGAATACCAAAAGCCATGATGGCCCAAAGATGGTGCAATTTCCTTGGATGGAGGAATTTTAGAAAGGCAATGATGCTGTGTATCTTGGATGATTGGTTCAACAAGTGAAATCATCTAATGTCATGCCTTTGAGTTGAAACCTTTCTTAGTTTGATCTAGATAGAACTTTCTCCTTGAGAAATGCTTCATCCCTTCTAGATATGTGATCTAACTCTATCTTTTTCAACTCTGCATCATCTTGTATGCTCTTGTCTTTCCTTTCATTAATTGGATTTTTCTTCCATTCTAGGCTATCAATTCCTCCCCTGAGATTGTTATCTCTCCTGAAATGAATATAACTTTTGTTGCTCCTTTCTGTTTGGAAGAACTCTTGTTCTGTTATCAACCTGAAATGTGTTAGTTGCAAACCAAAAGAACAAAGTGCAAAGCACTTGATCTATAGCATTTTAAACATTCAAGCCTTTATATGAACAAAACATAGCAATTTTGTATCAGCAGGACCAATTATGAACTAACAGGACCTTTTGACTAACTAGCAGTACCATGTTTAAAATCCAATACCAGTTAAGTTTATGAACAAAAACATATGATTTTTACAGATTTATCATTCCAATACCTCCTACAAGATATTTGAATCTACCTAAATCAAAAGCTTTGGTGAGAAGGTCTGCATAATTCCTTTCAGAATCAATCTTAACTACTTGAATTAACCTTTTCTCATTGCAATCCCTTATGAAATGGTGTCTGATTTCAATATGTTTTGTTTTTGAGTGTTGAACTGGGTTTTTAATGATACAAATAGTACTGCTATTGTCAATATAAATAATGGTGTTAAGAAAATTGTACCCATAGTCAAGCATTTGATTTTGGATCCAAAGAACTTGCCCACAACAACTTGCACTAGCAACATATTCTGCTTCAGTTGTAGAATTGGCCACCATTGTTTGTTTCTTGCATTGCCAAGAGATTAGTCTGCAACCAAGAAATTGACATCCACCAGTTGTGGATTTTCTGTCTAGAGTTGCACCAGCATAGTCACTATCCGAATAAGCCACCAATTCAAAAGATGATTCCCTTGGATACCAAAGACCCAACCTAGGTTGACCCTTAAGATATCTAAAGATTCTTTTGACTGCTGTGAGATGAGAGATTTTGGGATGTATTTGAAACCTTGCACATACACATACTGAGAACATGATATCTGGTCTTGAAGATGTAAGGTACATCAAAGACCCAATCATTGATCTATAATTGTGCAAATCCATATCTTCTCCTTTAGCATCCTTGAGTAGCCCTTTGTCTGGATCCATTGGTGTACTTGCAACCTTAGAATCAGCAAAATTAAATTTCCTTAGGATCTCTGCTACATACTTATCTTGGCTGATAAATATGCCTTCTTTGGATTGTTTCACTTGGAGACCCAAAAAGAAAGTAAGTTCCCCCATGGAACTCATTTCAAACTTACTATGCATAAGTTTTTCAAATTCTACACACAAGTCTTGGTCTGTTGATCCAAAGATTATGTCATCAACATAAATCTGCACTAGCAAGATGTCTTTCTTTGTTCTTTTGATAAACAAAGTTGGATCAATTCTGCCTCTTTGGAATCCACTTTCTAGTAGAAAACAAGCCAATGTTTCATACCATGCCCTAGGAGCTTGGTGTAGACCATACAAAGCCTTGGTAACTTTGTAAACTTTGTCTGGATACTCTGCATCAATGAAGCCTGGAGGTTGAGATACATATACTGGTTCTTCAATTTCACCATATAAAAATGCACTCTTAACATCCATTTGATAGACAGTGAAGCCTATGAATGAAGCATAGGCCAAGAAAAGCCTAATTGCTTCAAGTCTTGCAACTGGAGCAAACACTTCTTCATAATCTACCCATTCTTCTTGAGTATATCCTTGTGCTACCAATCTAGCCTTGTTTCTGATCACTATACCCCTTTCATCTTTCTTGTTTCTGAACACCCATTTGGTTCCAATTGCCCTATGACCTCTAGGCAAATCAACCAATATCCAAACCTTCTGAATCTTAAATTGGAGAAGCTCTTCTTGCATTGCTTCCACCCAACTTGCATCATCTAAAGCTTTGTTTATGTTTTTGGGTTCAGCCTGAGATAGAAAACATGAAAACAGGCATATATTGGAAGTATCATTATTCTTTTCTTCATAAATAGAGGAGATAAACCCTTCTTCATCTGGAGATAAGACTTGAGATAAACCAACTTGAGATCTTGTTCTAACACCAGAAGTTATGCTTCCAATCACATCATCAGTTGAGTGATCTTTGAGAATTCTAGTGTTTGGTGTTTTAAGAACTTCATATGTAGTTGGAAGATTGCTAATCCCAACTTCTTCTTGAAAAGAATCATCTATTTGAGCATTCAATGGCTCAGCAGTACCAATACTTGAACTGGCAGGACCATCTGAAGAACTGGCAGTACCATTGTCATTAGCACTACTTTCTTGATTCTCTTGATTCTGAGTTCCTTGATCTTCTTCATTGCCTTCATTTGTTGTGTTTGAAGGTTCTTCTTGACTTGAAGATAGATCCATACTTTTCCAAATTGGCATCCAGATGTAATCTTGATCTTTAGGAGTTTCAACATTGTCTTCAGAACCTGCATTATCATTAGTATTTGTACCTGAAACAGGCACATAATTCATAGATTCTGAAAGCCTATCAACATCAAACATCCAATCTGGTCCAACTCCTTTCACATTTGTAAGTTTCTCTTGAAACTCTATGTGAAGATTCTCTTCTACTAGCCTAGTGCAAGTGTTAAACACTCTATAGGCCTTACTCTGCAAGGAATACCCTATCAAATAGCCAACATCTGCTTTTCAATCAAATTTGCCTAAATGATCTTTGGTATTGAGAATAGTGACATGACAACCAAAAGGTCTCATAAAACTTAAAGATGGTTTTCTACCAAAGAAAAGTTCATAAGGTGTTTTTCTATGTGGTTTTGTCACAAGAACCCTGTTTTGTACATAACAAGCAGTACCAACTGCTTCAGCCCAAAATGAAATAGGCAACTTAGAGTCTACTAACATTGTTCTAGTAGCCTCTATAAGTGTTCTATTCTTTCTTTCTGCTACTCCATTTTGCTGAGGTGTTCTAGCTACACTAAACTCTCTTTTTATGCCTTTTTCCTTGCAAAAGTCATCCATAACTCTATTCTTGAACTCTGTCCCATTGTCACATCTGATGACTTTGACCTTCTTATCAGATTGGTTTTCTACCTCAGTGATATATGTTTTAAGTATCTCACTAGTTTCATGTTTAGATCTTAAGAAGAAAACCCATGAAAATCTGCTATAGTCATCAGTAACTACCAGACAATATCTTTTTCCATTTAAGCTGCACACATTAGTAGGACCAAAGAGATCCATATGAAGCATATGTAAATACTGAGAAATAGAGTTTTGGGTCTTGGGCTTACAAGAAGCTCTATGTTGTTTGCCTTTTAGACAGTCAACACAAGTTTGGTCGTTTTGAAAAGACTTTTTGGGTAAACCTCTTACTAAATCATATTTTGCAATAGTGTTGATTGTTTTAAAGTTTACATGACCAAGCCTTCTATGCCAAAGCATAGATTCATCCAATGAGGCCTTTGCTACCAAACAAGTTAAACCTTCCTTGGGATCAATGTTCTTTAAATTGACACTATACATATTGTTCCTTTTTGGAATTTTAAGAAGGATCTGACTCTCATCAGGCATCTTAAAATCAGAAGAAAGAACCATACATTCATTGTCAGTAAATAGAACATTGTTCTTTTTGTCACACATTTGTGAGACACTAAGAAGATTAAATTGAAGTTCTTTTACAAAATACACATTTTCAAAATCTAGTTTACTGGTTTTGATAGTACCTTTACCAGTGATCTTTCCTTTTATTCCACCCCCAAAGGTAACATATCCTCCATCAAATGTTTTGAAGTCTGAGAGGAATGACATGTTGCCTGTCATGTGCCTTGAACATCCACTATCAACATATCCTTGATCTTCAATATCAGATGAATGTTCCTGCACATGAATAAACATATTAGTTTCCTTGGGGTACCCAAGCCATGACAGACTTGGGTTTGCCTCTTGCATCAATGAAATCAAACCTTTTCAGGATTGTTGATGCACCTTTTGATTGGATTGGTTTCCAAATCCAACATGCTGAGGACTTAACAGCACTTTCCCTTCTAATCCATTGTGTGGTCTTTGGTCTATCAGTACCAATTTTGGCAATACCAATTTTGGCAGTACCATTTGGTCTAGCAGGACCCTTTGGTCTAGCAGGACCTTTGGTTTTTGGTGTCCAAAATTTTGTTTTAACCACATTTATCTTTTGAATAGGACTTTTCTCAACTTTTGGTACACTTTTGAAAGTGTTTCTTGTAACCTTTTCAGTTGGTTTTGTAATAACAGGCTTATGTTGTCTAACAGTATGATTATCTTTTGTAGTGTTAGACTTAACAAAACTTTTTCTGGGATGAGTAACATTTGTTTTAGACTTTGATTTACTCCCAGAAACCCATTTATTACAATAAGCATGAAGATGATTAAAGCTACCACAATAATAACAAGCCTTATTAAACATAACAAAGTCATCACCTAATTGTTGTGACTTAAGGTTGTTCCAATTTCTTTGGCTTCCCCTAGGTTTGTTATTACATTTTTCACAACTTTCAACTGTCTTCAAAACAGATTGAGTCTTAGCTTTAACTTCTACTTTCTTAGGACTGGTTGGTCCTATTTTGATTCCTTTGATAGGAATAGTCTGATCTTCATCATCATCAGATACCCAATCCTCAATAATTAGGACATCTGGTCTCTTATCAGTGAGCACCTTAGAGAGTGGGACATTCTTAGCACTCTCAGAAGGTTCACTTATCACTACAGATTTAGCCAATGGTTTGTTCATGACTTCATGCACACCTGATTCAGCAAGATTTGATCCTGGAGGACAAGGGATTCCTCTATAAGGAGGTGGACATTCATTGTATCCTATCCCTGATTTTATTCTCTTATTCATCTGATTCTCTACTATGTTCCTAGTACACTCAGAAGCATTTTCCAATTTAGTAACGGTCAGTTGAATATTATCTCTAGCCAAGGTAACTTTAGTACACTCATTCCTTACCATTTCTATTTCTGAATCTTTCAAAAATATTTGTCTGTTAAGAGCAGCTTTAGCATCAGAAAATGTGAGTTCATTTTCTCTATAGTGAATGATTTGTTTTTCTAGCTTGGACATACCACACTTATGGTCAAATAAGGTTTGATTGGTTTTTCTATGTTCTAAAATTTCTGTATCATAAGCTTTACTTATGATTTCTAATTCTTTAAGAGATTCACAATTATTAGAACATTTGATAGTTTGTACCTCAGGAGTGGAGAATGCCATCAAAGCCAATTCATCAGAAGTTGACTCATCTTCACCCATGAAACTCCAATCAAAACCCATGCCATCAATAGCAACCATTGCTTTTGGCTCAGCAACTTCAACAACCTTACTCTTGCTTTCAAAGCTTCCTTTCTTCTCAAAGCTTTCTTTATTTCTGTTGTCAAACCCTCTACCTCTGTTATCCTGCTTCTTAGGTCTTCTACACTCTCTAGAGTAGTGACCTTTCATGTGGCAGTTGTAACACTCCACCTTTGACTTATCATAGCCAGCAGGCTCATTTCCATCTATCAGTATCTTCTTGCCAGTCCTCATCATCAACTTCTTAGCTCTAATGCTTAAAAGTGAAAGTTGCCACTTTATGTCCATTACTTCAAGATCATCAGGATGAATCTCTTGAAGGTCTTCAAATGTTAATACGGACCCATTATGTTGAGATGTAAGAAAAGCACACCCAATTGTTTCATCTAAAATGGATTTGGTACTACTAGAAGTACTAGCAGTACCAAAAGTTGTGTTAGCAGTACCTTCTTCTCTGCCACCTTTATCTTCATTATCAACCTTTGAGATGCTTGGGGATGAAACAAAAGCCATATTTCCAGAACTTGACCCAGTAGTCTTCTTAACTTCATGTTCTACAATTTTGAAATTGTTGTAGAGATCATTGAGACTCATCTGGTCAATATCTGATTTGTTCTTCCATACAATGACATGCATAGACCATTCTGAAGGTAAACTCCTAAGAAATTTAGAGTTTAGGTCTTCTTGAGTTATCATCACTTCATGGATGGCTAACTGACTTGCAAGCTTCTGAAGTCTATTGAACATACTGTCCAAAGACTCATTGGTTGTGGCTGTAAAGTTCTCAAATTGTTGTTTGAGAAGTGTTTTCTGTGTTTTCTTGGTAGCATCATTACCACCAAACCTAGCCACAATAGCTTCAAAAAGGGTTTTGGCATCTTTGTATTTGTTATAGATCAGAAGTTGATCATTTGGAATAGTCATCAGTAACATACTCCTTGCCTTTAGATCATTTCTCTTCTGAACTTTTTCATCTGCATTTGATGGTTGTTCTTGTATTCTTGTTACAAGAGCATCATTTACTGTTGTAGTGGTGATTTGGGGTTTAAATGAATTGCCTTGTTCAATGATCTCCCAAAGTGCATAGTCCTGCACTTGAAAGTATTGTTCAACCCTTAGTCTCCACATTTCAAACTCGTTTTGCTTGAGTAATGGAAGTTTAGCTGCAACATTGGTTTGAATATGTTCAACATCCATTTTTCTTTTAAATTAGTAAATATCAAGCCTTGCTCCGATACCACTTGTGGAACAGTTTATTGTTTATGTTCTTGATTGAGATATTTATGTATTGAATGTGTTTAGCATGCGGAATCTACTACAACACACTTTAAAAGAACACAAGGTGGTGAGTTTAAGTAAACGTGAGAATGCAATGAACAAAGAACACAACTTTGGTTAACACAAAACGATTCAATATTATTGATAATAATACGGATGATCTAAATATCACCGGGATTACAAAGTAATCTTGAATCTTTGATGGAATTGTGAAAGTGTAACTTAGTTACTTGAGAGATAGTTTGGTTATCTGTTTTGGTTGTTAAAGATGCATGCATGAAGTAGTGACTAAGATATCCTTTTATAAGATAAGGATATCTTATTACATGTTGTCAAGTGGAAGAGTATTATACTATACTTTGACTATTATTTGCGCCTACAATTAAATACAACTACCCATGTACAACTCTGATAATATTCCTCTGTCACCACAGAAGACTAATCTACTTCTACATAACGTATAACTTTGTACAAAGACTAATAATTCAACTAAATATCTATTACAAAATATCTAATCGACTTGACATAAGCTTGGCAGGCTCTTCATCAACCAGCAGTACCTTCTACCCAGAAGGTACTGGTAGAACATCTTCATACTTGTTCAAAATCAACTAGCAGGCTCTTCACATCATTGGCAGGCTCTTTGACTTTGATCATTTTATTCCCAACAGTAACCCCGTTGTTTCATTTGATGATCCTCCTTCTGATGATAATAATGATCAGTATGAACAAGATAATCTTTTGCCTAATCCAGATTCAGAACTCATGACCCTAATATTAACCACCCAAACACAGTTGAATGAACATAAATCCCAAATTGAAAGGTGCAATGAAATAAACAGAAATCTAAAAGCAAAAGTCGCATTGTTAACTAAGGATCTTGAGTGTTACAAGCTTCAACTTTTGAATTATGAAACTAAAGAACAACGAGAGAAAAGCTTTGAGGCTGCATTCCAACAATCTTATGCGAAAGCAGAAGATTTAGAACATCAAGTTCATGAATTAACTATTTCCAAAAGTGAATTAATTTTAGAAAAGGAACAAGAGAAATTAGATTTTTGAAAACAGGTTGACATTCTAAACTCTGATCTTACTAAAACTAAAACAGAGTTGTCCACTTGTCAAAATGATTTTTCTGATCACCGAAAAAGTTCTAGGAAACGAGTTGATTCATATCTTGAGGAAATTCTTGCGTTGGAATCCAAACTCAAAGAATTTCAAAACGTTGTGTATAAAACTGGTGAATCAATAACAACCATACAAAATTTAATGGTAAAACCAGCTCCCAAAGGGTATGGCTTTGCTATTGAAAGTAACAAACTAAGTTTTTTTACATAAAGCACTCAAGAAAAATCCAAAGTTGTATAGTGCTTAACATTTGCTTGATGATTCTTTTATGCGTGTTGTTGTTTACAATCGTGAAGAGGAAATAGAACAGGAGGATGAATGTCGGTCTAAAATGAGTCAATTCCATTTTCATAAACAATATGATTATTTTTGAGTACCTCATATTAGCGACAAATTCATCCTGCAACAGGAAAAATCAGAACCAACATGGTCTGTAAGTGAAATCAATGCATCTCCTGAAGTAGTCCCTGTAACCAATGAAGCACAAGTAAATAACTCTTTACAAAATCCAGGTGTAGTTTCTTCATTGCCAAAACCATGTCGTGTCCTTTGATATTTTAATACTTTTGTGGAGGACATAAATTTTTTGGAAGACGCAATTGAACGAAGCTCTGAAATAAAAGTCTCTACTTTTCTTTCTCCCTATGAAAAGGAAAATAGAGAAGTTTTTCAACAACAATTTTTACCACACGTTCAACACCTGCGACTTTTT